>CM053580.1:42524317-42543990 GCA_028627135.1 Pseudochirops cupreus
TATATATAATTATATAGATATACAGACTTTATATATCTGTATAATTACAAAGCTATTTTAAGAGTTTGTTATGAATTGTGAGAGTCAGGAAAGATTTTTTTGAAGGATGTAGCATTTTGACTGAGATTTTAGGGGAGCTAGAAATGCCAAGAGACAGAAGTACAGAGGGCAATCATTTCAGAAACTTAGGAGAAAATAAGCCAAGTGAAGGTGAAGGATGGAGTACCTTGTACAAGGAAGAGCATTTAAGCTAATGTGGCCATAATGTAGAGTGTGTCAGCAATAAGTGGCCAGTGTCGAGAGATTGTCTGAATTCAGATTTGAATATTTTGTTGCCAAAAAGAAGATTTGTATTCAACCCTAGAGGTATAGGAAGCTACTGAAGTTTCCTATGCTCATGAATGACATGTTCCAAACTATGCTTTAGAAAAATCAGTTTGGCAACTATATGGAGCACAGTTCCTGTTACATAGTTACTGTTACTTAATACTTCCTTTTTGATTGATATAATGGCAAGCAAAGAAGTACTTAGCACCTTGTTTCAGCTATTTAATTATTTAGCACCTTGTTTAAGTTCAAGTTTCTTTTGAGCCTTTCCCGTGATTGTATCAAGTCTTTGTTAAGAAACAGAACTTGTGAAACCCACAGTGGGAGGGACTTGCTATCGCAACAGGAAGGGGCAGAACAGGGAGGAGTTAGTGACTATATAGAAGGAGAAGCCCAAGCTGTACTGAGAATGGAACACTTGTGGTGGCAGAGTTGAGAAAAAGAAAAGTTGTAGTATCCCAGCACCCTGTTTGTTCTGTCTGTGCTGATTTTTGTTTGTGATACTTTGCACAGAAACCCTGGGACCTTACTGGAAGCCCTGAAAGAGGATTTTCTTGTTTTCTGTTTATAGAAGTCCTAGAGGAGGGTTTTGGAGGTCCTGGGACTATATTGACAATTTGTGTTGAGTTCTCAGACTTTGTGGGTCTGCGTTTATTTCACAGGCAGACAGCTAACTGATGATGGTGCCAGTAACATGCATGTATGTTATTGCGGTTCTGTTAGGCTTTGTCTTCCCAGAAACAGAAACTGAAAAGGACTTGGGGTAGATTGGACACTGTGAACTTCAATATAGAACTGGATAGGAACTGGAAGAGGAGCTGGATGAGGAGCTAAGTGCTGCCTACTGGGAATCCAGGTGATGATTGAGTACAGTCTGGCAGGAGCTGCACCCATGGAAGAAGAACCATGGAATTTGGAAGCCACCCTCAAGTCAAGATGAATAGATCTCTCCTTGGGTACTTGGTTCTGCCTGAGAAGATCATGATTTACTGTGGCCTAGGGGTGGGAGAACTTTGTGCTGGGTACCTTGTACCTTTTGAGGATGACTGAGTTAAGGATGATTGGAAACTAATCTCCAATCAAGAAGAAAGAAGACTTTTTGACTGAGAGATTAATACAATGTGACCTAGGGGTGGAGAACTTTGACCTTTGTACTTTGTGTCCCTCAAGGAGGCTTCCTCCTTTAGGATGATTGGTTTAAGGACTTACTGAATGATATCTTTTGCTTAAAAATTTATGGCCACTTTGTTGAAAACTATGTGGCCACTTTATGTTATGTTATAACATTGTGAATGCTATATTTTGGTTTTTGTGAATATTTTGGTTTAATTTACTGCTGAATACATAGGGAGTTCACTATACTATGTGATCAGAACCTTAGAACTATTCACAGCAGCAGTCCTCTGGAAAGCTGCTCATGCTTGGCTTTACAAATGATTAATTCAGGAACAAAGGACAAACAATATCAACAATTAGAGTGTACCTAGAGAGAAGATAGGGTGGATATAGAGAGAGTATTTGAAAGATTATTGCAATAGTTCAAGTGGGAAATTATTGTCTAATTTTCAAAAAATGGAATTAAAAACATGATGAGCTAAAAGATAGTAATAGAAAACCTGGATGAGTCCAAACCATTGTATCAGATGGACTACATCCCAGAATCCTGAAAGAACTGAGGAAGCTGATTGATTATTAGCCATCACTTGTGTTCTTTGAAACAGCAGAGGACGGAGGAGGTTCTGCAAACCTGGAGAAGGGCATATGTAATGATTAAATAAAAAAAGAAGAAGAAGGGGAGGAGGAAGAATGGAGTAATAAGCTACAGAAATGATATTAACTTTGGTTCTTGGAAGAATTCCAGAATGGTATTTCCTTTTATTCATTTTAATTTTTTGGAGGCAATCAGGGTTAAGTGACTTGTCCAGGATCACAGAACTAGTAAGTATCTAAGGTTGGATTTGAACTCAGGTGCCCCTGACTCTAGAGCTGGTGCTCTATTCACCATGTTGTATAACTGTCCTTGGAATATATTTTAAAGAACTTGATTACATACATCCAGAAAGAGAAATGATGTTCACTAAGAACAAAAATGGCTAAAAAGTAATTTCATTTCCTTTTTTTCTTGTGTAAACATTTCTTTTTTTTTTTTTTTTTTTGCTTTTTTTGGAGGGGGAAGGCAGGGGAATTGGGGTTAAGTGACTTGCCCAAGGTCACACAGCTAGTAAGTGTTAAGTGTTTGAGACTGGATTTGAACTCAGGTCCTCCTGACTCCAAAGCCAGTACTCTGTTCACTGCACTTGTGTAAATATTTCTACAGTGAGCAGAGCAGGTATATTGTGATAGAATTTACCTAGATTTTATGCAAATATTTCACAAAACATCTTTTTCCATGGACAAGATGAACAGAAGTAGATTAGAAAACAGTAATATGTATTTGGGAAGTGGTGAATGGTAGGATTAAATGTAGTAATTTCTGACTAAGGAGTATGCTATTAAAGGAATTATTAAGGACTGGATTGTGAACATCTAAGAAGGGAATCAGTAACCACTTAGAGCAAAAATACCTTCATCAAGAAAAGAGCAACCTCATTTCTTATTTTTGGAAGGGTTAATAGCCTGGAAAGATTTGGAGAAAGCTGCAGATGCTGTTTTTCAACCTAAATTTCAGGAAATGGTTCATTGTGGTTTGCTCTTCATTCTTGAAGAAGATCATGAATTCAGGAAGATGATGCCATGCCTTGCAATTGAGTTGAATTGAAGTGAGAAAGGGCTTTGCATGCTTATGGACAAGTTCAAGAAAGTGGTCTAGGAAAAGCTAGAATGTTGTAGATTTAGGAAGTAGTTGAAAGGCAAGATCAAAAGAGCAGAAATTAATGTGGTTAACTATTAACTTCCAAGGAGTAGATCTATATTTAGCCTTGTCTCATTTTTTTTTCTTTTTATTTAAAACTTGGATAAAGTGATTTGTATTTAGGCACATGCTAGAAGGGTTGTCTTCTGTGGGTCCATTCCATCTCAGAGATTCTGGAATTCCAATTAGGTGTAGAACCTGTTAGCAACAGTGTTCAAATGAGCTAAATAATTGTATTCTTACACATATTCTTTTGTGACCTACCTTTGCTATAACCTGGCTATGTGAGCCTGGGGAAATCCTTTAACTTAGTGCTCTGGGCTGGCCTAAGACCTTGAACTGGTGAAGGAAGTTTCCTCATTCACTAGTTAACTACAACAATGAAATGACAGGTCCTAGACCTTATCTCCTAGTTGTATTCATAAAGTAGCTGTCTTGGTTTAGGTTCTTGGAATATTATTTAAAAGATAAAATGAACACAACAACACAAGTTACAAAATTCTTTGCCAGTAGTCTTTGGGCTGTCTGGTGATTCTTATTATCTTGAAGAGGGGAATGAGGTGGAAGGAATAGATAATCCAGAAAAAGAGAACTTGGATTTAATAAGGAGGGCACCTTCACTGTCTTGCATTAGTTGTCTGAAGGCATTCTTGCCTGTCCTTGTGCATAAATTTCTCCATATCTTTGAAACATTTTAACATCTGAAAAATATTTTCTTGGCAAAAGAAATTACCAAGGGGGGGAAAAAAAACACAACAAAACTTTTGGACACATCTACTGTTTATCCTATATCATTTAAAAATTATAATTTAGCTGTTCTGACAAGCAAAAAGATTCTTAATTTAGTAAATAGACACGGATTTCACAGATTCACTGATAAGGAAGTTCTATTTAAATGTGTTTCCAAGACTGTAAATCGTTAGGTGTGAAAAATAAGTATCCACTGTTAATGGAATATATTAACATAATAAAAATGTCAGAATAAGATGCAAAAATTAATATAGTGAAATCTGACCCATGAAGATAGTAAAATTACACTTACTTCACACTTCTACCAACAGTATTTGTTATATAGGAAAGCTGCAAAATTAAATCATACACATATCATAATTGCTTAGCAAGTATCATACCATATTGCTATGACTTTTGAAAATATCGTAATAGCTCCTTACATCATTGAGCTAAATGAAGCTAATCAAATAAAGAGACAACTTTAGGCAAAACTGATGAGAAGAAATCCTGATTTACAACAGAATTAAATTAGAAGTTGTAGAGTGACTTGCCATAATCCCTTCCTTTCTTTTGCAAATAAATTATCCCAAATAAATTATCTCCCCCTTTTTAATGTAATGAAGGATTTATTATAAACTTTATTTTAAACTTCACCAACATCAATTACACTTGCTTTATAATCATTTACTTGTGAGGTTTCTTAGGACTGAATTCTCTTACCACGTAGTTTCCTGTAAAAAAGGATGGGGAGGTAAAAACATTGTTATTAATCATATTTTGATTTTGTCTCAATTACATTTCAAGACAATTTCAGCATTAATTTCCCAAGATTTTGTGTTTCAAATTTTTCCCCCTTACTATCATTGCCTCTTCCTAAAATGATAGGCAAGTTTATATAGGTTATGCATGTGCTATCATATAAAACATAGTTCCATATTAGTCACAGTTGTGAAAGAAGAAATGGGTCAAAAGGAAAAGGAAACCATGAAAAAAAAATAAAGTAAAAAATGTGCTTCAATCAGTACTCAGAGTCCATCAGTTCTTTATATGGATGTATGTTCCTTTATGAGTCCTTTCTACTTGTCTTGGATCATAGTGTTGCTGGGAAGAGCTGAATCATTCATATTTGATCATCACAAATGTTGCTGATACTATGTACAATGTTCTCCTGGTTCTGCTCATTTCACTTTGCATCAATTCATACAAGTCTTTGTAGCTTTTTCTGAAATCTGCCCATTCAGTGTTTCTTCCTGCACAACATGTTCCATTAGATTCATATTCTACAGCTTGTTCAGCCATTCCTCAATTGTTGGGCATCCTCTCAATTCCTTATATTGTGCTACCACAATAAGGACTGCTATAATTATATTGGCACATATAGGTTCTTTTCCCTATTTCATGATCTCTTTGTGATACAGACTTAGTAGTGCTATTCCTAGATCAAAGGATATGCCCATTTTGATCCCCCATTGTGCATAGTTCCAAATTGTTCTATACAATGGTTGAATTACTTCACAAAACCACCAACAACTCCCAGCTTTCTACTTTGCTTCTAATCTTGGTTGCAATGATTTTATTTGTATAAACCCTTTTTATTTTAATATAATCAAAATTATTTATTCTATATTTTATAATGCTTTTTATCTCTTATTTTGTCATAAATTCATCACCTACCCATAGATCTGATAGGTTGGCTATTCCTTGCTTTTATAAATTCCTTATGGCATCACCCTTAGTGTAAATCCTGCTCCCATTTTGACCTTATCTTAGCATCCAGTGTGAGGTGCTGGTCTATACCTAGTTTTCATCCTATTATTTTCCAGGTTTCCCAGAAGTTTTTGACAAACAGCTAGTTCTTATCCAAATGCTGAGTCTTTGTTTTATCAAACACTAGGTTACAACAAGACTACTATGTTTTGTATGCCTAATCTATTCCACTGATCCACCATTTTCTTTCTTAGCTAGTACCAGATAGTTTTTCTTATTACTTTATAATACATTTTGAGATCTAATATTGCTAGTTTAACTGCTTTTGTATTTTTTTAAATTGATTCCTCTGATTTCTTGACCTTTTGTTCTTTCAGGAAAATTTTGTTGTTATTTTTTCTATCTCTATCAAATAATTTCTTGGTAGCTTGATTGGTATGACACTGAAAAAGCAAATTAAGTAGAATTGTCATTTCGCTGTATTGAATCATCCTACCCATTGAATACATTTAATATTTCTTCTTTTCTATATTTTATTTTCAGTTTTTTTGCCCTAACATGTAGTCAGTTTTTGCATAGGTGCTATGTGCTGCTGAGAAAAAGGTATATTCCTCTCTGCTCCCATTTAGTTTTCCCCAAAGGTCTGTCATCTCTAACTTTTCTAATATTCTGTTTACCTCCTTAGTCTCTTTTTGTTTATTTTTGTTGTTGTTGTTGGATTTATCAAGTTCTGAGAGGGGACAGTTGAGGTCGCCTACTAGTATAGTTTTACTGTCTACTTCTTCCTATAATTCACTTAACTTCTTTGAGAATTTAGATGCTATACCATTTGGTGTATATATGTTTATTATTGATATTGCTTCATTGTCAATAGTACCTTCTAGTAAGATGTAGTTTCCTTCCTTTTCTCTTTTAATTAGGTTTATATTTGCTTCTACACTCCTGCTTTCTTTTTTAATTTTAGCTGAAACATAATAAATCTGCTCCAGCCCCTTATCTTTACCTTTTGTGTGTCTCTCTACTTCAAGTGTGTTTCTTATAAAGAACATCTTGTAAGATTTTGGTTTTCCATCTACTCCACTATTGGCTTCCATTTTGGAAGAGTTCATTCCATCCACACTCAAAATTACAATTACTAAATGTGTATTTCACTCCATCTTATTTTTCCTCCTCTTAGTCCTCTCACTCCTTTCACCCTTTCCCACATCATCAATGTTTTGCTTCTATCTACCCTCTCCACCAATCAACCCTCCTTTCCATCTGCCCCTCCCCCCTTTACTTAATCACTTTCCATTCTAATTCCCTGTCTCGTTAGATAGATTTCTATATTCAACTGGTTTTGCATATTATTCCCTCTGAGTTAATACTGATGAGAGTAAGGTGCAAGTCATGTTCATAGCCTACCCTCCCATTTTCCCCTCTACTGTAATAGGTCTTTTATACCTCTTCATTGATATAACTTAGCCCATTCTATCTTTCCCTTCCTTCTGCACCTAGTGTCCTCCTCCTTCTCATCCTTTAATTATTATTTATGTCATTCCCTCAAAGTCATTTTATACCCATACCCTTTGTTTATTTGTATTCCTTCTGGCTATACTGTTACTGGTACAATATTTAAGAATTACAAATATCATCTTCCCACTTAGGGATATAAGTAGTTCAGCTCTGTTTAATCTTTTATTTTTTTCCTTTTCCTTTTTTTTTTTTTTTTTTAACAATTTATGATTCTGTTGAGTCTTGATATTGGAGATCAATTTGTTTTTGGTTTAAGTCTACTCTTCTCCTTATGAAAAGCTCTAAATCCTTCTATTTCATGGAATGGCCTTTTTTTTTTCACATGATGTATTATGCTTAATGTCACTGATTTGGTTATTGGTTGTAGTCCTAGCTTCTTTTGTCTTCCAGAATATGATGTATATAAGCTATGACCTTTTAATGATAACACTGCTTTGTGCTGTGTAATTCTGATTGTGACTTCCAAATATTCAAATTATTTCTTTCTGGACACTTGCGGTATTTTTTTTTTCCTTGACCTGATAGTTCTGAAATTTGGCTATAATGTTCCTTTGAAGTTTTTATTTTGAGATCTCTTTCCTGAGGTGATCAGTGGATTCTTTCAATGTCTATTTCACCCTCTCATTCCAGGACATCAGGGCAATTTTCCTTGCTAATTTCTTGAAAGATGCCATTGAGGTTCACCTTTTGATTGTGGCTTTCAGGTAGTCCAATGATTTTGACTTTGTCTCTCCTATATCTATTTTCCAGGTCAGTTTTTTTTTTCCCACTGAAGACTTTTACATTTTCTTCTTCTCTTTTTTCCATTATTTTGAATTTGATTGATTCTTGATGTCTCATAGAGTCATTAGCTTCCACTTGCCCAATTCTAACATTTAAGGACTTTTTTTTCCCCTCAATTAGCTTTTGTACTTTTCCATTTGGCCTATTTTACTTTTTTGGGAGTTGTCTTCTTTAGTGGATTTTTATATTTCCTTTTCCATTTGGCCAATTCTACTTTTCAAACAACTGCTTTCTTTGTCCAAGCTGTTGGCTCTTTTTTCATAATTCTCTTGCACTGTCATTTCTTTTTCCAATTTTTCTTCTCTCCCTCTAAGCTTCTTTCTGACCTCTTCCATGAGTTCTTTCTGGGCTTGAGGTCCCTTCCTGTTTTTCTTTGGAGTTTTGCCCATATGTGTTTTGACACTGTAGTCCTCTTCTGAGTTTGTGCCTTGGTCTCCCCTTTTACCATAATAACTTTATATAGGCAGATTATTTTTTGTACATATTTTTTGGCCTTTTTCTTTTCTTTTAAACTTCAACTCTGTTGCTGGGGTCAAAGAGGCACACTCTCAACTTCTTGCTCCAGGGGCTTCGGGCCCTGGCTGTTTACCTGGTGCTGCACTGATGTTGTCTTGAGGTTATGAGAGAACCTTGCATCTTCTTCTGTACTGAGGGGGTGGGGTGTTTGGTGGCTGGCACTGCTGGAGGCCTTAGTGGTCTGGTAATGTATCTGGTGCTAAGTTGAGGCACTAGTGGTGGTGTCTGGCATGTCCTGAGGACTTGTGGGTGTTTCTGCATTTCCCTGGGGATATGGTGAAGAAGCACATGGTGGTTCTTAGAGCTGGAATCTGTTCCCTTGTCTATGCTGATGCATGCAAGCATGCATGCTGTGGGGGAGGGGAAGGAGAGGCAGCTGCTGATGTTGGATTTTGTCTGTTTCATAGCCCTGGAGCTTAGATTTACCCCTGGTTTGCTGAGGTAGGGCTTGCTGCTGGTTTGTTGTGAAACTTCCTATCATGAACTGCATTCCCCCTTTACCTGAGTAAGACAGATCTTTCCTGCTAATCTTTAAAATTTCTTGGGCTCAAAGATTGTTTCAACCCATCCTTTTGCTGGATCTACTCTTCCAGGATGTTTTGGTGGTGCTATTTTATGGTTGTCTGGAAATGAATATATAAGAGTTATGGTGATTTTCTACTTATTCCACCATCTTGGCTCCTGGAAGTCAAATCTAAAAACACTGATATTAAAAAAAAGTATTAATGGTGGAGTCAGATCCCAGTCTTTATATTTAATTATCTATGTTTAGTTGGCTGAACCTCAGGTTCCTCATATGTATGGGGGGAATGAAGGGGAGGAAATTGAACTAGACAGTTACTTGAGTCTCTTCCAGTTTTAAATCATCTTCTGTTTAACTTTTGCCCATATTCTCTGACAGAACACCATCTTCTAGGTTTTGTCCTTAGAACTAACTCAGTCTAATGCTGTCTTTGAGTTCCCAGGTTTCTAGATTGAAGTGTGTTTATCATGGCAAAACTGCATGGGTGCTCCTTGCTTTTAGCAACTGTTTCGTTGTCTTGCCTCAATCTGGCTAGAGAAAGGCACTATTGATCTATTTCTCCCTTTCCTTTTTTTTCAGACAGGTATTGCTTGTGTAAGGTAAGGTCATTGACTTACCTTTCTCTGAGTATTATAACAATCACTTCATACCCAGAATGGGCGCTTGACAAAGGCAAAGGAAAGGAAAAAGAACAGATTTAAAGATGCATAGGATTCACATTTATATGGATGATATTTTGCTTCTCACATATGAGTAAACATTTTGCTTACTTGACTCACAATTCAATGGGTCTGAGGAATGAAAGATTTACAATAAGTTATATAGAATTTAAACAATTTTGCATGAGTTGTTTTATGTTGGATGGGTTCCGTATCCATGTGGTTTCCAAGATTCAAGAGACTCTTGTACTTTTTTTCCCTAGTGCCTCATGGCTCATAGCAGGAGAAAGACTTTAAAAAAAAATTCATTTAGAACAAGGGTTCTTTAAAAAAAAAAACATGAGTAAAACTTTAAGGAAAGAGTCATCCACTGGATTTGGAAAATGTATCCACCAATGTTGAAAATCAAGGGTGGGAATTTGTCCAATAAGGCTACTTTAAAATGCCTTTTTTAAATTTATCTTTAGATGATATTACATCAGTCTGAACTCTACTGTTTTAGTCATTAAAGGTGTAGTGACTCCCTCTAAAGAAATAGGGAATTTTACCTCACTCAGTGGATCCAAACTTCTCCCTGGAGAGTGATATCAGTGCAGAAAAGTCTGGGAGGTATATTCTGAAGGTCTGTTTTCAATAAAGAAGTAGAGAGTTGCTTCTCATCTCAAGAGGTTTTATGAAGCAATGTAGTATCATACTCACCTCTGGTTTGTTTTTTAGAGGAGATAAAGCCTCCAGATATTCCAGGAGGAGAAAAGACTGTGCATCGGTTGGGAGGAAGACAACCCCAAGATCTTAGGAAGCTGGCCTTGTTTGGCAATTGTGTCCTTACCAAACGGCCTCATCAAGGAGTCTTGGAGTACTCCTTGAAAATGCCCATAAGATATTTTAGAGCAGAAAACTTTAGAGCTGTGCAGAGACCTTGGAGATTACCCAATGCAAACATACTTTTTACAGATCAGGACTCTGACACGTAGCCTTAAGATAGTGAGGGACTTCCTCAACAGTGGTTTTTGAATTCATTGGTATTCAGGGAGAGATTGAAACAATCAATTAATAGTATTTATTGAGCATTTATTATGAGCTATGGACTTTGCGTTGAACAGTGGAAATATGAAAAATTTCTAAAACCTGCTGTGCTATCAAGGAGCTCACATTCCAATGAGGAAGAAAATATGCAAAGAATAATGTATGGAGAGGACTTATACAGTGGAAAGGGGACATAATCCTGGAACAAAATCCCTAGAAATGTGGGAAGGCATTGGGGAAGATTGAGAAAGGTGTCTTATAGAATATGAGATTTGAACAAAGTCTTGAAGAAAGCCATGGAAGCCAGGAGGTCGAGGTGAGTAGGGAAAACATTCCAGGAATGAGGAATAGCCAATAAAAGGGCTTGGAATCAGGAGATGGAGTCTCACCTCATGTGAGAGGAATAGCAATCAGACTACTGTTACCAGTTCACAGAGTACGTGGAGGAGGATAAAGTTTAATTATCCTTGAAACTTTTCCTGTGCTATTATTTTATTATAAATGGGGCTATTTAATGGAGTCCTTTACTAGTTCTTTGGCTAAATATTTTTAAGTATCCAGGTTCAAGAACATAAGAGTAGGAACTGCCTTTAAACTTTCTTTGAATTCTCAATGCTTAACACAGTACTTCACATATACTAGGTTTCTAATAAATATTTATTGGCTGACTGAGAGATAACACATATTTTGGGACAAATGAGAACTGTAGAAGCAGGAAAAGAGACAGCAAAAGAACTATTTCATTAGTTCTCTTTTTTTCTGGGGGCATGTGACCTTGAGCTCTGTAGGGACTGCTAGGGACAAGACTGAAATCCTGCTCCCTTGGGGATGTAATGAATTCCTTGCTTCTCTTTTATTCATTACGAAAATGTTCTTAAAAAAATTTTTTTTATAAAATTCTGCTACATAGTTCTGTCACTATTATACAAAATATAAAATGAAGAAGTAAAAATTACTGTGGAGGATATGACTTAAATTCCAAATTAGCTTTTAGGATACTTAATTTACAGCCAGTTTGTGATATTGGTGGATCACTTTGAAAGTCTTTTTTAGAAAAGTGCAAACAGTGTGTTCATGTTAGGCAACTCCAACTTGTCTCCATGGGAACAGAAAAACATCTAGGATTTTAAAAAGTTAGTCTCACTCCAACAATTACATTTTAAAAGTGCTCCCACTGTTGCCTTCCTTAGAATACACTCAAAGATGCTTGGGATTTTGAAAACTACCCAGTAGGGAATAATTTTAACAGAACAAATTAGGAGGCAACTGAGGGGTTAGTTCTATTAAAACTTCTTTGCTCCCCATGGGGCTCTTTTTCTTCTCTGTTTTTCTTTGAACATTTTTCCTTGAACATTTTTTCTTGTTTGCCCTCATAATTTCTATCTTACATTTATAATACATATTTAGAGCTAGCAGGGACCTCAGAGGACATTTCATCCAAATATCTCATTTTATAGAAAAAACTGAATCTCTGACAGGTCAGGAGATTGGTCCAAGGTCATACAAGTAGCAAATGGTTGAGCTGGGATTTGAACTCAGGTTCTCTAACTCCAAATCTGGCCATCTTTCAACAATACCATTGTCCGTGCATATAGCAATAACTCTTTAACAGAATGTCAATTCCTGGAACTCAAGACCAGTGCCTTTTATAGTAGGTGATTCATACTTCGTAGACTTGCTTCCTGGTCCAACTCTCCCTCCCCCACATCCCCAATCTTTCTTGAGTGAATCTCCCATAATGCTTTGAGGAATTTTTTTCTCTGAAATCCCAGGGTCAATGAGGGGGCTGATAAGAGTTGGATTTTTCCCCAAGCCTGAGTATACGCTATGTGACATGTCTGGATTCGGGGCATGGGATGAGCAAGATGGTCTTTTTTTACTTGAAATCATAGGGATCACAAGGATGAGAAGATTTCGCCTCCCCCCCCCCACCCATGCCTTCAGATGCCTTTGGTACTGGTTTTAACATTCCACTAGCAGAGAAACCGAACAATGGATGCCAAGTTGGGGGAATGATGATTGGAGGGGGAGATAAGCAAAGAGGAGCAATGGGTGTCTGGTGTAGCCCAGCCAATGAGGGAGCACCAGGAAATAGCTAGGAGCAAGACTAAAGTTACTTTCAGTATTAAGAATGGCAAGCAAGAATTTTGATGACACTCTATTTGGATTCTTAATAGCTCATAACTCCTTTTTCCCAGAAACCACTGGGGCTTGGAGGTTTACATTAAGAATTCAAACTATATTTCCTTTGCAATGAGAAGCAGCACATGTACAGAGAATCTCTGCTCCTACTTGCCAGGGTAGAAGAGGGAAGAAAGCATACTTCTGAGACAGCAAAGATATGTAATAGAAGTACTTTTGAGACTTTTGTGCATGTCTGAACATTCTGTTATTGGTTTCAATCTTCTAATCATGTTTTCAGATGAAGCCTTTTCTCCTAGTAGCAAGAATCAGAATGGAGTCTGTCACTCTTTTTGACTGATCTCTCCTGGTTCAACTCCTTCACTAGAGCATCTGGTGAGAGACAATGCTGTAAGGGAGAGGCCTTGAGCCCTCTTGCCTCTGAGATCAAAAAGTGGCCTAGTGAATTGGAACCCAGTCATTTCCCCCTGCATTTGTTCTTTTTCATTTTAGGTAACTTGATTATACTCTCTAACCTCCCGAATCTCAAACAGTCAGTAGGACAAGCCTCTCAGCATCCTGGCAACCCTGTGTCCCAGTGTCCCAGTGTCCAGTCTTTACAACTTGTCTAACATCAATGCCCAGAATAGCAGTGAGTGACCTTTGGGACATGGCCAGGCACTTCGCTTAGTGCTTTTTACAAATATTATTTTATTTCATACAAGAAGCCTTTTGTATCAGAGCCTTTTGTAACTCTTGTGGGTAATATCTTTCACAATAAAGTAATAAAACAAAGGACTTACTAAGCTATTCTATGATATTTAGAAAAAAGTTTGAGGGGATGTTTAAGCAATTTAACAACCAATTTATCTAACAAATACTTTAATCCAACATGATTTTTTTTAAAATACAAAAAAAGCTGAGCTCATTTTAGGGGATTCTCAGTGTATTAAAGAAGACAGGAATTGATCTTTCTAATAAATTGTTAGCATGTGTATATTAAAAGAGTATTTTCTTTAAAATACATGGTAATTTTTATTGGTATGCCACTTGACAGGTTGAATTAATATTTTCAAACCACTGTCAAGACAAAGTTGATCAAGATTACTTAAAACAAGCCCAGGTGGCAAAGTCATGTTCATCAGTTTCCTTGGTCCCTATGCTATGATTTCTTGTGGCCAATGAATTGCAAAAATGGTTGAATTTCAGGGCAGCTAGGTGGCACAGTGAATAGAGCACTGGCCCTGGAGTCAGGAGGACCTGAGTTCAAATCTAGCCTCAGACACTTAACACAAAACTAGCCATGTGACCTTGCGCAAGTCATTAAACCCTGATTGCGCTACCTTTCCCCCTCCAAAAAAAAAAAAAGATAAAAAAAGGTCAGGTTTCAAATCCTAAAGAGGATGTCATGAAACACCTAATATTGTTATGACAAAGTCAATGGCCAGTTTTATGGTGACATTCCCACTCAAAGATTTTTTGTGACACGTGCTTTTGAAGAAGGAAGAGCTGTCAACCTAAGAAAACTCTGCATTTTCTCCCAGATCAAGTAAAATGACACTTTTTCCACAGATGAGAAAGTATTTTTTTTTGCAAGATATATGTGGCTGCAAACTCTATGTAAGATTTGCATTTAAGATTGTGTATGATATAACACATATTTAGTCATGAATTTCAGGTTTTGTTTTGTTTTTTTGCAGGAGGGCATATATATGGATTAAGAAGTACCAAAGAAAGAGCCATCAGTTCCTGAGATATGTCCAGGGGGAAAATAAGATGGATCAGAGTGAAGCATAAGACTACCAAGTATAGTGGAAAGAGTACCACCAAATTAGTAGGCTTAGGTTCAGATTCTAGCTCTGATACTAGTGTAGCTCTGGGTATGACCACTGACCTATCCAACCCTGTTTCCTCATCTGTAAAATGGGGACAATATTACTTATTCTATCTTCTTCAAAGGCTTGTTTATCATGAGAAAAAAAAACTTCAAAAATGATAAGAACTAGATAAATGTGAGTTATTGCCATATGTGGAATAATAGGGCCAGAATTTGACTTTGTTCCTTTAGAAATCACTATATTGCATGAATGAAGAAGCAATCTACAGGTCAATGAACACTTTAAAACAGATTTCAAAATCAGCTCTTTGAGTTTCTTCCATAAGACCTGGGAGAATGTCTTTTTCTTCCAAATATCTAACTATGCCAAGTTGTTCTTTTTCCTCTTGGCTCTTATGAATTCTAACACTTGCATAGGCATTTCTCCTTCCAGGAGTCTGTTTTCCTATGAAGTGGAAATCTGGCCTCTGTTTTACTTGTCCCTTTGATCATCTTTTTTTGTTGTTGTTGTTGGTTTTAAAAACTCCGTTGACGATAGAATTGAAAGATGATTAACCCAGAGTCCTTATAGGATTTTTTGAGGTAATATTCCCTTTCTTTATGTTGACATTTCATTCCCCTAGCCCAGTATGTGATAGAAGTTATTAGTACATTAATTATACCATTAAATGTTTTATTTCATGTGTTATGGATGTTAATTTAAAAAAATAGCTGTCATAAGTTTTGCACAGTATAAATGTGTATGGATGTGTGTGTATACACACACGCAAATACACCCACACATACACATAAACACCTACATGTATATATGTATGTGTATGCATATATGTCCATATATATTATATATCTGCATGTGTGTGTGTTTATTGTGTGTTTGTGTATTTACACACATATATTCTTCACAATAATCCTGGGGCAGTCGGGTGGCATTACTTTTCTTATTTTATAGATGAAATTAATGTACAGAGAGAGTAAAGTGATTTGTTCAGGCTTGGTTTAATATTTGGTAAGTACTAAGGGAATTGGACAATTGTTTATCCTTTGTTCTGGGAGAGAACCAATGACATGAGCAGAGTAATTTAAAGTGACTTGGATTTAAGTGAGGCAGAGCTGTGCAAAGTCATCAGTCTCATTCTCTCCTCCAGAGTTATTGTAGTCCAGTGGCAAGCATAGGTCAGGACGACTGGTGATGGCCTCAAATGTAGTACCATCCCAAGTCCTTCCCAGCTCGCTGTTTGTCTGAGACAATGCCCATTCAGCATTTAAAAGCTAGGTTAAGAATTGAGGGGAAAGATGGCTTAGTTTGCCTTCACAAAAGAATTAATCTGGGAGAGAGAGACCCTCAGAATTTCTGGCCAGAACAGAAACAACTGCTATTTACACTCACTCTGAGGCATCAAAACCCCATCAACCTTCATCTTTCTGACTCTGAGTCTAATGCTTACTCTGCTACGCTACCTAGCTGCCTCTCCTTAAATCACCATTGGAAATGTTTCTTTTTCTTTGTCTCAAGGTACAGAATTCCTTTGGCTAGGGATTCACTTCAGAATACAGTTCATACAAGTCTGACTACTTGAACACAGAAAAAATACAGAATGAGGGAAAAAGAAACTTAACTCACTTTCTGTTTCAATCTAAGTTATATTCAATACCCTCCATATTCTTCAAAATTGTCCACTAACATGCTTTTAGGGGACCATATTGGTAATGAACGTTATATAATGGAAAACTTTTTCCACAGGAAAAATGCCTGGAATTTTGTACTTCATAAAACTATTCAATCATTTGCAGTTTTGATAATTCTATCTTTCTCCAATAACTAACTCTGATTGAATCTCATTCTTTATGTAACTTTATGAAGTCTGACATTGTTTATGGATGATAAATTACAGATTTATAGTCTGTTATTTCTCTTTTTCTGTTTATGTTTTATATTAATATCTAGGTGTGATAGGGTCAGAGATTCTACTTGCCCTCTAACTACATTTCTACAAAACAGGGAATATTTTAGTGAAAAGGTTTTCACCAGGAATTTATTTTTCCCCTCCTCCCTGCAAATTCTTCGTCACCTAAGGGCATAAAAGACCAATCACATGAAGTCAGCACCCTTCTGACTTGGTAGATATTGAAAAACTATGTGCATCATCATGCCCTCCATTGATTGTCAGATGCATTTCCATTTTGAAATGAGGAAGCTGATTTTGGAGAGGCTAAAAGTTGCTCTATCCTTGTTGTATATCCTTGCTCTGCTAGGGCTAAGTAAACCTCCTTTAATTAATCATTCAATGATTTATGAATGTCTCATTTCATCTCAAAATTGAGCCCGAAGTAACAGGAAGCTGGTTTTGGACCTGCCTCTTGTATTTGGCACATTTGGCACATAAGATGACCTTGTATCTTACATTGAAATCAAATTGGGAGAAGGGCACTGCAAATACAGAGGAAGGGGGTGAGCAGAAACCTAGCCACCACATGTTAGCTTCTGGTAGCAAGAACACTTCTGGTTGTATATGGTGAGTCTCCTCAATAGGGAAAAAATGCAGATTCTCATTCAAATGGAATGAATAGCTTGGTGGATGCTAGAAGATGTTTCCTTGGAGGGTAAAGAAAGAGTCAAGTACAAGTTTTCCTGGTTGTTTTTTTAACCATTCTTGAACAAGTTAGACTGCCAGCATAATGATACTGAAAGAGAATCTCCTTATGCATTCAGATACTAGAGACAGATATTGACTTTTAAAGATCATTCAATAAAACCTGAGGAATATCTAATGGTCCTGGTGGTCACTCAAGTGAAGGGATCTTTTTTTGCTGGGGATGAGTATAGATAGCCCTCAACAGGAACTTCCCAACCCTAATATCATGGCTTGATACATGATTGAGGCTTCTCTATTACAACTTTAGCACACAATCTGTGTCTACTCTCAACTTCCATTTGTAATGGTATGCCTGCAAATAGAGGCTACTGCTTTCCCTACAGGATTCTAGAATTCCTTCTCAGGGTTGAAGGAGGTGTTTTTAATAAAACAAATCATGAACCTCAAGTAGTATGTTCACCATGTGATTATCATTTGATATAAATTAGTCCATCTGAATTATTTAACTTTTAGAGAGAAGCATTTATTGAGGTGATATAATAAGAGTAGTTGGGACAAAACAAACCCTGACTCCTCCTTCCCCCAAGTCTCCAACAAGTTCCAACAGAATCCAGGGGACAGTGGTGCCAAGCTCAGTATATGTAGCAAGAGAAGACCTCGATGTTGGTTGTCAGAACTCCTTTCCTCCCCTTCATGGAATACTCAGGAAGTTTCCCAAAGCTATGATGTGACTGTGGCTTTTCTTCTAGTCTCTATAGTCTTTCCAATTAGCTACTGATAGAGATACTCTTGCCCAATGTCCTTCTAGCACACTGACAAAAAAAAAAAAGGATCTAATCCCAGAATGCTTTGAGACTCACAATATCTTCCTTCGGTAAAGAGAGAAGGGAAAGAGTTGATGTTCTTTCCTCCACTCCCATTCCCACCAAGATCCCCTCTTAGTTTACCTGGAGCTGCCTTCTCCCATCCCCTCTGTGAAATGTTCAAATGCCAACATTCAAAATAGCTTTCTGGTTTTTTTTTAATAAATTAATTTGTTTTGTTGTTTACATCGTTCATTTTCACGAGATTTTGAGTTACAAATTTTCTCCCCATCTTTCCCTACCCAACACCTCAGAACAGCCATACCACTGTATAGCCCCTCCCTGAATCTGCTCTCTCCTATGTCCTCCCCCTTGCCCCTCTGACTTTCAGTAGGGCAGGATGGATCTCCCTACACCAGTGCCTGTATATCTTAATTCCCAGCTGGATGTAATAAATAATAATAATAATTACTATTATTATTATTATTATTATATATATATTTTTTAACATTTGATTATAGAACTTTAAATTTTAGATTCTTTCCCTTCCTCCCTCGTCACCCACCCACACTGGAAGGACAAGCAATTCAATACAGGTTGTACATGTGTAATTGCTCAGAACATCTCCACAGTAGACATATTGTGAGAGACTGATTGTATGTCCCTCCTTCCTATCCTGCCCCCTCTTTGTTCTATTCTCTACCCTGTCACTGTCCCTTTACAGTAGTGTGTACTTCCAGCAACTATCCCCCCCCCACCGTACCCTCCCCTCCATCATCCCACCTCTCATCTTCATCCTCCCGTACTCTCCTGTGTGGCAAGATACCCAGTTTAGAGTTTATGTCATTCCTTCCCTAAGCCAAATTCAATGAGAGTAAAGTTGACTCTTTCCCTTTTGCTTTCCCATTCTTCCCCTCCATTGTAATAATTATCCCTTGCCTCTTGTATATGAGATGATTAACTCCATTCTGTCTCTCCCTGTCTCCTCTCATTCTAATCCTCTCCCATCTCAGAATTTCACTTTTTAGAGTATTGTCTCTTCCTATTCAATTGATCCTGTGCCCTCTACGTACTCATATATACACATACTCAGATATGTGTTTGTACACATATAAAAACCCTCCTGTATAAATATATGTGTGTATATATGTACATACATATACATTTGTATTCCCTTCACCTATCATCATAATGAGAAAAGTTTCATAAGTTACAATTATCATTTTTCCATATTGGCATGTATATAGTTCAACTTTGATAAATTCCTTATAATTTCTTTTCCATATTTACCTTCTCATGCTTCTTATATTTGAGTGTCAAACTTTCTTTTCAGTTCTGTTTTTTTCAGCAAGAATGTTTGAAAGTCCTCCACCTCACTGAGTGACCATATTTTACCCTGGAACATTATACTCAGTTTTGCTGTTTAGGTGATTCTTGGTTTTAATCCTAGCTCCCTTGATCTCTGGAATATCATATTCCAGGCTTTTTGATCCCTTAATGTAGAGGCTAATAGATCCTGGGTTATCCTAATTGTTTTTCCACAGTATTTAAATTGTTTCTTCTTGGCAGCTTGTAATATTTTCTCCTTGATCTGGGGATTCCAGAACCTGCCTATAACATTCCTAGGAGTTTTCTTTTGGGGATCTTTTTCAAGAGGTGATTGGTGAATTCTTTTTTTT
>CM053580.1:42544490-42563160 GCA_028627135.1 Pseudochirops cupreus
GGAGTTATTGCTGACTTTCTAAATCTTAAACATGCATATTCAGTTATTTAATCTCTTTTTCAATTTTGTTAATATATGTTTTAGGGATGTAGTTTTCCCTGAGAATTACTTTAGTGCATCCTAGATATTTTAGTATGTTGTTCCATAATTATGATATTCTTTCATGTAATTATTATTACTCCCTGCAATTTGTTCATTGACGTTTTGTTACCTAGGTTTTCATTGTTAAGTCTCTATTACGTCTGTATCTTTGTATGTGTATATGCTTCCTAAACCGATTGCTATTTATTATGGTACATAAAGGATTTCAGTCTTCTTTTGCATTTATTTGTTATTCTATATTACTTGCAATAACAATGTGATATAATACATGGTTAGTTTTTATAAAAATTCCATCTGGTGCTAAGAAATTTGTATGTTTTTTAGCAGTGACATTTGCAAGCTATCAGAAGTTGTTTTGTTTTGTTTGTTTTGTTTACCTCTAGTTCTCAAACAATTTGTTTCATTCTATATTTTTCCTTTCATCTTTTTGCTAGATTTGTTGCAAATGGAGAGGTGTATTAAATTCTTACTGGTTGTGTCTTCTTGTAATTGAGTTAGTTTCTTCTTTTTGAATCTAAATGGTAAGGCATTAGAAGTATGTAAATTAATTATTTATTTGTGTGTGTCTGTGTGTGTGTGTGTGTGTGTGTGGTTCTTTCCAGCATAATGTTGTTTCCTTGTTTCTTTCTTGCAAATTTTTGTTTTTACCTTGTCTGATAGCAGAATGACTACTCTTGCCTTTTTTGCATTCACCTGATGAATATAAATTTCTTCCAGACTCTCATTTTTATTCTGTGTTTATCTCTGTTTTTTTAGGGATGTTTCTCATAAGCAGCAGATTGTGGACTTTTATATTCTTATCCAATCTGTCACTTTTTTGTTTTATTGGATTGCTTAATCCATCCACATACGAAATTGAGAGTTAGGTGTATATTTTACTTCATTTGTCTCTAAAGTTGAATTTTTTCTGAATTTTATTTTTTCTTTCTCTTTCCCAGTGAACACAATACTTTTTCTCTTCCACTTTTTTTGATAAATCTACTTTATGGCAACCCTCTTTCCCACCCACTTTCTTCCCCTCACACTTAAGCCACTTCATCCCTGCTTCTTACTTCTTTTCATAGATTTAGATTTTTGTTTCATTTGTTAATTCCTCTTATTTCCTCATATTATTTTTTATCTCAGTTTTCCACTTTTTTTCTCATAGCTAAGTAGTCAAAGAAAATATCCCTACTCTCCTCCCCTTTCAACTTGTTTTGTTAGTTTTTCCCCCAATTTCCTACAGCTTTTTCTAAAAAGAATTTCACTTCACTTTTGTTATTATTTCCTTTCCCTTTCTATTTACTTGGGACTTTTATTCTTTGATTCATGAACCTTATTAAAAATTCCTTCTTCAGTCTCTGTATTACTCATGAAGTTAAAGCTTTTAGAGTACCTATTTTTTTGTCTTCTAAACAATTTCTGTGTTATTGCCTTGTAGATCTTGTCCTCCCCCCCACATTTTTTTCCCCTTTCTTCTTCACTCTTAGAGATATCAATTTATGCAAGGGATAGAAGAATAGAAGTTTTGTCTCATTATAGGAATTTTTCTTATGTCCCTTATTATGTGTTCAATACTAGCCATAACCCTTCTCATGGTCATTTCCCCCAAGTGTGCCATGAAAGCTCCTCTCTGCATCCATCTCTTCCAGTCTCATAGGTGTCAGTTGTCCTTAGAAATAGCTTCCCCTTCTCTTGAGTCAGTATTTGTACACAGAGGAAGAAGCTCTCTCAGAGGAAATGGTCTCTCTTAGTGACAAATTCCTGCATATTATAAAAATTGTAAGGTCTCTATCTCCCGTTGTAGAATCTCTCTCTCTCCTCCTGTTGGATCTTTCTTCATTAAGGCTCTCCTTTAGTAGTGAACTGAGATATTCAGTTAACATTTATTAAGTATTATTATTACTATGTGCCAGAGATTGTGCCAAGTTCTGAGGATGCAAATAAGAAAAACAAAAAGAGTTCTTACCTTTGAGGTGCTTAAAATCTAATGGGGAAAGACAGTGCAGAAAAACAAAAGCATGGCAGCCAGCAAGGAGTATGATTTTCTTGAAGGGGATACAAAACAGAACTGCTGATGGAAAAAATTATGGAGGTTTTCCAATGATGCAGTGAGTGCATAGGGGTTCTCTTTTGCAAAATAAATGAACAAACAAATGAATGAATAAATGAATAAACAAACAAAATAAAAATTAAAAATAAGTAAAGGATCTAAAAAAGCAACACAAAAAGAAGTGATCCTAGGGAGATTCTCATCTTCTCTCATTGTCTGGCTGCCCTGGGCAAAGGCATTGTGGTATAGAGGAGAAATGTGTTGGAGAAGTCCCAAGGTAGTACAACCAGGGGAAAAATGAAAAGATATTCCACAGTTTCAATCTCTCCTCTTTCCACCTCACCCTTTCTCATGTAGCCCATCTCCCCCCACCCCCCCACCCCCCCGATAGATGACAGGGGTTATTTCCCCTTCATTGTTTATCATTGAATTTATTAGGTTACCTGCACTTTACTCTATCTTCTTCTTTTCTACTGTTTCATGTACACTCTCATTCTATAGTTTAGTTCCCCTCCATCTCCCACCAAATTCTTCCTCCATCAGTTATTTCATGTAAGTTCTGATTTTTCCCTTGTCTCCTCATTTATATTTAGAAGGGAATATCTTAATGGTGTCTCTGTTATTTGTTGTTGTTAATCCCATAGTTTCATTTCTCTTTTTAATTTCTTTTCCTTCTTTTTTTGGTAGAATTTTTTTCATTATTTGTTCATTCTTTGATTACTGTGTTTATCTTTTGAATTTTAGTTTTCTGAGGTGTTTACAAAGCAAACAACTGAATTTCATTGTAGGAATGCTTCAAATGAATTTTTTCATGGAATGCCCATATTTTTCCATTCATGATTAGGCTTGGGTTTAAAGAACGTCACCTTGGGTTTGCATCTTGGGTTCCTTTGCTCTTCAGAATACATTATTCTATTCCCTTTTGTTGTTGTTGTTTTTGTTTCTGGGGGGTGCAGAATAGTCTTTATCTGGTTAAGGTGTGGAGGTTTAGATTTTTTGTTAGTTGCTCTAAGTGGAGTCAGATGATTTAATGATTGATCAGATGGCTCAGTTGATCTAGCCTTTCTACATCAGGACAATGTATTTTGTTGTATCTTTGCTGTGATTCTAGCTATATTTTCAATCTTTCATTCAGAGCTTTTATCTCTAAAACTGGTCCTTCTGTATGTTATTCCTGTTATATTCATGTTCCTATTCAATGATTTTCTAATGAAACCACAACTCAACTTCTTCAATTAAGCTTTTATTTTCTTGATATTTCACTTATTTTAATGAGAAGAACACTGCATAAAGAAGAAGGAAGACTCAGCTCTGATGACTGGTAATTCTTTCCCACCAGCCAAGTCACGCATCCTCTGTATGGCTCAGCTTCTTCCTCTGAACTATGTTCCCAGTATGGGAACCTTTTGTCACTCTATTTTTCCATTGCCTCATCTGTTCATCCAAGTTTCCTTTCATGTGTCTGTCAAAATTCTACCAAACCTACAGGACTCACCTCAACACCACTTCCTCCATAAAATATTTTCTGATACTTGCCATCCCTAAATAATCTCTTGCCTCATAATTACAAAATAAATCTCATTCTTTAAGAAGGTATTGCTGACCATACTTTGCTTTTTATTAAAGCTGGCTATCTGTATTAGCAGATTGTAAACATTAAGACTATCCTTTTTTAATTGTGGGGTCACATCTGTGAAGCCATTGGTAGAGAAAACTCCCAGTGAGAAAATTCCCTCGCCTGAAGCAGATCAACACATTGTCTACAACTCAGAATCTCAGAGAGTTTCCCTGGTACATTGAGAAATTGTGTCCTTCCAGTTCATACAGCCAATATATGTTGGGGTCAGAATTTGAATTCAGATCTTGCTGATTCCAGGGCCAGGCTTAGATCTACTATACCACAGATGTCTCTGCACATCTTATTTATCTTCATTTTTTCTGTAATGTGTAGTACAGTGCCTCACTCACAAGTGCTAAGTATTTGACAGATAAATTGCTATAATTATAAAAGAGTGGTCACTTAGGTAAGTTGATTGTTATTGTTGGGAAATAAGCTTTGATGGGGCAAATATGGAGCAGAACCCAATGCCTGTATTGTTGTTTTTGATATTACTGACAGCCCAGAATACTCTTACACCCCCCTAGAAGCTATAATGTGTTCACTCTGTGGTGTGTTTGAAGGACCTCAGTATCCTCCAAGAAGTCCAATCTTTGCCTTCAGATTATACAAATTTACTCTGTTGTAGCTTCAGTCTCTAGAGCATGATGGGTGAAGGATATTTTGATGTCAGGTAGTTAAGAATCACTTAATAGAATATCTGCTTTTCTCCAAGCCTAGGTACTAAAATTCCAAGTTAATGGTCAGGAATTTTCAGGCTTTTAGATCTAAGACCTGATTCTTAATAACTGACTCCCAAATTGAGATAATCTGTGGCTTGTGCCCAGTTTCTTGGCTCTCCAAGGCATTCTCCTTTTCCTGTCTCTTGTTGAATTGTGCCAATATGGAGAACACTGTATTTCCTCTTATTTTGCATAAACTGCAACTCAGTTAATATAAGCGCATTATACTTTTTCATTCAGTAAGAAAAAGTGCTGAATTTGGAGATATAGGACCAGAGTTAAAATTCTAAATTTGCTACTTGGGAGACCTTAGCAAGTCAAAGAGCTTTTCTGATCATTACTCCTTCCTCCTCTATAAAATGAAGGGTTTAGATTATATGGTCTTAAAGGTCCCTCTCACTCCTAGATCTGTGACTGTCTAACACTTCCATGGTTTAATAAGTATTTCTAAACCTCCACCAGTTACCCTATAATATAAGTAGTACAAACATCATTAGGAAGGGCCTCATGGAATAGTGGAGAAAGTACTGGACTTGATGTCCTGAAGTCCAGGGTTCAAATAACACATCAAATATTTACGAGATATATTATCCTGGGCAAGTGACTCCAATTCTCTAAGATTAAGCTGCCTCATTTTTAAAACATGTGAGGGTCAGGGTGCAGTGAATAGAGCCCTGGAGTCAGAAGGACCTGAGTTCAAATCCAGCCTTAGACACTTAACATAAAAAACTAGCTATGTGACCTTGAGCAAGTCACTTAACCCCAAATGCCCTCTAAAAAGCAAAAAATAAAATAAAAATTAAAATGTGAGGGTCACCCCCAATAATTTCTGTCATACTCATTTTACAGGTGAGGAAACTGAGGTTCAAAACAAGTTGCCCTATCATATAGTTAATAATTTTTAGAGATGGGATACAAATTCAGGTCTGCAAACTCCAGGTCCGCGGATCTTTCCATAATATCATTTTGCTTACACTACTATTCTCCATTAGTATGGATAACCAGGAACTTATTTTATTATTTATAAAAGTATTATATTTGCCAAATTTTCTTAACCCATTATGATCCCTTAGGTTCCTATGGTGGTGGAAAACTGACTTTTTTCTATCTCTAGAGCATATATGTTCCCTCATGTGCACAACAGAAATGACCGTGGTACATAGATTATGAATCCCATAGCCGAGTTGACATTATGCTTCATTTTTTACTTATTCCAGGACTCCTGGTGGTGACATGTATGTGTGTGTGTATTCTAAAGGATCTAGGTTGAAGTTTGCCAAATAAGTGAAAAAATCTACCAAAAAAAAAGATGAAATACACCTCTTCCGTAACAGTATTTATATGAGGGGTAAGAGAAATGCTACTGGGACAGATCAGTGTTAATGGTTCAAGGCAAGTTTTCTGTCTGGTAGACTTTTGCTTTGGTGTTGTTGTTGTTGGGTCATAAGGAAGGATTCAGTTTTGCTGAAATGAGTCAGATGTGATTGCATTTTTTTTGCTTTTTAAAATTAAATTATTAGGGCCGGCTAGGTTGTGCAGTGAATAGAGCACTGACCCTTCAGTCAGGAGGACCTCAGTTAAAATCTAGCCTCAGACACTTAACACAAAATCTAGCCATGTGATCTTGGGCAAGTCATTTAACCGCAATTTCCCTCAAAAAAAAGCAAAAAAAAATTAAATTATTTATGTTTAGTTTTCAACATTCATTTCCATAAGTTTTAAATTTTCTCCCCCTCCCTCACCAAGATGGCTGGTCATCTGATATGGGCTCTACACACACATTCCTATTAAGCATATTTTCACATTAGTCATATTGAAAAATCACAAGAAAGAAAAAAAAAACAAAATAAAACAAAACAAAAAAGAAAATAGTGTGCTTCATTCTGCATTCTGACTCCACAGTTCCTTCTCTGGATGTGACCGACATTTTCCATTGTGTGTGCTTTGGAATTGTTTTAAGTTTTTGCATTGCTGAGAAGGACTAAGTCTATCAAAATCAGTCCTCACACACTGTGGCTATTACTGTGTACAATGTTCTCCTTGTTCTGCTCCCCTCACTCAGCATCAGTTTATATAAGTCTTTCCAGGTTTCTTTGAAGTCTGCCTCTTTATCATTTCTTATATATTCATATACCATAACTTGTTTGGCCATTCACCCACTGATGGGCATCCCCTCCATTTCTAGTTCTTGGGAATCACAAAAAAGAGCTTCTATAAATATTTTTTATACATATGAGTAATTTTCTCATTTTTATGATCTCTTCGAAATACAACCCTAGAAGTGTTACTGTTTCATCAAAGGGTATGCACATCATTATAATCCTTTGGGCATAGTTCCAGATTGCTCTCCAGAATGGTTGGATCAGTTCACAATTACACCACCAATGAATGTGTTTCAATATTCCCATATACTCTCCAACATTTATAATTTTTTTGTTTTGCCATGCTAGCGAATCTGATAGGTGTGATGTGATACCTCAGAGTTGTTTTGATTTGCATCTCTCTAATCAATAGTGATTTAGAGCAATTTTTCTGATTATCAAAAGCTTTATTTTCTTTCTCTAAAAACTGCCTGCTCATAGCCTTTGACCATTTATCAATTGGAAAATGATTTGCGTTCTTGTAAATTTGACTCAATTCTCTATATATTTTGGAAATGAGACTTTTATCTGAGACACTGGTTGTAAAAATTCTTTCCCAGTTTTCTGCTTCCCTCCTAATCTGGGTTGCATTGGCTTTGTGCAAAAACTTTTCAATTAAATGTAATCAAATTATCTGTTTTGTATTTCTTAACATTCTCTGTCTCTTGTTTGGTTATAAATGCCTCCATTATCCATAAATATGACAGAAAACTATTCCTTGCTCCTCTAATTTGTTTATAGTATCTGCCCTTATACCTAGATCACGTACCCATTAGGACTTTATTATGGTATATGCTGTCAGATGTTGGTCTATGCCCAGTTTCTTTCATACTATTTTCCAGTTTTCCCAGCAGTTTTTGTCAAATAGTGAATTCTCATCCCAGAAGCTGGGATGTTTGGATTTATCAAACCGTAGATTGTGATAATCATTGACTACTGTGTCTTGTATATCTAATCTATTCTACTGAACTACCCTTCTATTTCTTAGACAGTACCAAGTGGTTTTAATGACTGTTGCTTTAGAATACAATTTAAGATATAATATGGCTAGGCTGCCTTCCCTAGCATTTATTTTCATTAATTTCCTTTATATTCTGGATCTTTTGTTCTTCCAGATGAATTTTGATATTATCTTTCTAGTTCTAAAAAATAATTTTTTGGTAGTTTGATTGGTATGGCACTGAATAAGTAAATCAATCTAGGTAGAATTGTCATTTTTATTATATTAACTTGGCCTATCCACAGGCAGCTGTTTTCCCAATTATTTAAATTTGACTTTATTTGTATGAAAGGTGTTTTGTAATTGTGTTCATATAGTCCCTGGGCTTTTTTGGGCAAGTAGACGCCAAAATATTTTATAATGACTTCAGTAATTTTAAATGGAATTTCTCCTTTTGTCTCTTGCTGTTGGGCTTTGTTATATAAAAATGCAGATGATTTAGGTGTGTTTATTTTATATCCTGCATCTTTGCTAAAGTTGTTTATTATTATGACTGCATTTTAAAGAAAAAATATATCAATAAAATGAATTTAATATACATATATGAAATAGTATATTCAATATTTGGAATAAAGCAAAATAATTAGATCCATTGTTTTATGCAAGAAACCCTACAAGTTTTAACATATTAAAATTGTGATATGTGTGTATCCTATAACACTTGCTTGTTTTTATATGATTTCCATTATGTCAAATGTTTTTTTAAACATATATCCGCAATTCTCATCAAGAATCCCATTTTTATTGTATTAGATTTAAATGTACTTTTGGTGATCAGTCAATATTTTGAAATCTTGCCTTGAATATGGCCCATAAGTTTCCAAAGAAGTTAGAATCAAGCAGATTTCCAGGCCACTGAAGCATGTTTGTCTCCATCTCCAATAAACTTCCTTACCTTTTGTGGTCTGTGGAATGGTTCATATTGCAGTATTCCATCTCCATTTGGAAATTTAGATAATTCAAGATAATTCTGCTTCTTAGTTTGTCAATACATTTAATGAAGTTTATAATTTCCTTGATAGAGACAAGACTTCTGTGTTCATGAGAAGTAAGCAACATCTTAAAATTTCCCTTTGCATTTATATATTAATGTTGTAGTCAGTCATTAAAATGCTTTATGATAGTACAGGCTCA
This sequence comes from Pseudochirops cupreus, assembly GCA_028627135.1. Lineage (NCBI taxonomy): Eukaryota > Metazoa > Chordata > Mammalia > Diprotodontia > Pseudocheiridae > Pseudochirops > Pseudochirops cupreus. The sequence goes on from CM053580.1 coordinate 42,553,240, forward strand.
CCTGGACTTTTCTATAGCCTTGAATGAAAAACATGAGTTTCATCAGTGAAAATGATCTTTTTCAATCTTCAGAAATCCAATCTTTGAATTGCCTTGTCCATAACAGACATCTTAAATTCATAGCAATGCTTAGTTGCTTCCCCCCACCCCTTGGTTTGTCTTCTCACTGTTCTTTCAACGTCAAGAAGCCCACATCCCATTGTAGCGATCAGTTACACACCCTCTGACTGCCAAGGCACTCTAAGGAGCTTGTTTTCTTCTTTTCTGGAGTTTCAATGGGCTGTTTTGTAGCAATAATTTGTCGATTTTCAGCATTGTTTTTCATTTTTGTTCACACTTTGCTCTTGGGTGAAAATGATATTGTTTCTTTGTGGACTTGAAAAAAACCTTTGAAAGGAAACATTTGACTTCCCCACACCAATAGACAATGTAATATTTCTACCAATCATTAAAACGTGTTCCTTAAAAGCTTTGCCTTCATTGTCCTTGGAGTAATATCCATTCTTTAAAAACACAGATAAACAAAACAAAAGATAGCCACAAGAGCTATCCAAATGGCACAGAATTCAGTATTCATCCTAAAGAGAATTAACTAACAAGTATAGACATTGGCTTGATCCAATCTCATCTGATATTCTGAGTCAACCTATTGTAATTGGAAGCATGCACATGATCATTGCTGTCACAAAACAAAATCATCACTTGTTGAAAGTAATTCACATGCCACTCTTCTTGACAGGACCAAATATTAATAGCAGAATTTTAGAAATATAATAAGCAAAATAAACATAAATAAATTAGAAAACCAAATGAAATTGCTAACAGAAAGGAAAGTTTAATTGGTGAAGTTAGGATTAGGGTACCCCATGATCTACATGTCAAAAAAAGTTAAAGAAATCAATAATGTTCCTTAAAGGAGGGGTATTTAATTGTGGTTGTGTCACAAATCCTCAAGAAAATTTGATTTGGAACTCCACAAAAATAAATCATTTTAAAAATATATCACCATTATTATAACCTTGTAAAAACATGACGGCAGTCCATAAGAGTGTGGTTACTTTCTTTGCAATTATATGAATAGATACATGATGAAAAGACAGCTGTCTTGCAATATTATGGTTAAAGGAAACTAGAAACATGGAACTTTTTTGGGGGGGGATTCATATCTATATTCTTGAATACTTCAAAGGAATACACATATAGGTGTACACACACATATATGTACAAACATATATACACACAACAGAAGGAAATAACAGCAAATCAAAGAATTTCTGAATAAGAATTTATTTCCTGCATCCCCCAACACCTAAGATTCTGTCTGCTTTGTTACCTAGACATTTCCAAGACCCTGCTCATGCCTTGATTACAGGTTATGCTGGGGAGTCCATCCAGAGTTCAAACCAATTCAGTATTATCTAGGGAAGGGTTATATTTGGCACTACTCATTCCTGTGGTTTGATCTATGACTGTAGTGGCTACCAGATAATAATAGAACACTAATTAGGGAAGTTTCATCCTAGAAATTTTTTTTAAAGACTCAAAGTTAGGGATTATAATTAATATAAAGTCATAAAGTCATAAATTAAAAATATATTTAAGATTTTAACAAGCTAAAAAAAAAACCCTAATGATAAAATATACATGAACATCTTTAGCATGCTGGTCCTAAAAAATTTTGAGATGTGCTCTGGGTCTCTGTTGAATTTTGCCTACTGGCATCATTCTTCTATCTCTTAGCGTCAAAATCACTTCCATCCTAAATTAACCCAAAGACACTTACTGACTTCCTGTTTATGAAAAAAAAAGTCCTACCTGAACTTGGTCTCCTTTGGTCATTTCATGGTTTTTTTTCTCCCTCTTGCCTTCATCAACCTTTATTTGTCTTGCATCCCATTTTCTCAATGGTTTCGTTTTCCAAGGTGATAGCTAGTTCAAACAGTGAGTTGTGAATATAGTGTATTAAAAAAAATGGATGCTAATGTATCACGTCTGTCAAGATAATGCATGTGTATGTATGTATACACATGTATTTCAGCAATAAAGGAATGGATATACTTATGAAAATGTAAGGCTCTAGGGCTGTACGGTGGGTAGACAGAGAATCTGTGAGACTGCTAAAATCACCTAATATAGGCAACCAATAACATAGCCTATGTAATAGATTATCTCTGAAAACTCTAAAATACCCAGAAAATGAATATTAAATCTGTCTGTGCTCAGGAAGATTTGCTAACAGAGCAATGTAGTTTAGATCCCAGACACTTTCTACCGAAAAGATATGTTTTCTCCCTTTTTCTTTGTGACAAGCCTTTCTAGTCACATGTTTTTAACATCATTTGTGGTTGTACCAGTTCTCAAAGTTACTCGGGGGTCATAATTACTTTGCAATTACAATATCCTTTCAACCCTTCCTTGTTTTCGAAAATGTTTTATTTTTGCTTCTTGAACTTTTTGTCCGGTGTATGCACTAAACAAGACTGCAACTCTTAACCACAGTAAATTACACGTTGCTTCTTGAATTACTGAATTCCACAAATGTCATAGAGTCTATTGATAGCAGAATAAAAATAACATAATTAAAGAAAAAAGATGAAGATGATGATGAAACAGACTCCTTAAAATAAAACGAAAGTTCCTTCTCTTTGCATATGTAGCCAGTATTTCCTCAATCCCTGTGCTCTGGGATGATTTAATATTTCTGAATCTTCAACTCTTGTCTTTTTTTTATAATAAGCTACTCAAGTCCACAGCTTATGTGCCCTGCTTGCAACACTAACTGACCCTTTTGCAGTACCAGCTTTCTTGTAACTGAATTCCAGGCAGGTGTTTTCACATGTATCTTCCTTTTTAACGAAATTTCTATTACCCTTTTAAATTTCTTACCTGGAAAGCTGCTGAACTTACAAACAGGCTTCTGAGGGATATAGTTCTGAGAGTAAATAAAAAATTTCTCCTCCCTCCCTTACACACACTAGGCCAATATTAGGCTATATCTATACATGTGATGCCTTCAAATGGTTTTGAGTGAATCAAATAGTTAATAAGGATCTGCTAAACAGGTTGCTAATTAATCTCTTATCTATTTTTTGACTTTATTATTGCATGGGCCCTTTGACTGTACTTCCTAGGTCAGTTCTACTGAATCCTTTGGTCACATTGACACAACCTTAAGTGATCATGGTACCACACATAGTATATTGGTGATATAATTAGGAATGGGGTTATTCACATTCTGTTTCTGACTTTCATTAGTTGTGTGACCATGGGCAAGTCAATTTTCCTATCTGAAACTTACTTTCTTCCTCCATAAAATAAGGATAATGTGTAATATTTGCATATCATTGTGAGGACCAATGAGATAATGGGCTTTGCAAACTTTAAAATGATATATAGATGACAACTATTGTTGTTATAATTATTATCATTATTTTAAGTCCAGAGACCTGATAAACTGTGAAAGAAAAGAAATTTCTTAACAGTTAAAATAGTTAAAAGGGTCACATCAGTAAAATGTAAAAGCTCAGAAAATATATGTGAGTCTTCCCGACCTAAATAATTGCCATAGTAAAGTACTAAATAACGGCATTAGGCTTTCTGGTGACAGGTCTTTTTATAATTCTGACAGGAGTCAGAGAACCCCAAATTACTTTCATACTAAGACAGAAAATCAGGAGGTAAGCACTAGACTTTAAATAGTAAGTAAAAAATGGACTCAGCTTGATATAGACAGGTCTATAAGAATCTTTAAAATTCTTTCAATGTTCCTGCTGTGAGCAAGAGCAGCCCTAAAACTATGTCCTTTGGAAAGAGTTGGCACTAATAAGATATGACTATTTTGAACATGTGAAAAGCTAAATTAATTATTAAGTCATTTTTAGCTATTTCAGACTTACTAATATTATCGCACATTCTTTGACAGAGCCTTAATCCCTGTATCTTTGTCAGGAGGTTAGTCATTTGGTCAAGAGAGGCAGCTTGCATGGGCGCGATAGCAAGAAAATGAGGTAACCTATTTAATTTCCGCAAATCAGTAGAATTCTTTAGTTTCTTGTTCGTTTTAAAATGGTACCAGATTTGAATGGGATTTCTATCTTGCTTCCTCCTTTTATAAAAATGTAAATTCTTATCCTTAAAATATTGTATACCCCCCAGGAGCCTTTTTAAATCGGTTAATTAAAAAGTGAGAGTTAAGGAATGAAAGCAGAAAGAATTCCCCACATGTATTTTAATAATCCATAATAATAATGCACAGTATAGCACATTTTAAATTTGCAAAGCATTTTATGTATATTATGATTTGAGCCTTCTAATGCCCCTGTAAGTAGGTACTACTGGTGTTAGCCACATTTTACACATAAAGGAATTGAGGCTCATAGAAATTACATGACTTACCCATGATTACACACCCAGTAAGTGTCAGAAGTGGGATTCGAACCCAGGTGTTCCTAACTCCAAGTCTAGCACTTTTCTATGTAGCACTTAATCAAAAAACATTTTCTAGGTTCACAATTTATAAAGATCCTAGTCTAGGTTCTAGGGGAAATAGGAAAGTAAGTAACATTTGACTATTCTCTGGGAATTTTTAAATTAGTGCCAGTGGCTCTCTGTCTATGCCTGGTAATCCTGGGACATTATTGTCTAAGTCTTTCCTTCAATCTTCAACAGGGGGTGTACCGGATATTCTGGGAATCTTTTCTCTGGTTCCTTTAATACTGTCTACCAGTGTGACATTTAGACTGCCCTATTTTTTTTGTTTTTTGCTACTGGCACCACCTTCTTTCCTGGGAGTCAGCAATGATGTCTCTCCTCCTCCCCCCCCCCCCCCCGCCATGCAAAAGTAATTATTGCCTATTTATATCCACCAATTGTTTCACTGAGAAATTTAGATCACCTGCAAATCAAATCTAGTCAATAGTATTTATGCATTCTACTAAGTTATAGGATGACAAATAAGGACCACAATATAATCTATGTCCTCAAGGAGTTTCCATTCTAATGAAGTAGACAATATGTAATCAACGAAGTACATACACAGTTATGGAAGGTGAATTTGAGAGGGAAGGTGCTAGAAACTGAGTAGATTGGGAAAAGCCTCCCAGAGTGGATGGAATATAAGATGAATTTTGAAGGAAATCAGTGAAGCTAAGAGGTAGAGGTGAGATGATAGGACATTCCTAATGCTGCTTTTAGCCTTCTAATGTATAGTTCCATGACTTGAAACCATATTGTACCGTTGGGAGAATATTGGCTTTGAAAAAATGGACTTTTATGACAGTGAGAAGAATGGAATCATTGAAAACATTATCCAGTTTCCCAAGTGAGAACTAGTCAGTTTTCCTCTTGCTTCAGTCTATGGTAAGCTTGCTGTTTACATGCAGCCCTCAACCAGGATAAAGCTACTGATGGACTAATTAAATAGGCCATTTCCCAAGTGCATGCCATAAAGTGGACAATAGGCTTCTCCTTCCTTCTCTAGTGTGAATGGTTCGATCAATTCATGGATCATATCAAGATGGAACTGTAGTGTTCTGGGCTTAATGTAGCTAGCACAATTCTATTTACAAACAGGTCTATATGAAGAATCTCCATGATTGGGAATGCTGCAGTGGATAAAGGTGAAATTTTGGAGTCAAAGGGTAATAGTTCAAATCCTGACACTGCCATTTACCTGTATGATTTTGTGAAAGTTATTTCATCTATCTAATCATTAGGTTCCTTACTACAAAAATGATGGGTTGGACTAGACACATCTGAGGTCCCTTTCCACTTGAAACTCATGCTCCTTTTATTACTCTTTTATTTGGATTTTGCACAAAAGATCCTCAATCACATATTGAATACATTTGGGGATCATATGTCTTCTTATTTTATGCCTCATTGGATGCCTGTACTTGATGAATTCTCAGTGGAATAACATTATCATTGTGCTTACATCTGTTGTAGAATCTCATATAACCTCAACATGTGAGTGGCAGATAAAACTTTGAGGAAATACATTTAAACTATATTTTGATCTACAGAGTACTCTGTGTGTGTGTGTGTGTGTGTGTGTGTGTGTGTGTGTGTGTGTGTATTTGGTAATCAACAAATAGATTCAGAATATCCTACAGTCTCCCACTTATTGAATTACGTAATTGTGACTGTGAGGTGAGCTGGGTAGAGTTTTATAGGTGGAGTTCCCCTTTTCCCCTTCTCATGTTTTCATCAAAGATATCACTGGTGACTGCACAGGCCACTTGCCTAAAGATTAAAAGGTAATGTGGTGAATAGTGTAAAGAATGCTAGACTGGAAGTCATGAGCAACCTAGAGATTAATTCTCTGACACCTGAGTGATCATGGGAATGTTTCTTAACATTTTGAGCCATAGGTTCCTCATTCATCAAGTGGGAATAATAATCTCTATAGTACTTATCTTCCAGGATTTCTGTGAGGGCCAAAAAAGATAATATATGAAAGTATTATTTAAATGTTAAAGCTTAACAAACACATCTATGCCATGGTGATGATTCTGAAAGTTGGCATGGTATAGTCTTTAGGAAGTTGTTACTAATTGGAGAGAGGAAGATATCAGTTCAAGCCCCACCTCTGTCCTTTTATTGGCTATGTATTCCTGAGCAAGTCACTAAACTTCTAAGCACTGTGGGCAACTCTATAAGGATATATTTGTAAGTTTCCAAGAAGGTATAATCTTCACTTTTGGAGTAAGTTATTAACCTGGACCTCCCTACATTGATGAAATCAAAAGTATGGTTGAAAGAAAAAGGGGGAAAAAGACATGTAGTAGGAATATATGTTGGTAGTAGTTGGTAATGTCTTATAATTACTTTTTAAAATACCATTTTCCATGTTTTTTTCCATGTTTTATCTTTTCCATGTTTTATCTTTTCCATGTTTTATCTTTTCCATGTTTTAATTCTTTTAATTATTTAATTAATTCTTTAATTATCTTTTCCATTTTGAGATATCTAGACAGTTGGACCATGAAGGACTTTAAAAAAGATGTTGCCTCCTACACAGATTTCTTCTCAGTAAAACTTAAGGATAATTTATATTCCCTGATTTCCTTTTTTTCCCTTGAAAGTCACTGCTGTTTCCTCATTAAGTATATCAGCTCAAGTGTGGAGATACTATCATTTTTACTAATGAGAGTACATTGGAATGCTCAAAGCTTTGTTCTCATTCGTAAGTATTTGTGGTCCTTCCAGTTTCATCTACAAATGTTCTTGATATGAACTGGGTTATCTACATTCTCTAAAATTTTATTTTTCATTGCATTTACTTTCACTCTTTTCTTAGGGAATGTTTTCTTCATGGCCTTTCATTCTCCTCTTTCACATTGTTTTCCAAATAAATGTGTTTTAAATCCATAATGTACTTCGTTGCCACCTCTCCCTTCTTGATGAGATCATATCTGATGGGTGGATGAAATTTAGAGGTCTTTTCATTTCTTTATTTTGGAAAATGTTTTGCATTATTAAAGTGCTATAAGAAATGATGATAGAGTTAATGTCTTTAAATTTCTTTTTCCTTATTTTTTTAAGCATCAATACTCATTTAAAAAGGTCATGTTGGAGCTGTGCTAATTGCATGCATCTTCTCATTTTTATACTTCCAATTAGATAATGATTTTAATCTTTGTTGGAAGAGTTTATGATTTGATTGCCCACACAGAATTGATTCTGAATTGCTTTATACATCAATTTCCCAGTTATTTCCCGTTTTGCTCTAGTCACTTTCAGCTTTTACTGATCTTGTTTGTTAGTATCTTCTGAATCTCTCATTGAAGGTATTAATGGTACCCTAATGAGTCTTCTTGAATAGCCTATATTCATTTAGCCTTTTAAAAAACTTCTTATCCCAACCCATATTTTACAAAGTAGTTTTTTCCGTGCCAGATGCTTAAAAGGAGTCACCACATATTAAATATACATTGAAATGTTTTGAAGGGAAGAGATTAGAGAGAGAAAAAAAGAAGGTGCTATGATGATCTCTGTTTTCTCCTCTTAATACATTCTCTTGGCAATCTTATTTGTTCTCACGGGTTCGGTTATCGTCTTCAGGTATGTGACATCCAGAGACAATCACTTCTGATCTCTAGTTGTACATAAACAAATTCCTTGCTGGATAGCATAACTACTTTTCCACTTACAATCTTTAACTAAAGACCTGCATATTTGAACATATTGTCTTTTCTCCTACAATTTTAAAGCCTCCAAACTCCCGCTTTTTTTTTCTTTCAAGGGCACCACCATGTTCCTAGGCATATACATTCATAATTTCGCATTAAGCCTGAATCCTTTCTACCTTATTGTGCCCCTTTTCCCATAACTATCATATGATTTTTCTCCCTACTTCTAGTCTGTCTCTTCTCCAATCTATCCTCCAAAGAGATGCCAAAATAAAATTACTTAGACAAAAGTCTGGTCACACCTTTCCCAAGTTCCAAAACCTTCATCAATTCATTTTTTTGTTTGTTTTGTTTTGTTTTGTTTTTCCTCCAGGATAAAGTAGGAACCTCTTAGCCTAGCACTGAATGCTTGCCACAGTCTACCTCATATAAAGCTTGTCAGTTTTAGTTCACATTTCTCCTCCCTTCTAAGTTGTAGCCATGATTACTACTAGTGCATGGGAAAGTAGAAAGGAAGACTTGAATGTAAATCTTGCCTGAAACACTAGCTGTGTGACCCTGGCAAGTCACTCAATTTCTCTGCCTCAGTTTCCTTATCTGTGGAAGAAGGATAGAAGCACCGATCACTTAGAGTCTTTTTGGAGTCCTTTGCAAAATTTAGAGAACTATGTCATGATAACATCCACTACTCAGAATACTTACGTTCCTTTGGAACTCAGCTCAAATGTCACAATCCCCTAAGACCTGGCTATTTTCTCCCTCCTCAAATTAGCTAAAACTCTATAATACTGGGTGCCTTGGAAACAGAAATAGCTTTTTTATGTATAACAAGATAAAAATGATCCTTATGGTTTAAAAAAAGAAAGGATTTTAATTTGAGAAGCATCATCTGATCAGTTGTCCCTAACAAGGGACAAACAGTTCTCCCTGAGTGTACATTCACAATACTTGCTTCTCATTCCCCATCAAGGGCATACCACAATATCACTCAGTCACAGCATTTTCCAATGACATAAAATTTTCTTGTGGTTCTTAAATTAATCTAGTAGTCTATTATCAGAGAAAAATACAATGGTCTACTCCAAAATGGTCTGGGAAAACTGATGCCTTTGATGTGAAATTTTAAATTAAAAAAAAAAACCATTCATTGTGTTCTATTTGTAGGATTTGTTTTTTGCTTCCTAGTATATGTAAGCAAGAGTCATTGAATTTGATAAACTATTTTATTTTCAGTCAATGTAGATACAGCTTCCTACCATTTTTTTAAGGTATGAAATAATATTCATTGCTGCCAAAGAAACCACACATCTGTGTTGAATTCCCCACTCAAAATGTTGATGGTTATGAACAAGTTAGTGGTGAGAGGTTATTGTTAACACAACTGAAAAGTGGTTTTAATGTAAGCTGGACCAAGAAACACTTTTAAAATACTGGCATACTCAATGCAGTGTGCGCAGTGTAGTGAAAAGAACACTGCATTTATACAATCAGGAGAAAGCAGAGTTTTAATGCTATCCCTGAGACTCAATTGTTATGTAATAATGGGCGTATATTAACATCTTTTAGTTTCATTTTCCTCATGTGGAATATGGGGTACCCATATCCCATGGATAAATGTGAGGATTAAATAGAAAATATATGAAAATTGTCCATAAACCTTGGAGTATTGGCTATTATGTACAAGGACAGCTGGGTGGTTCAGTGGATAGAGTACCGGGTCAGGAGTCAGGAAGACCTGAGTTCATATACAGTTTCAGATACTTATTATCTGTGTCACCATAGGCAAGTC
>CM053580.1:42563660-42589658 GCA_028627135.1 Pseudochirops cupreus
AAGATCTAGAAAGACTATAGTTTAAATGGAGAATGAAGCAAAACACGCTATCGTTCTCTTTCATGTCTGGTTTTGCTTTTTTTTTTCTTTTCCCAGTGATCACTCGTTGGTTACAACCCTTCTATATGACCAAACTATTGTACAATGTGAAAGTATTTGCAGATCCTATACATGATTGCACGCCACCATGTGGGGGGGGGGGGAAGGAGGGGAGAAAATCTGAAACTCAAGTGATTGTGGAACCGAATCTTGTAACTTAAAAGTAAATAAACAAGTCATTTAAAAAAAATAATAATAATAACAGGTACTCCCCTCCTAGGACTGTTGGGACGTTAAAATGAGAATATAAATTGCCCTAAAAGTTCCAGTAAAATTTGAAGCTAATTTAAAAGTGCACTAAGATTTTTCAGATAATTTTAAATGCTCTTGCAAGCTGTAAAGCACTATATAAACATTTATTACTATTATTATTATTACAAATCAGCATACTTTGTACAACACAGTAGAACCTTGCTTCTTATTTAATTATTCTGTGTGTTTCTATCTTGATTACCCAGCTAGTGGCCACAAAGGGTCATTTCATAGATTTCTATACCTTCACAGGCCTCTCTCAGAGTGCTTTACATAGCAAAAGAACTCAATCCATACAACTCAATCAGTAACATTTTCAATATATAAACTACCTTTAGTGACTTGAACAAATACCTTTGAGTAGTGGTCAGTAGTTTGAGCCTGGAAAGAATTTAACCCATTAAATTCCCAGAGGTCCATAGCTCTGTGCAGGATCCTTATTTTTAAAGTGATAAAATAAGATACAGCCACTGTAACATCTTCTTAATCCTTCAAAAAAATTCAGCATAGACAGACATTCCTGTACTCTTTCTGCACTATTTGTGTGTGTTTATAAATCTCTACTTGCTTCCTGTTTGCATCCAAACTCGGAAGAAGCCTGGATTCATAGAGAAAAAATAAATTAAAAGAAGGTCTTTTTGAGGCATCTCTGGTCTAACCACAAAACTGCAGGGCCGAACATCTCATAAACTTGCTCCTGCTACCAACTTTCACAAAAGCAAACACTGAAGACAACTCCATAATAGGAGAAGAAGTTTTTGAACTTTGGAGGTACCTGAATGCTCATTTCTAAGCTTTGCTTACTACTTTCTATGGGGCAAATGCTATTTTTAAAAAATCTTAAAATCAAAATAAATTTATATTTTAAAAATAGGTAGAGGTTTGGAAAAGGGAGCCTGTTTCTATCTCAAGAAATACAACTGACTAACTTTTCTAAATTATGAGGATGTATACTTTAGGGAATATCCTGGATCATAGAAGAAGGAAGGGGGATGGTTATCTAAACATTTAGCAACATTGGGGATATTTGTCTCTACTGTCAATGACATCTCCATTCTGTGAGCACTGGAAAATGTGCCAGGACACATCTAATACTTGGAATCAGTTTGTACATTTTGTTCTGTGGATTTGCTTCTAGTCTGTATTCTGTGGGTCTTGGTGCTTCCCCCAGTGAGCCATATTCATGGCACAAAGCTCAGGCATAAAGCTAGACAGCCGTCAAGGCAAATTGGGTCACCTATGGAAAACAGTCCTGACTGCTCGAAAAGCTTTCCAAGACAAATAGCTATTAAGTCTAGAGTAAGCACTGGGCCTGGATGTGACAGGCAGCCCAGAGCTTCTGGGAAATGGCAAAAGACAAACATAGCCAAAGCATGAGCATGATGAGACAGCGAGGACTACAGTGTTAGGGCTGTGAGCAGCGGATACAGACAGGACCCTGCCATTAAAAACCCACAAAAACCAACCCCAGTAATATGTATATAGTGCCTTTAAATTTCTAAAGCACTTTATTCTATTGCATAAGCTATCTTTTTTATTTTGGCCATGTTGCCACCCCTAATGCAGGGAAATTAAGGCTAGGGGGAATAGGAGAAGAGTAAAAAACAAAATGCAACATTACTATTATTATTAATGTTGTTCTTTTGGTTACTATCATTATTCTGTGTTTCAAGGACATGAAATTTACTCAATTGGGTGTTCCCTCCGGTTTATACACCTTGATTGTGTACCACCCTTGGACCTAAGCAAGTGGGACCTCTGTATGTCAGCACACCCTGAATTTTATAGGATCCCACTCATGATAGGCACAAAAAATATTAAGATAAAAATGAAATATGCAAAATAAAACCAAATAATTGCAAATGACTAGGACACCAAGTAAATGCTACCTTATTTGTATCGATATTTTGTGTAAGACATGGGAGTATCTAAATGTACCTAATTAAACAGCCAATTATCTTTGATTAGTCAAGATAGCTCTGGGTTCCAATAGCCCTGGATCCTCTATGATGAAAAGTTCAGGAAAATATTTCTCATTTGCCCAATATGTTCTTAGGCTGTATTTTTAATTGCCTCACATTTCTAACAAATAGATTAAGAGCTTACAGATTTATCACTCATTGTTTACTGTCATGAGTCACTTGAAAGTACAACATATCCTCTCAACAGATAATAAATTAAAAAACAACATAAATGTATACTGACATACACAATAACAGTTAGGAGGCAAGTACTTTAAATATTGTTATAAGAGAGTACTTTATAAAACAAACGTGGTATATTCTTTTATGCTAGAAGTAAGTCAAATTCAAAAACTGGTCATGGGGATGACCTTGATAGCAACATTCCAATTTTCTGACCAGAAAAAAAAATATTGTTAAATTTATGTCAGGTTTATAACACAAAAATATATTATATTGGAGTTTGAGAACATTGATCTTTAAATATTAATATACTTTCTATGTTCTGAGACTGCTTTTGATGTACTGTATTTGATTTTTGTAATTTCTAAACTCTCTCTCAACAGCTGCTTAAAAATTCTGAGTCCTTCACCTATGGTCTTAATAATTCTTAAAATAAGCCCCTATCTTTTCACACTTATTTAAAAACATAGCACAACTTTGACCCAGCTGTGTCACTTCTCATGTTGTATCCCAAAGAGATCATAAAAATGGGTAAAGGACTCACATGTACAAAAATATTTACAGCAGCTCTTTTTGTGGAAGCCAAGACCTGGAAATCGAGGGGAAGCCCATAAATTGGGGAATGACTAAACAAGTTGTGGTATATAAATGTAATGGAATACTATTGTGCTATAAGAAATGATCAACAGGCAGACTTCAGACAAACCTGGAAAGATTTATATGAACTGAAGTTCAGTAAGGGGAGCAGAACCAGGAGAACATTGGACACAGTAACAGCCAAAGGACTGCTTTTGATAGACTTAGCCCTTCTCAGCAATGTAATGACCTAAAACAATTCCAAAGGACACACGATAGAAAAAGCCAATCACAGAGAGAGGAAGAACTATGGAGTCAGAATGCAGAATGAAGCAGATCATTTTCTTTTTTGTTTTCTTTTGTTTTTCTTTCTAATGGTTTTTCCCATTCATTATAATTCTTCTATACAATAAGACTAATGTGAAAATGTGTTTAATAGGAATGTATTTGTAGAACCCATATCAGATTGCAAGCCATCTTGACGGAGGAAAGGGGCAGGGAGGAGGTGAAAATTTAAAACTTAAGGAAGTGAATGTTGAAAAGTAAAAACAGATAATTTAATGTTTTACAATAGCGTAATTGATAATATTATGACTATAACTATAATAATATTAAATTTAAAGATTCTCCCATCTAAGGAAGGTATAGATTGACAGTTGCCATCAAGATATACATGTTATTACATTATATCACATAGGACAGTGCCTTCAGTTTTGTAATGTTATATTAAAAGCCAGACAGTTCATGTATAGACCAGAATATTTTAATTTCATGCCAGTTGTGTTCATGTTTAAACCGTTGTAAACAAGTACAGAAAAACAAAAATGTAGTAGAATCTTTTACATGAAAATAATGTTATATATTTGTATCAATAATTGCAATTTGAATTCTACTTGATTTTCTTAAATTATAATATTGATGTATTTTGTATACTTAATACAAAGTGCCTATTATTTTAATTTTGAGAAAGTTATTTTATTTGAGGTTTCAAAAAACAGGAAACTATAAAATGCAAAGATAGTATCAACACCCCATTCCCTGTAACAATTGTGCTACCCATACAAATAATATTTAAAGACAACGTTAAGCATTAGTGTAATAAACAACAACATTGCCTTTAAAATGATCTATTTCATGAAAACAAATAATAGTGGGACATTCTTTGAAGGATTATTTTTCATGTGAAATATACCAAAACACAGGCTCAATTTATGACTAATTTTTTTTCACTTAGTTACATATTTTTTGACACACGCTGTTACAAAAATAGCAACATTTTCAGTTTTCTTGGAACGTGTATTATCAAGCCATGCTATCTGGCTGTATGATTTAGTCTAGCTTCCTAGTATCAGCTAAGCAATGGTATTGAAAACACCTTCAGAAAATGAAAATATGGATAGTTGCGTGGCATGTTGAAGAACCATGGGCAGTGTAGGAGTGAGGTGAAGCATCACAGGGTTCTCCAGACATATCTGATGAATTGTGTTGTAAATAACCAAGAGGAAGGGTGCAGGAATCCATTCTTGAACACATTGTGTTGCTGCACACTGAAGAGAATTGTAATTCAAATGGTCTCATGGATGATAACAATCCAAATTTAGATAGTCTTTTTAAGTGTTTTAAATCAGAATATTTCTGGCAAAAAGGAATGTGAATGATAACAGTATTGCTACATTTTTGTGGTGAGAGATATGAAATTAGCCAAGAAGGGCATATTTGACAATTTAAAAAACACATGAAAAGATGGTTCTTGAACCAGAATAGGAAGAGATGGTACCTGGACACCACAAGGAATCTTCATGTGCACTAATTGGACAATCAACAAATTTGTAATTATTTTGTCTATATCCATTATTCTAAATCTTCCTTGATAAAAATAGTGTGCCCAATATGGACTCCTTAATTTTGTAGTACATATTTAATTGTTTATATAAAAAGAGGCCCAACAAAAATATTTGTGAAGGGCCCCATATACCTTCAGCTTGATCCTGGCCTCTGCTGTACAGATTGAAACCCTTCTATGAACTTTTTCAAAGTTGGATAAGGCCAAAAAACTTGTCATGTTATAGCCAACCTGGGGATGAGTGTTTATGACCTTAACTAGAATGGTCCTCAAGAGACATTATATCTGCCATTTTCTTGATAATGATGCCCCATTCCAAAAAATAAAGTACAATATACTTTCTCCATTAAGCAATAGTGAGATAGACAGACAGACAGATAGATATCACATAAGTCAAATAGCACATCATTGTTTGTTCTTCATTTTTGAAAAGGACAAATGTCATCCTAGGTAATGTCTTAACTTGTGAGTGAGTTGGATTCAAGTGAGCCAGAGTTGTGCAAAATAGTCAGTCTCATTTTCTCTTCCAGAATCTTTGAAGTTTATTTGCAAGACAAAAATCAAGATGACTCATGATGCTCCAGGATGCAGGTGATGATCTTGGCATCTTCAATGTCTGACCAACTTCTGAGCACTCCATAGTGGCAGTTTCAGCCACTGTCATGGCTATTGGAACAAATTGTTCTCATTGGCCCATTTCACTGGGAAGACATCTTCACATTCTTGGCAAAGACATCCCCCTGACTTACTGTTGGGTTTGATGCCTGTCAGTTCCCCTCAACCTGGTTTAGCCCATCTACCAAGACAGTTTTACTAGGACATGGCCACTGCACATGCCATAGCTTCTCAGAGATACAGGTAAGAGAATTGAGTGACAGTTGGACACCAAAGGTATATGAACAGCCTGAAAAGGACTTGACAAGTCTCACACTGTAGGTGCTACTCTTCCCTGAACATTCCATATAACCCCAAATAACGTATATCACATATATCAATATAACAAATGCCATCACATATATATCAATATAACAAATACATCATATGTCAATATAATACGTCTCTATACATGCATATATATGCATATTTGTGTATACATATACACAGACACCTACATATGTGCATTTCTATAAATGCACATATGTATAGCTATAAGCGTATATACATATATGCAAATATTTCATATATAATTATGCATTTCATATATGTATGTGTATTATTGTAATGTTCTCCAAAGTGAGGGATGGACCTTGGTTCCAAGGGTACATGATAAATTAACTGGATTGTGAAAAGATGGGTTTCAGTTGACTCCCTGTGATAGTCAATCATGATGTTGTCTCCAGTAAAACCAAATGTACCATTTTCCCCTAATATTCTTCTCACTCCAGCCTCTTACACCATAGCAAAAACTCCCTTCTCCTTTGTGAGCTGGGTGTAGACCCCTCAGGGCAGTTAAATCTAATTGCTACCTTGGCATCCACAATATCCACATCCCAGGTGTCATAAGTGCCAAGCCTCCAATAATGTCCTTCTTTCAGTAGCCATGTAGAAGACACATAAATTCAAAGCAAAAGCCACTTAAGCTAGGATAATGAACAAGAAAGCTTTCTTTCAATCATACAGGGGTATACTGTTCGATAGGTTACAGAGAGGACAAAAAGAAGGAAAAGACATGACTGAGGAATACCACTTGGAGATCACACATGTAGGGAACATGTATATGTTTTTCACATAGATATGTCCAAGGTTATACCCCTGACTCTGCAGAGCTTCTTAGATCCTCTGGTGATATCTTTTGGTGAATTGCTGATCTGGGGTCCTTTGTTTCTCTGTTCCCTTTGCCATGCTGAATTTTCCTGGATTTGTTCCCTGGTGCTGAACATCTCTGTTGTTACCTCTAATGCTGATGTTGTTGATGCTGGTACTGTTCTCTGCTGCCTGCCATTAATGTAGGAGTAAACAAACACAGAGACAGCAAGAGGGAGAGGAGGAGGGAGAGACAGAGAGAGGGAGAGGGAGACAGACAAAGGAAACAGAAAGAAAGAAAGAGAGAGAGAGAGACCGAGAGAGACTGAGAGAGGGAGAGACAGAGAGAGGGAGAGAAGGAGAGAGAGAGAGCATCTCTGAATAAGTAGTTAATTTTGCATAGTGTGAGTAAAATGTGTCCAGGCTTCCTGTCATGAAATTACTAGATCGATGACTAACTACTCCATAAGTGCCCCTTGTGTATTGTTCCTTAAGCAAAGTGGTTTCTAATCACTCTTTTTACAGTCTGCAGGAAGAATAGTTTTCAATATTCCACTCTGGACGCACCAAGTCTCGATTTTAGTTTTGAATTCCATTAGTCATTATGTTCTGTTATGTTTTCTATTCAGGAGGAACTGAGAAAATGATATATTTTTCATTACGAATTTATGTCAGAGATATACTGAACCACTGATTTTTACCAATAACTTCTTAATAGGATTTTCAGTCCTCTTCTAGACTGTCATCCAGCATTGCCTGCAAACCTTGTAATATTAGAACGTGAAAAGGAAGGAGCATTCTGCTACCTGCGAGTGAGCAGCATACAATTTAGCTCATGCCAAGTATCTTCAATGAGGTAAATGATGACTGGTTCCCTTAAAACTATTTAAGTCAATGTGCCCAGGGCACAAAGTATAAGGAAAAGAAGAAAAGAAACAGGAGTGATTGAATGAGGAAAGTCTGCCTGTGTCAGAAATCAAGAAGAGCCCTGAACTCATCCTCTTCACATCCTGCATCCTTGATTATTAACCCTGCTCTTGCATTTCCCCAACACCAATCTGGAAAAAGCAATGTGAAGTATGTGTTGCCTATGTAAGATATGGATATACACAGGGGTTGTCTAAGAGTGTAACAAGAAATATGAGTAAAAGAAAGAATGAAGAAAGAGATGCAAAAGAGGAAAGGAGAAAAGAAGGGCACATTCAGGGCTGCTATGAAACTATGAAACAGCTTGTGAGAGCAAATTTGTAAATTTTCAGTGTGAATAGTAATACCTCAGTGATTTGTGAACACTACAAATCCAATTCTAGATTATTATTTTGTTGGTTGTCTAGACTTAAGAAAGAAGTGGGAAAATGTTAATAGTGCAGATTAAATTAAAAGGCATAACATTTATTCAATATTTTTGTTTCCATAATGAGTCAATTGTTAAACATTTACCAGAATCCTACTGAATATGGGGAAGATAAATGTGTAATCCTGGTCCACTTAGGATTCTTATAAAAGACAAGAGGAATTGGGAACCTTCCAGCACAAGAAGGGTGTCTGACATCAAGGGTCATCCTCACCCTTATCTCCACCGAAATGTTACTTAACTTTTTCTCTTTTGGTCAGCAACGCTGAGGGTCTTCCCCTCCTTGTTTGAATTTTTTTTAATTAAAGTGGCTATCCCTTGACTCAGTTCACTGAATGGGTGTTGACTCAGTCAAAGCAAGAATTTGAAAAGACCTTAGCTTAAAAGAACCAAGGTCTCCCACTGTACCCTGGGCCATCTCCAGTTGTCCTAATCAATATCCAGCCACTGGACGCAGATGGCGCTGGAGGAGAAATTGAGGCTGAGGCTGGTGACTTAGCACAGACTCCAATTACTCAAATCAAAGTCAATTGCAGGTCATGTCATCATCTCCCTGATGCCATGCTCCTCTTTGAGAACAAAGGAAAAACCGCAATTTATTGATAGTGGTCTCACTCAAAAAACACAAAACTATTATGTGGAAGCAAATTGCAAATTACTCCTCATTTCTAAATGAAGTACTTTTTAGCCACCCAGAAGAAATGCCATGCCTGGCATTGCCATATGTTAAGTACCCACGGAAGTATATGTATGTATGTATGTATTATATATTATATGTGTCTACATACATACATACATTAAATCTTACCTATCCATAGCATGAATTTTGACTATGTTTAATCCAGGGCTCTAAAGTTCAAAAAGGCATGCCAGGATACTTGGTGAGACTTAAATTGATCTAGAATATTATTATCTAGAAAGAAGATGCCTAGACAAAATATCTTGAGGATAAAAACTGTGGGAGATGTGGATGATAAGAAATAGAGGGGGTGGGCACTTATACTTCATAGCCTATTTAATTAATCAACAAAAATTTATTAAGGATCTACTCTAAGATGCTTTCTTTCCCAGGTAGTCTAGTCTCAACAAAAGGGGAGAGGCAAACATTCCTGTTTTTATACTTCATCTCCAACCTATCATGTACCCGAAATTCTGTGTTCCCAATTATAATGGTCCAGAGTTGTATTTTAGAATCCTTGGTGTTTTATATCAAGAGACTCAGGTCACAGGAGCTATTTTTGCATATTCCCCATACCATCCACTTCACTTTCTATTATAATGGGCCTTAACAGAAAACTACCTCCATCTGTAAAAATGTAAGAGGATTGTGATAACATAGCATTAAAGTTAGAGTAAATCAGGTGAAACACAGCATTGGATTTTCCAGTTCAGCTACTTTGCAGACTAGAGGGAGGCCATCATTCTGAGGTACTATAGATAGTTTCATTGACTACAACTGACCTCTCTCATCACCTCCTTCTAAATTAGGAAGTGGAAGACAAATAAAGACATCAGAAGTAGCCAAATGTTTATCTGTAATGAAAGTGTAATGGAAATTAGAGATCGGAAAACAAATATTGCAGTACCTAATTTGCAGGAATATTATTTTATGTTGCAAAACCCTAGATCATCTCATCCAATGGTAATGGAACTATTTATTAATATAGAAACTGTCTTTGTGAGGATCCTTATGTTTATATAGTATATCCCAATGTTGTATATGCATACATACATATATACACACATATGTATATATGTGCATTTGTATATGTATGCATGCATGTATGTATAATGGGAGGGGAAAAACCCATCAGAAAAAAAAGACTGTCAACTGTTTTTGTAGTAATGAATATTTCTTTCTCATCTCCATCTCTCCAATAGCATTTCAGCCTTTGAATGCTTGCAATAGTGTACTGTCTTTCCTAGATTCTAAGTAACGATGAATTAAAACTTAGGTAAATGGGGATAAGAAACTGTCCTCATCTCAGGTAGTCACAGTTATTCAAGAATCCCAGGTATTGCTCTGAAACAGAGTACTTACCAGAGGGGCTCTAAAGAAGAATTAAGATTACTAATGCTATAGAAAACCTCTGATGTTGTTCCAAAATCCCTATAGGATTAGAATTCATATGCATTGCCTGAAGAAGCCAGCAAGAGTTGGAGATCTCTGTTGTCATCTTTAAGAATTGCCTGGGGCGGGGGGGGAGCACAGAGACCTAGATGATGCAGCAGCAGCATGTGGAGGCCTGGACATGGTGGCAAGTTGATCCGCCAACCATAATGGCCATTCCCGGGCCTATCACCACAGGGCTGGGATCTGACTGAGCTGGGTAAGAGACAAATGCAGGGCCTGCAAGCAGTGGCAACAGCTACTCCTGGGACTACCAACCCACAGCCTGGAAATTTAAAAAGCAGCTATCTGAATTTCCAGGGACTAGGATGGCAGAGTGAAGCCTAGATGCTCCAATCCCCCCTCCCCCCTGAAAACACATTAATTATTGCCCCAGAGCAAAATTTTAAACAGTAAAGGCTTGGGAGCCCTAGAGAAAGGGTGTGGCAAAGGCCCTGCCTCAAAATGGGTAAAAAACAGATAGCAAAGACAAAGACTCTAGAATCCTATTATTGTGAGCAGGAGGAACCAAATTCAGGAGACAGTATTGACTCCACACCCACAGCTGAAGCCTGAACAAGGAATATGAACTGCTTTCAAGCACAGAAAGCATTCTTATATGAGCTCAAAAAGAACTTTGAAAACCAAATTAGAGAGGTAAAAGATAAAATGAATAATTCTTTCAAAATCCAGATTATGAAATTAGAAAAACATTACAATGAAGAAAACAGCTCCTTAAAAAGAAAAATATGTGAAAGGGAAATACATATGGAAAAGGAGCTTAAAAAACTGACTGAGGAAAATAATTTGCTAAAAATTAGAATCAAGCAAATTGAATCTAATGACTCTATGAGGCACCAAGAATGAGTCAAACAAACCATCAAGAATGAAAAATTAGAAAAAAGAGGCAAAATATCTCAAGGGAAAAATAACTGACCTGGAAAACAGATCCAAGAGAGATAATCTAAAAATTATTGATCTACCAGAAAATCATGATGAAAAAAAAAGGCTGAACAACATCTTCCAAGAGCTCATAAAGAAAAACTGCGCTGAGATCCTAGAACCAGAGGGTAAAATAGAAATTGAAAGAATTCAATGGACACCTCCTGAAAGGGACCCCAAAGTGAAAACTCTGCAAAATGTCGTAGTCAAATTCCAGAACTATCAGATAAAGGAGAAAATACTGCAAGCAGCCAGAAGGAAACAATTCAAATATCACCAAATTACAATAAGGATCACACAGCATCTGGCAGCTTTTAAATTGAAAGATCAGTGGGACTGGAATATGATGAATATGATATTTTGCGAGGCAAAAGTGCTTGTGTTACAACCAAGGAACAGCTATCCAGAAAAACTGAGCATAATCTTCCAGGCAAGGAGATGGTCATTCAATGATATAATGGACTTCCAGACCTTCCTGATGAAAAAGTCAGAGCTCAATGGAAAATTCAACCTCCAATTATGAGACTTAAGGGAGACATAGAAAGGTTAATAGGGAAAACACACACATACACACACACACACACACACACACACACACACACAACTTATTGTTTAATAAGAGCAAACTGTTTAAATCTCTATATGGGAAGCTGATACCTGTTAAAATTGAGAATTCTATACTTAGGTGACATCTAAAAGGGATACAGATAAATAGAGGGTGTGGGTATAAATTAAGCAAATGATGATAAAAAAAAATCTTATTAAGGGCTGCAAAGGGACTGCAATGGAAGAAGAGGAAAGAATGAAGCAGAAAAGGGTAAATTATGCCACACAAAAAGGGATAAAAACATTATAATAGAGGGAAGGAAGGGAGGGAAATGAATGTTATATGAGCTTTGCCCTCATTGGTTCTAGTATAAGAAGGGAATAACAATCAGTTACATATAAGACTCTACTGAGAAGAGACAAAATCTATCATAATAGAGGGAAAGAGGGGAGGGAGAGGAGCATCACATGAGATTTATTCTCATCAATCTTGGTTCAAGAGAGAAATAACATACTACATTAAATATAAAAATCTATCATACCCTACAAGCAGTAGGAGTGGGGAAGGAAAGCTGGTATTATTAAAAAAACAATAAAATTGATAGACCTTTACTCAATATGATAAAAAAAATAAGAAAGAAGAAAACCAAATTATGAGTATCAAAAATGAAAAGGGTGAATTCACCTCCAATGAAGAGGAAATTAAAAGAATAATTAGGAATTGTTTTGTCCAATTGTGTGCACATAAATTTGACAATTTAGTGAAATGGATGAATATCTACAAAAATATAAATTGCCCAGATTAACTGAAGAGGAAGTAAACTACTTAAATAGCCCCATCTCAAAAAAGAAATTGAACAAACAATCAACGAACTCCTTAAGAAAAAATCTCCAGGGCCAGATGGATTTACTAGTGAATTCTACCAGATGGAATTACTAGTGAATTTTAAGAACAATTGACTCCAATACTTTACAAACTATTTGGGAAAACTGGAGAAGAAGGTGTCCTACCAAATTCTTTTTATGACACAAATATGGTACTGATACATAAATCAGGGAGAGACAAAATGGAGAAAGAAAATTATAGACCAATCTCCCTCATGAATATAGATGCAAAAATTTTAAATAAAATATTAGCAAGAAGACTACAGCAACTTATCTCAAGAATAATAGACTTTGATCAGGTAGGATTTATTCCAGGAATGCAAGGGTGTTTCAATATCAGGACAACTATCAAAATAATTGATCACATCAACAACAAAACCAGCAGAAACAATATGATTATCTCAATAGATGCAGAAAAGGCTTTTGACAAAATATAATACCCATTCCTCTTAAAAACCCTAGAAAGTATAGGAATAAATGGAATCTTCCTTAAAATAATGAGTAGCTTCTATTTAAAACCACCAGGAAATATTATATGTAAGAGAGATAAACTAAAAGCATTTCCAATGAGATCAGGGGTGAAACAAGGATTTCTCTATCACCCCTCTTATTCAATCTGGTAGTAGAAATGTTAGCAATAGCAATAAGGGAAGAAAAAGAATTTGAAGGAATCGAATTAGGCAAAGAAGAGACTAAGCTATCACTCATTGCAGATGATATGATGATATACTTAGAGAATCCAACAGAATCAAATAAAAAACTACTTGAGATAATAAATAAATTTAGCAAAGTTTCAGGATATAATATAAATCCACATAAGTTCTAAGCATTCCTGTATATCTCTAATGAAATCCAATAGCAAGAGATAGAAAGAGAAATCCCATTTAAAGTTATGGTAGACATTATAAAATATTTGGGAATCTATCTGCCAAAACAAACCTAGGACTTATATGAACACAATCACAAAACACTTTTCACAGAAATAAAGTCAGATCTAATTAACTGGAAAAAACATTAATTGCTTATGGCTGGGTCTAGTTAATATAATAAAAATGACAATTTTACCTAAATTAAATTACATATTTAGTGCCATACCAATCAATCTACCAAAAAATTACTTTGTAGAGCTAGAAAAAAAGTAGCAAAATTCATTTGAAAGAACAAAAGGCCCAGAATATCATGGCAATTAACGAAAAGAAATGTTAGGGAAGATGGCCTAGCCATACAAGATTTTAATATGTATTATAAAGAAGCAGTCATCAAAACTACTTGGTGCTGGCTGAAGAATAGAATAGTGGATCAACGAATAGACTGGGTACATGAGACTCAGAAGCTAATGACTATAGTAGCCTACTGTTTGATAAACCCAAAGACCCCAGGTTTTGGGATAACAACTCACTATTTGACAAAAATTGCTGGGAAAACTGGAACATAGTATGGCAGAAATAGGGCATAGACCAATATTTAATACCATACAACAAATAAGGTCAAAGTGGGTACATGATCTAGGTATAAAGGCTGATACTGTAAGCAATCTGGGAGAGCAAGGATAGTTTACCTGTCAGATCTATGGAGAAGGGAAGACTTCATGACTAAACAAGAGTTAGAGAGCATTATAAAATGCAAAATGGATCATTTTGATTACATTAAATTGAAAAGCTCCTGTACAAATAAACCCAACATTACCAAGATTAAGAGGGAAATGAAAAATTGGGAAAGAACTTTTACAATCAGTGTCTCTGATAAAGGTCTCATTTCTAAAATATACAAAGAATTGAGTTGAATCTATAAGAATACAAGCCACTCCCCAACTGATAAATGGTCAAAGGATATGAACAGTCAGTTCTCAGAAGATGAAATTAAAGACATCTGTAACCATATCAAAAAATGTTCTAAATCACTATTGATCAGAGAAATGCAAATCAAAATGATTCTGAGGTACCACATCTCACCAGTCAGATCGGCTAAGATGACAAAATAGGAAAATGATAAATGCTGGAGACACTGGTGATTGTTGGTAGAATTGTGAACTAATCCAACCATTCTGGAGAGCAATCTGGAACTATGCCCAAAGGGCTATAAATAAGTGCACACCGTTTGACCCAGCAATACCAATCCCAAAGAGACCAGCGAAGTAGGAGGAAGACCTATGTACAAAAATATTTATAGCGGCTCTTTTTGTGGTGACAAAGAACTAAAAATCGAGGGGATGCCCATCAATTGGGGAATGGCTGAACAAGTGGTGTTATATGAATGTAATGGAAAACTACTTTGCTATAGGAAATGAGGAGCACACAGACTTCATAAGAACCTGGAGAGACTTGCATAAACTGATGCTGAGCAAGAAGAGCAGAATAAGGAGAAATCTGCACACAATCACAGACACAACATGTGATGACTAACTTCAATAGACTGGGCTCCTCTCAGCAATGTAAGGTAATAAGACAACTCCAAAAAACTCATGATCAAAAGAGATATCCACATCCAGAGAAAGAGATGCAGAAACTGAATGCAGGTTGACACAAACTTCTTGCTCTGTTTCTTTTCCTTGTTTTGTTTCCTCTTTCCCACTGATCATTCCATAAGTTATAATCCTTCTTTATAACCTGAGTAATGATTAATGTGAAGATACTTGTAGATCCTATATTTGAGTGCATAGCGGGGAGGAGAGGTAGGGGGAAAAAATTGAAACTCAAGGGACTGTGGAACTGAATTTTGCAAACTAAAAGAAAATAAACAAATCAATTTTTAAAAATTAAAGATTTGAATGAGGTGGCAGCAGCTAGGTGTTGCAGTGAATAGAACACCTGCTCTGGAGTCAGGAGGACCTGAGTTCAAATCCAGCCTCAGACACTTAACACAAAACTAGCCATGTGACCTTGGGCAAGTCACTTAACCTCAATTGCCCCTCCAAAAAGCAAAAAAAAAAAAAATACAAAAAATTGAATTGAATGCCATAAATGAAGGTCTGGGCATGTCATTTTGCTATTAAATTAACTCTAGTATCTCTCTATTACCTCTAACTTAAAATATAAACTTTTATTTGGTTAGAGAAGCCCTTCACACATTAGCCCCAACCTACCTTTCCCATGCTGTGGGCCATCATTTCCCCTCCAGCATTCTATGGTCTAGCCCAGGGATGGGGAACCTGTAGCCTCAAAGCCAACTCTACCAAATAACTGTCTTGCTATTTTTCATTCAAAATACCCAATGTTTCATCTCTGTGCCTCTGTGTGGCATTTTTCTTCCCCACTACATGCCTAAAATCCACTAAATCCTTACCTGCATCTTGTCCAATTCCTTACTACCTTCAAGATTCAGCTTAAGCATCACCACATGAAGATGTTCCCCAATTGTAAGTACTTTGTCTTAAACTACCTACTCTACACATATACACAGCACATATATATACATACATGTTCTGCATGTGCTCTACATGTAAATATTTATAATTACATATAATTTTATATGTTCTGTATTATAATATATGAATGTGTGTTTATATATAATTTATAAATGTATATGTGAGTGTATGTGTATATCCATGTTGTCTCCCCCAATGAGATGCAAGCAGCTGGAAAGCAGGGATTGTATGTGTTTAGTGTTGGGTAATTAGTGGGGTGCTTAATAAATGCCTGTTGATAATGTGGATCTGGACTGAGAGCTGACCTTAGTGATGAAGATCTAGGTTCAAATGTCAATTCTGATAGCTATGTGTTGTGTGATCCTGGATAGGTCATTTAAACACTTGGTGTTTTCTTTAAGTTATAAAGAGAGTGCCAACATCCCTGCATTAACAGAGAGAGGTAAGTTTCCTCACCTGGGGTTGCTCTGTACCGATGGAATAATTTCCAGTCTAATTAGTCTAAGGGTAGCTAAAAAATCATTATTCCCAATTCAGAGTTCAGGCACTAACCTACTTGCATCATTCTGCTATATGTTTATTTGGGGACCCATTGACAATGATTGTGGCCACTTGTCCCTATGCAGGAATACAGCACCCAGACTTTATAAATTCCATACTTTCTGACTAAAAAATTCATGTTTCTCATGCCCAACTTTGAAATCCTCTCCTATGCAGCTTTCTTTCTGAAACCCTCATCAAAGAAATACATTCCAGACATGCAATACATCTCACTGCTGAAGTTCATTTGGGAAAAAAAAATTCATACAAGCTTCATCAAATGTAGAGTCAAAAATTGAGCTGTCTATGAGTAATTTTACACTTTTCTTGATTAACAGAGGATTTGAAATGAAAAAAAATCCTATGCACAGGGTTATCATAGGTCTCAGAGTCTCTCTGAAGGATTTTCAGTGCATAAATCAATGAACAGCTTTCAATGCCAGACATTTAATGATGACTATTCTTCATTTAATAACTGACCTAATCAGAGGTTACATGCTTACATAAGATTTTCATTGTTCCGATCTCAGATCTGAAACTTTGAAAGAATACCATAGTAGCATTGTATAATGAGAAAAGTATTACATCATTTTAATTCAGTTACCTTTCTGAATGAAGGCAACTCTTCATTTTTGGACCAGCACCTGCTGAATACTATGTGACAAATCATTATAAACCACAATAAATTCTTAATTCGTTATAGTCTAAGGGAAAATATTTGGGCTGGGAATCCAGAGGAATTACTTCTAGTTCTCATGTGGCCACCAATTGACTGCAGGTCTGGCCATGTCATTCTCCTGTTTAATTAATTCCAATGTCTCCCTATTAACTGTAACTTAAAATATAAACTTTTCTTTTTGGCTTATGAAGTCCTTCACAATTTATCATCAATTTATCTTTTTCATGTTTTAGGATATCTTTTCCCCTCCAGCACTTTATGATCTAGTCAAATTGACCTTCTTACTGCTCTTCACTCATAATAGTCAATGTCCCATCTCTGTGCCTTTATGTGCGCCTAGAATACACTCACTTCTCACATGCATCTTGTCAAATTGCTTACTTCCTTCAAATCTCAGCTGAAGCACCACCACATGAAGCAAGGAAATCAGGACCTTTCTCTGAATCTTGGTTTTCTCACCTGTAAAATGGAAATGAAGATATGTTCTTCCCCCAAGACCACAAAAGAACATTGGATTTGAAGTCAGAAGGCTTTAGTCTGAATATTAACTATCACTTTATGTCTATGTGATTTTGGACTTTCTTTGAGTCTCTGTTTCCTGATTGCCCCTATATTCTAGAGCAATTTCTCCCCCAAACTATCTTCTATTTATTTTATATATCATATGCACAGTAAATGTATCATATATATATTGTGTTATATACATAGAGAGAGAGACAGAGACAGAGACAGACAGAGACAGAGAGAGACAGAGGGAGAGACAGACATACACACACACAGAAAGAGAGAAAGACAGAGAGAGAGAGGGAGAGAGGGAGAGAGAGAGAGAGAGAGAGAGAGAGAGAGAGAGAGAGAGAAAATTGTGTCACCTGTTAGAACATAAGTTCCTTGAGGACAAGGACTAAGTCACTTTTATCTTCATACCCCAGCAGTCAGCACTGTCCCTGGCACTGGATAAGAACTTTAAAATTTCATGTTAATTGCTTCATATGTGAGTGGGTTTGAGGAGATGCCCTCTGAGGTCAATTCTAGATCTAGGTCTATTCCTTTTTGATCCTATTACTTCTAAAGTCCCGTTTAGCCCTAAATAAGAAGAATGAGAAGAGCTAACATGTATATAGTGCTTTACGCTATACAAAGCACTTTACAAATTTTATCTCAGTTTATTCTCATAAAATACCTTTGAGGAAAATGCTATTATTGTCTCAGTTTTAAGGATGATAAAACTGAGGTTGAGGGATGTTAAATGAATAGTCAAGGGCCACACAGGTAGTAAGAAACTGAGGAAGGACTGGGGCCCAGGTTTTCCCAACTACCAGTCAAGCACTTTATCCAGTATGACAGGTTGCCTCAGTAGCAAGGTACATCTTTTATTCCTTCTTAACTGATTGGTTATCTCATTCCCCACAGAGGCTATATCAAACTTTCTCTTCCCTCCTTATCCTGTCATACCTCCTCCTCCCCACTGTCTCTCGGGTCTTGCCTCAATATTTACTGAGAAAATATACATGAACTCCATCATTAACCCTTCATTTCATCTTAAAACCCTTTGATATAACTGCCTATTCTTTCCTTCTTTTCCTTATACTTTGATAAAGATATGGCCCTTTTCTTTGTCAAGTCTAACCATTTTCCATGTGCACTTGTCAACCCCTTTTCTGTCTTCTCCAACAGAATGCAACCTCAACCATCCCTTCTCCTCCTGTCTACTTTTTCAACCTCTCCCTATGTACTGGCGTCTTCCTTAATGCTATCAAATATGGACATATCTCCCCCTTTCACAATATCTTCATGTCCTAGCCTTTCCTAAAGGCTACCATTATATTTTTCTCCTGTTTCTCAGCAAAACTCTTTGCAAAAGTTGCCTACATTTTGTCTCCATTACTTTTTTTTTCTCATTCAAAATTCAATCTTTTTCAACTGGGCTTCAACTGAAACCATTCTAACGTTACCAATAATCTTTTAATTGCAAAATCTGATAGTCTTTCTTATTTTTCATCCTTCTCTACCAATCTGCTGCATTTGATACTTTTGACCAAGATCTCTTGAATACTCTCTTCTCTCTGGGTATTAGCAATACTACTCCAAGTTCTTCTTCTATCTGTTGGATTGTCTTTTCTCTGCTTTGATGGCTTATCAACCACATTTTGGCTCCAATTGTTCTGGCCGAGTTTATTTTCATAGACTCACTCCCCAATTTTATGTCATAGGCTTTCTTGTCTTCTCCCTAACTGTTCTCAGTGTCTCTGGGTGAGCTCATCAGCTCCCATGAGTTTAATTGTCATCACTATGTAGATGACATATACACACATACAGACACACATGTGTGCATGCACATATGTTTGTACATAAACATACATGTGTACATATAAATATACCAATATATCCACACATATATATGCATACGTGTGTGTGTGTGTGTGTGTATGTAGTTATACACAATACAGTTCCATTCTCTCCCTGGAACTACAGGCTTGCAGTACTACCTATTGGGCATTTCAAACTGGATGACCAAGAGACATCTTAAATTTAACAGGTCCTAAATTAAAATGATTATATCTTCTCAATTACCTCTACCCCTATTAATCTTAGCTATGTCTGTCAATGAAACTACCATCCTCCCAGTCCCCTAAATTCCTAATCTTGGCACAATCCTTAACTCCTTACTCCACGTATCTAAGCAATGATCAAATCTTGGGATTTCTTACTTCACAGTTCTCACATTGGCCCTTTCTCTTGTCTCACATAGCTGTCTCTTTATTCAATCCTTATCACCTCTTGCCTAGACTATTTTAATATACTTCTAAGGGGTTTCCCTGCCTTGAGTCTGCCTCCACTTCAGTCCATACTACAATAAGAGCCCAAATAATTTTCCTTAAGTACAGACCTGACCATGTGCCTCTATTACTCAATCAATTGTAGTTGTTTCTGCTTCCTCTAGGATAAAATATAAACTCTTGTTTTAGCTTTTAAAGCCTTTCTTGGCCTGGACCCAATCTTATCTTTCCAGTCTCATTGGACATTACTCCGATTCCCAACCTCTGCAAGCAAGAAACCTGTCTTTCTCTTGGTTAAGCTCCAATTAACCTTGTATCTATCTTGTATTTAAATAGCTATTTACATATTCTCTCCCTTATTAGACTGTGAGCTCCTTGTGAAGGCAAATACTATGTTTTTGCATGTCTTTCTATCCCTGTTTCCTGTCACTTAGCATAATACCTGGTATACAGTGAGTGATTAAAAAATATTTGTCAACTGACGGACTGTTCCTCAAACACTACACTATTATTCCCCTCTGTTTTTGCACATAACTGGAATGCATTCCCTCCTTCCTTCTGCCTTAAACAGTCTCTAGCTTCTTTGAAGATACAGCTCATTGGCTTAGATGAGGCAGGCATCATCTCCTGCATGGAATTTTTACTGATGCCCTCCTACTCCTAGCATCCACCTTCCCAATCTGCTTTTTATTTTTGATATTTATTCACAATGTATTTGTGTTACATATATATTATATACGTTCTCCATTAGATGGTAAGTTTTTCATTAGCAGGGGTTGTTTTATTCCATATATTTTCATCTCTGATAGTGGCAACTTAATGCGTATCAGTCAGTCGCTCTAACAACAAGCATTTATTAAGCACTAATTGTATGCTAGGTACTATAACAATGTGCAAAGTGCTAGGAACACAAATAAAAGGAAAAAAAAGAAAGATAATCCTGGACCTCAAGGAGCTTACATATTAACAGGGAAAAGAATGTGTAAAAGGAATTGAAAGGAGTGGGGAGGAGAACAGAAAATACCCAGGACTGATGGAGGAATACAGAGGAGCACAGCCTTGTGTGAAATGCAGAGCAGTTGCCTAGGCACCCTCCTGAAATGGAGATTATGGGAGGAGCCATCTAAATCTTTGTTGATTGATTGATATTTCCTATTGCACAGGACTGGTACAGGGATAAAGTAAAGAAATAAGTATGTAATGGTACTTGAAAGAGTTAATCATTTACCTCTCTGTGGAGGACAGTAGGTATATGATTGGTCTAATCTTTGTGATAGCCATGAACACATGCTTTGAGATTTATTTTTTCTTTATTTTTTCCCAGAAATTAGCTCCTCTGGGCTCTTTCAGACTCTCCCAGATATGACAAGTAACACTTTCCTCCTCTCACAAGATTCTCCTAACCCCTTGCTGTCCTTGAAGTGCCTGGGATGTATTGTCCTTGAGGATATGACAAACACTGCAGGGTTTTTCTGTACAGATGTCTTTGAGGGCACCAAGCTCCTCTCTGAGCAGACCTGTAGTCACTCAGCTTTGGGTGATAGTGTCATCTACCATTGTACATTTCCAGAGAAACATTGGTGAGATAGTCCATGTCCTCAGAAATCAATAATATGAGGTCTAGGATGATGCATGAGACTTCCTGGATTTCCACTAATAAAGCTGATTCCATCCTGTATCCATAAATTGTATCTTAGCCACTCCTTGGATCCTGTGATTCAAACCCAGGTCCCATGAGTTCATTGTCACTGTTACACTATACTATCAGTATGTAGGAGCCTACTTCAGCAATTACTATTCCTATAGTATAGAAAATGAGTGAACTCTTTTTATATATAGTCTGATATGGTTTAGTGTGAGTAAGTGCTAGTTAATCTCCCCCCCTTCTCTCTCTCTCTCTCTCTCTCTCTCTCTCTCTCTCTCTGTCCCTTATTCCCTCCCTCCTTCCTTTCCTTCCTCTTTCCCTCTCTCTCTCTCCTTTCTCCACTCTTCCCTTATCCTCAAGAACTTTAGATAAAAGGGGATGTAAGTATAACTAAAATCTCAGGCACCAAACTATTGGACAAACTCCATCACTGACCACTTGTGCCAACTGCTCCTGCCAATGGGACAGTGAGAAATAGCTGGCTTTCTTGTCTCAACAGTATTTTTTAAAAAGCTGTTATAGATTCAAAAGAAGAGCCCATTTTCCCAGGTATAGCAAAATGCAAAACAACCCTGTCAACACCAGTATACTAAGGCCCAAGACTAATCATCTCCCTGCACTGAAATGCCTCTACCCAGTAGCTCATTTGGAGGCAGTTGGATGTAGTGGAAAGAGCCTCTGAGTTTGAATATTTACTCTGCCACTTGTTACCTGCATGACTTTAGGCAAATCAGTTACTCTTGCTACTAGGCTTCAGTTCCTGACCAGTAAAATAAAGGAGCTGGACTAGATAATTTCTGTTGGTCCTTTCAACTGTAAATTTTTAAGTAAGATATTTAAGACTTCACACTGAGTTATACATATTGTTTAGTTTGGATCCAATTTCTGTTTTTTGTGCTCAACTGCATGGTGTCTATTTGGAGATAGGATGATTAATTAACATTTCAATTCATATATGTATGTATATATACATATATAAATATATACACACATACACATACATAAGACGTGTGTGTGTGTGTGTGTGTGTGTTTGTGTGTGTGTGTGTGTGTATGTATATGAGTGGTGTAATTGCATCTCAACAACTGGACAATTGTTCTGGGCATACTTTTTCCATACAACCTCTCTAGTGGTAGTCCAGGACCTTGCAAAATTACTCCATGGCCATTCAATTCATTCTCATTATGCATGTGAAAAGAATGGTTGAATAAGCTAGGAATTTCTGTGATAGACAAACCCTCACATTTCCAAATCTAGCTTTAATTATAGCTGTTTGTATATTTCCCCCTCATTGGACTGTGAGCCTCTTGTGAAGGTAAACACTCTGTTTTTGCAGGTCTCTATCAAAAAAGTTTCATTGGCTCCCTACTGCCTCTAGCTTAAAATGTAGACCCCACTCTCTAGCCTTTAAAGCTCTTCCAAATTGATTTTTCCAGACTGATACTCCATTACTCTCTATGTTCTAGAAGAGCTGATCCCCTAGTCATCACCTCAACACAACATTCATTCTCCTATCTTTATACTTTGCAAGCTGTCCCTATGTCTGGAGCACATTCTCACCTCACCTTCCACTTCATTCTAATCCCTAGCCACATTTAAGGCACAAATAAAATGAGATGGCATAGATCAAACCTAAAGACACCATATAAATTCTAGGTATTATAAAATCAAGAGTCATGTACGTGAAATCTTTTCTGATGCTGTTATCCATAACTCTGACTTCACATTTTTGGGGGATCTTTATACAATTTGTTTACATTTGATATTTGTTTAACTGTGTATATTAGAAATGCTTAAGCTGGGTGTGTTATCTTGCTTAACTGGCTTTTTTGTAATATTATTTATTTCATTTTATACATTTAAAATCATTTTTCTGAAAAGGATTTCACCAGACCACCAAAAGGTTACAAGACACAGATAGTATTAAGAACTCTTGTATACATCTTAATATCCACCAATACCTTCATAGACTATCTTCAGTTGTGTTTTCATACCATCAACTCTTAGCACTGTGCCTGGTACAAAGAAGGTTCGATTAAAATTTGTTGGATTGAATGGAACGGGATGGAATGTCTAAGTGTTCTCAGCCACATCCATTGCATGCACATCCTGAAAGTCTGACGCAAATTCTCTTAAATTAACGTGGAAATGAAAAAAGCAAAGTTCAGAATCCTTAACCAAACAACACCAGGGTACTTATATGATGCACAAGCATGCATGGGTGTTCACACCCACATAAGCACACATCTACACAGAGACTCTTTGTTATTTAAGAGGTATCAAAATGAAAAAGGACTATGAGAAGGTAGAATACATTGCATACTTTATGCAAAATGACAAGGGCCCTAAAAAGTTCAACTTAATTTTTAAAATATGTACTGCAAAGTATCTTATAAGATACATATCATCAGAAATCTTTGCTTATGCTGATAAGAAAAATTTCGTTCTCTTTCTTTAGATACTGAATATGGAAACATCAAAGATGTTTCTGTTGCAAGAGCTATTCACCCAAACACCTATGTCTATTACCAAAAATCAGACCTCTGAACATAGTGAAGATTAATGCCAAAAGGTTCATGTCTGTCTGGTGGCATGAAGATTAAATGCTTTTAGTCCTAGCAAAGTTATTTTCATTTTTTCAAGTCCTTAAAAAAAGTTTAAGAAACCCCCTACAATAAGCTCATCTAAAAATACTCTAAAATTACTTTCTGATTCATTTTTTACACAATTTCAGGTAGTATACAATATTTCATTTTATTGCTTAACAGCAAAATAAATATTTTTCAGAAAATGGCTGCTCCATTATTTGCTTTTGACATTTCTTATATCATTGGCTCTATAGCTCTCCTAGTCTGAGAATCCACTTTGACTATAAAAGAAGAGGGTTTATTTTATGTGTGCCTAAATAAACTGGTCTATTTACTTTATGGTCCACACAATGTGTTTATTAATGATTGCAAGGTCCCCTCTTCTGAGTCCACTGAGAATAAGATTTCAGAAACATCCCTTTTTTTATTCAAGGATGATATCAAGCTTCCTGTTCATCTTTCCCTGCCTCTTTTAGGGGATGGAAACAAGAATGGTCCTAATTGGATTAGATTTATAAAGGACAGAACTAGCATTAGGTTCTTCAGATTGAATTGCAGAAGTCAGACCAGGGGTGGGGAACCTGCCGCTTCAAGGCCGCATGTGGCCCTCTAGGTCTTCAAGTGCCACCGTTTGGCCGAATCCAAACTTCACAGAACAAATCACCTTAACAAAAGGATTTCTTCTGTAAAACTTGCACCCAGTCAAAAGGCTTTACTAAAAGGCCTAGATGACCACATGTGGCCTTGAAGCCACAGGTTGTCCACCTCTGAGTTAGAAAGTAGATAATGGGTCTCCACTGAACCAATAAGTATTTGATATAAGAGGTACAGATTCAGGTACAGATTAGACTTGAAAACCTCAGAGGTCCCTTGCAATCCTGGATGGATGAATTTATGAAAGTCAGGAAAATTGAACCAAGTCTAAATCTGCCTCACCATAGCTTTCCCCTATTGCTCCTGGTGCCTTCTGGGGAACAAGCCAAGTACTTCTTCCATATGACAATTTGTCTTTGACAACACTTCAGGATAAATACCACATGCAGCTGATATGTCATGGCCTTTAGGCTCCTCATTATTCTAATCACTTCCCTCTGGATAATCTCCTGCTTCTCAATGTGAGATTTCTTACTTCTAATATCTCTTCTTCTTCCTTTTTTTTTTTTTACATTTCCCCCCAAGTGTGCCTAAACATATATAGGTCAAAACTCCCCAAAACTCGATAACAACATTCCCAGCCCAGGTTCCAGTATTTTACATGTAACTAATAAATTAATCCACCTAATATTTGTAATCTTCAGTAACTTCATATATAATACAAAGGAGTTAGACCACAGGAGTGAAATGACCCAATAAATATATAAAGATTAAATGAAAGAAGGAAATAAGCATTATTAGTTGCCTACTAAGTGCCAGGAACTAAGTGCCATGTTCTTTTAAAATATCTCCTTTAATCCTCACAAAAACTCTAGGAGATAGGTGTTATTATTATCTCCATTTTACAGATGAAGAAACTGAGGCAAATAGAAGCAACTGCCTTGCTTAGGATCACATAGTCAGTAAGTGCCTTAGACTGGATTAGAACTCATGTGTATCTGACTCCAGGCCTAGTACACTACCTACTGTACCACCCAGCTACCACAAGAAAGCTTATATAATAGAGAGAAAACAACAACAATCACAACACTAGATTTGGAAGGAGAAAGGCAAGATTCCAATTCCATCTGGTCACTAGCAAGTGACAGAGTGACATGTGTCCTTGTATAAATCACTTAACTTGTCTTGGCCTTCATTTTCTCCTCTTTTCAAGGTGGGGGTTGTGCTGTTGGTGGTGGTGGATGTTATGACCTCTAAGATCACTGCCAACAATAAGATCAAATTGCCCAATAACATACGATTAGCTTGGGAATGAAA
>CM053580.1:42607844-42631961 GCA_028627135.1 Pseudochirops cupreus
AGTTTGAGAACTGCTGACTTAGAACATTATCATGCCCATGGCAGGTGCTTAATAAATCCTTGTTGGATTAGCTTGTCCTAGCAGAGTGCATGAATGTCTGCTGATAGATGCTTTTAAAAAACTGAAACTATTTTTAATATCTTAAGTTGTATTTTACTCTAAATTGGATCTCAATTTCTGTTTCCAAGTACCATATGCACTGAAAGCCAAGTTGGCTGCATGCTTACTCATTTTCTAAGAGTACCAAATCAATCCACATTCCCCAGTCATTGGTAATAGTGACAATGAAACCTTATGATTCGTTTTGACAAAGAACATTTCTAATCTCCGGTTTGATTTGTAAAGTATGGTTGATATTTTGATTATTTAACAAACCTCTCCTAGATATATAGAAATATACTAAGCACTTTAAGGCAGTAGGTTAAAATAACAACAGAAATAGATCCTTGAGACTGCATATTGATTTAGAAAATCACAAATTAAAATCATCAACGTTGCATTGCATTTTTGTTTATTTTGTTAAACATTTCCTAATTAAATGTTAATCTGATTCCAATTATACTTTGGATTTTGGTGGGCCGCATGGGTTGCTAGTCATGAATTTAACATTTCTGCTTTAGGAGACACAAAGGAAGGAGGAGATAGAGATTTTGCCTTCATTGGATTGACTGTAGTGTTAAAGAGATAAGCAATGGCTAGAGAGCTGGGCTTGAAGTCAGGAAGACTCATCTTCCTGAGTTCAAATATGGCCTTGGACACTCAATTAGTTGTATAAGCCTAGGTAAGTCATCTAGCCCTGCCTCAGTTTCCTCACCTGAAAAATGAGCTGGAGAAAGAAATGGCAAACCACTCCAGTATCTTTGCCAAGAAAAACTGCCTGAATGGGGTCATGAAAAGTCAGACATGACTGAAAGTAATGGACGACAACAAAAGGCTAACACACACAGATTAATGAACAATAAAACACAGCCTATGATTAAATGCTGTCTGTGTGTTTCTGACTACAACTGGGCCACAGATTCCAAGAAGGAAAAACTCCTCATGGGCTGGCAGGATGCAAATAAAGACATGTTGCCAGAGGACAAACGTACAGACATTGATACTGCAGTTAGGAGCAGTTTCTGTAGTACTGCGAAACAGATGAGAAAACTCAATTGAGTTTAAGGTCTATGATTATACTGTCTCTTTACTCTAAACATTTTCTCTGCATTTTAGTTTTAACTTTCTACAGCACCAGGATATTACAGTGAGGTTAGATGTTAGCTTAAATTTGATGAGGCACAAAGAAAATTCCTAAATGCTTTTCTCATGCAAAAATAGACATTTGCTAACTTGTGGAAAATGTGTTTCAAAATTACTATGTTGAATAAATCACTTACTCATTTAGCTCATTAAACAGTGTTCATGTTCATCACTTTTCCCTGTCCTTAAATATTTTCTTATTTCCTGATTTTTCCTTTTTTGTGTTCTTTTTTTTTCCTTTTGTAGTTCATATCCCTTCTTTAACCAATTCATTGATTATGCCACAATCTTGTCAATTGAACATCTGTTCCACATGCATTCTCTTTCTTTTAATTTCTCTAGGCCTGAAAATTGTGAGGTATTTATTTGGACTCTTTCCTGTGATAGATTATTTCCCCCTTTTCTTTTCCTGTTCCTTCTTTCTCTCTCCGTTAGCCAAGTTTGCAATCAGCTTGATTCTGTTTTCCAATTCTGAAATAACAAAGTCCACAATGAAATGCCTTCTCTTGTAATCTCTGCTTCTTTCACCTGCTCTCAACTCAATCAAGATGGATATCACCTCGCTGCCAAAAGCCAACAGGGATCAAGGCTTCTGACTAAACAGCTGGGGGAATCACAGCTGCACAGGAGTGACCAGGCAGCCTTATTTGTACTGCTTATTTCTAGAGAGGACACAGGCTGGTTTATTGATTCTTGACCTCACTGCAGGGAATTCCTACAAGCAGCACTGAATTTTAAAATAAGGATAGGAAACAGTGTCACATAAATTACCTGAATAAAAATAAATCCTAGGAGCTATATTTATGAAAAGGAATTGGAGGGTTGATTGTTCTGCTAGGTTGTTTAAAAAAAATTTTCTCCATAAACAAGGTTTAAGTCTGTTCATTGGATGATTACACTTACAGGAGCTCTGAGATGTAATCCAGTCCAACCCCTATGTGAACATGAACACCTCCTACAACACTAGTGGTCATAAAGGTTCTGTTTGAAAACTTTGATGGATAGCTTGCTTCCAAAGGTAAATGTAGAAACATTATATTCAAAGAAATGAAGGATATTTTATGTAGAACCCCCAATTTTAGCAAAGAATTAGAAATCAAGGGGATGCCCTTCAACTGGGGAATGACTAAACAAGTTGTGGTGAATGCAATTGGATACTATTATGCTATAAGAAATGGGGAGCAGACATAACTTCATAATAAACTGGAGAGACTTATATAAACTGATGCCGAGTGAGGAAAGCAAAACCAGGAGAACTTTGTAAACCATTACAGATACATCATATGTGTGATGACTAACTTTGATAGACTGGGCTCCTCTTGGCAATACGAGGTTATAAGACAACTCCAAAAGCCTCATGATGGAAAGGGTTATATCCACATCCAGAGAAAGAACTACAGAGTCTGAATGTAGATTGAAGCAAACTTCTTGCTCTCTCTCTTGTGTTTTCTTTTATTTTGTCCCTTCTTTGTACCTTTGTTCACTCCATTGGTTATAATCCTTTTCTACAAATTGACCAATGTTAAATGTGAAGGTATTTGTAGAGCCTATATCAATTGCATGCTGCCATGGTGTGTAGGGAGGGGAGAAGAAGGGGGAGAAAATTTGAAAAGAAAATTTGAATGTTGTAAACTAAAAGTAAATAAATAAACAAAAACATTTAAATAATAAATTTAAATTAAAAAAAGAAATTCCAGTTTTATTGGCACGTTTGTAAATTCTATATATATGTATATTACCCTATGTGTTATGTTATGTTGTTATGTTATATTATGTTATATCATATCATATCATACCTTATATATCATATCAATTCTATTGTAATTGAATATTGATTAAAATCACCATGTATTGTAGCCGAATGTTGCAAGGAAATTTTAGGTATGTTTTAACTGAAGTATAAGAGTGAATAGACAAGTAGGTATCGTTATTGTATATTAGACATTCTCATAATATGTGAACATACCATGTTGGCTTCTAGACATGCAAACAGTTAGAGGGAGGGGTAGGGAGAGGAAAAGGGAAGGAAGAAGAAAAGGGAGAAAAGGGAGAGGAAGGAAGAGGGGTAAGGGAAGGAAGAAGCAGGAAAGGGAAGAGAGAGACCGAGACAGAGACAGAGAGACAGAGAGAGAGATGGAGACAGAGAGACAGAGAGAGTGAAGAGGAGAGGAGAGGAGAGGAGAGGAGAGGAGAGGAGAGGAGAGGAGAGGAAAAAGGGAAAGAAAGAGGGAGAAGAACAAGGGGAGACAGAGGAGGCAGGAGAGAGGAAGAGGCAAAGGAAAAGAAGAAAAGGGGAAGAAAGAGGGGGAAGGAATTTTTCCAGGCATGATGAGAGCTAAGCAAATGATGAGAGATTAAATTTT
Organism: Pseudochirops cupreus; assembly: GCA_028627135.1. NCBI lineage: Eukaryota > Metazoa > Chordata > Mammalia > Diprotodontia > Pseudocheiridae > Pseudochirops > Pseudochirops cupreus. Next base: position 42,611,450 of record CM053580.1, read on the forward strand.
TTTTACTATAAGTTCAATTCTCATTTGTAGCAGAACTATCATTTAAATAATATTTTCCCAATTACATGAAAAGACAATTTTAAACATACATTTTAAAATTAAATTTTTGATTTCAAATATTTTCTCTTTCTCCATCACCTCCCTCTTCTCTAACACATTAAGCAATTTGATATAGGTTATATATGTGCAATGATGTCAAGCATATTCCCATATTAGTCATGTTGCAAAAGAAGAAAAAGAACAGTGATAGTATTTTTCATCATGAGTCCTTCAAAATTGTTTTGGATCAGCATATTGATTATAATAGCTAAGACACATTTGATCATCCATACAATATTACTGTATACTGTATACTGTGTAGCTACTGTGTACCAATCTGCTGGTTCTGTTTACTTCGTTCTGCATCAGTTCTTATAAGTCTACCCAGGTTTTTTTCTGAAACCATGCTGCTAGTCATTTCTTACAGAACAATGGCATTCCATCAGAATCACATACCACAACTTATTTCACCATTCCTCAACTGATAGTCATCCTCTCAATTTCCAATTCTTTGCCCCTACAAAAAGAGTTGCTATGAATATTTTTGTACATATAGCTCCTTTTTCCTTTTCTTTGATCTCTTTGGAAGTACAGACCTAGTACTGACATTGCTGGGTGAAAGAGTATACACAGCTTTATGGTCCTTTGGGCATAGTTCCAAATCAATCTCTAGAATGTTTGAACCAATTCAAAACCCTGTCAGTGGTGCATCACTGTATGAGTTTTTCCACATCCCCTTCAGCATTCAAGTTTTTTTTGGTCATTTTAGCCAATCTGATAGGTGTAAAGTGGTATCTTAGAGGTGTTTTAATTTGCATTTCTCTAATAGTGATTTAGAGCAATTTCTCATTTGAATGTTGAGAGCTCTGATTTCTCCCCCCCACCCCCAAAAACTGCTTGTAAATATCCTTTGGTCACTTATCAATTGATGAATGCTTCTTATTTTCACAAATATGGCCCAGTTTCAAATATATTTGAGAAATGAGGTCTTTATCAGAGAATTTTTGCCACTTTCCTACTGTTCTTCTAATTTTTGATGCATTGATTTTGTTTGTACCTTTAATAATTTGAATGCTCTGCCATTTGGTGCATATACATTTAATATCAATATTGTTCCTTATTTATGGTACCTTTTAGCAAAATGTAGTTTCCCTAATGATCACTTTTAATTAGACCTATTTCTACTTTCGCTTTGTCTGAGATGATGATTGCTATGCCTGCCTTTTTTTTTAATATTTGTTTTTAGTTTTCAACATTCACTTTTATAAGATTTTGAGCTGCAAATTTTTCCCCCTCCCTCCATCTCCTCCTCTGGAAGACAGCAGGCAATCTGATATAAGGTATATACATACAATCACATTAAACATCTTTCCACATTACCATGTTGGAAAGAAGAGTTGGAACCAAATGAAAATAAAAACATGAGAAAAAAGAAACAAAAAGGAGCAAAATAGTGTGCTTCAGTCTGCGTTCAGATTCTATTCTTTTCTGAATGTGGATAGCATATTCCATCTTGAATCTTTTGGAATTGCTTAGATCCTTGCATTGCTGAGAAGAGTTAAGTCTATCAAAAACATTGCTGAATGTTCTACACTTCATTCAGCATTAGTTCATGTCTTCCCAGGTTTTTCTGAAGTCCACCTGCTCATCATTTCTTATGGAACAATAGTATTCCATTGCGTTAATATACCACTTGTTCAGTCATTTCCCAATTGATAGACATCCCTTCAGTTTTCAATTTTTGGCCACCACAAAAAGAGCTGCTATAAATATTTTTGTACATGTGGGTCCTTTTCCCATTTGTATGATCTCTTTGAGATACAGCTGTAGAAGGGGTAGCTGGGTCAAAGGGTATGCACATTTTTAAAGCCCTTTGGACATAGTTCCAAATTGCTCTCCAGAATGGTCAGATCAGTTCAAACTCCACCAACAATGCATAGTGTTCCAATTTTCCCACATCTTCACCATCATTTATCATTTTCCTCTTTTGCCTTGTTAGACAATCTGATAGGTGTGATGTGGTACCTCAGAGGTGTTTTAATTTTAGGCCTTCCTTTTTTTTCTTTTTACCTCAACTGCAGCACAGTTGTCCCTTGTCCCTATTTTTTTTTGCTCCAGTACCTTATTTTCACTATGTGTCTTTCTATTTCAAGTGTGTTTCTTGTAAATAATGTATTATTGGATTTTAGTTTCTAATACATGTGCTTTCTGCTTCTGTTTTATGGGTAAATTTATCACTGGAAGCCTTTGAATATGTTATGGCTACCAGTGTAATATTTTAATTATCCTACTGTCAGCTTTGGTTCACACTGGCCTACCTCCTTTCTTGCTCATACATTTCACAGATGATAGCTCATGGATCTATTATCTTGCATAAATCATTGTTGGTTCTATGCTGCAGCCTATTCATCCCCATGTATTTGGCCACTGTTTTTTTGGGTCATCTGCAATTCTGAAATCTTAGAAACTGTGATTGTCCATGATCTTCATCCATCATTAGGAGAATATTGGAATTAAAGAGATATTTTTGCATTAATCAAAGTACAGATTGGAATTTACCCCCACCAATAAAAAGAAAAAAAGAAAAAGAAATCCTGCACTATTTTCTAATTACAAAACATCTTGTTCTCTTATTCCTATTAAATTGTTGGTCTTACTTATGGTAGATTTGGAACACCAATCCTCCTTACACAGGGTTCATTCACAGAGACAAAGTTGAGGAGAGGTGGCTTCAATGGGTTGACTCAGCTGACAGTGCAGACATCTGTGGGTCTGGAAAATAGATATTTTTCATCCCTTTGTTATTTTTGTGCTGGTGAATTCTGACACATATCTTTTGAATTGTCATGGATCTCCAAGGAGATCTACTCATATACTGATTTGATGTAATAAGCTAGTTGTCATCTATGAACAAGAGCAGGCTCTATTCCACTTGCACTCTAGCCATGATATCTTTCATGACAATGATGAACATTGTCATGATGAACGTATGCCCTTGGTGCATATATGTTCTTTTGTTTTATGCCTCACTAAAGATGAATGATTAGAGTATCATTGCAGGGTTATTTTTGGTATCATCTATTAAGGAATCTTCTATGATCTTAACATAGGACTGGGACAGATGCCATGCTATAAAGAAACCTTTAAGTCTACCTATTCCTTTCTTTTTTTTTTCAAAGTTACCCTTGATACATGAGTAGATAATTCTTATAAAGCTTCTATAGAAATAAAGAAGTAGATATAGGTATTGGTAATTGTGGATGTTCTCTTATCAATTTATTTTTTTGTATAAATGTCAGAAGTGTCTTGTATGTCAGTAAGCAGTCAGTTATTGACTTAGAAATATAGTCAATTTTAACGTGCGTGCGTGTGTGTGTGTGTGTGTGTGTGTGTGTGTGTGTGTGTTTAGGGGGGGTAGTCCTTTGATGCATGGTAGTTCTAGGACACACTAACTTTTAACTGAAGAAAGCATTGCCATCATGAAATTTTCTGAGTAGTATAAAATTGAATTCTTTCATTTCCTAATCCTCTTCCATGAATTTCAATGTATTTGTAATAGTGTCTTGCCCTGGGTTATGTTTCTTTTTAATTGCTCTATCCCTACTTATTTGTATCTTTCCCTCTTTGAAGCACTCTTAATTTAGATATTTTCAAATCTGTGTCATCTTCAGCATGGATTTCTTCTGTTTATGGTATGGTTCATTCATCTTTCAAAATTTCAGTTTTGGAAGAGTCATTTTCATTTCTTCTAATAAATACAGTAGGTTGTATAGTATTACAATTGTATAGGATTTTGTGGTTGTTTCAATAGATCAATATTAATGTATTGACAAAAGGGTTACTGTTTGTGTCTTTTTTACTTCAAATTTAGTTTTTGAATGCTCATTTTTTTTATTACTTGGTTCTCATGTGATTTATTCTAAATATTTATTTTTTCCTCAAAAATTTTTCACAGTTTTGTGAGGTAACATTACTTATAATTTCCTGCAATTTGGGGCAATGGGGAAGTATGATAATGGTAGGTTCACACTTTTTGGGGCCAACTGTTGGGCATATTTGTCCTCTACCTAAGGATGAAGAGAAAAACACCATTAACTGAGAAGGGATATATATGGAAGTCCCTCTCATTGATAGGAGAGCCAGGAATGAGAAAATTAATAATCTTGGAAATATTTGTCACCTTCTTGACTCCAAGTGCAGCATTCCATCCACTATGATACCTAACTTTCCCGAATAAGATAGGAGAGTGGCTAGCAAAACAACCTACTGGTTGAAGAAGCCTTTCTAGATTGTTAGACCCTGCCAAAAAGTATGTACTCGACTCCCATAGGATAACAGTAGCCAGCATAACCTCCATGCTACAAAGATGCATCAGAGCAAAGCTTTTGTGGAGGCAGAACTAGAAACACAGTATAAATCTATAGTAGGTATTCAATAATTGAATGAACAAACATTTCAAAGAGGTAGATTCAGGCTTTCTGTAATGAAAAGCTTCATAACAATGACAGATATACAGATGTGGAATGGCCTATGGGTTCCTTCCCTTTCGCAGTCTTCAAGGAAAGACCAGATGACGTTAGGTATGTTGCAAAGCAAATTATTTTAGGGTTATGGACAAGACTATCTGTCCACTGAGTTTTCCTCTCCCCCTGTAATTCTGTGATTCTATGATTCTTTATATGGTGAGTGGAAAGAGTTGGAAGATGGACAAAGAGAGGAAGACGTAAGTATAGAGATGTCAGAAAAATGTTATCCTCATCCTCATTAGCAATAGCACAAATAATAATCTGGGATTTTTGAACCACTTTAATGTTTGTAAAGCACTTTGCATACATGATCTCACTTTTAAAGTATTCACCATTGTAGACTCGTGTTAATTATAGGGTAATGATAATAATAACTAGCACTTATACAGTACCTACTACATTTCAAGTGCTGTCAAAAATGTTACTTCGCTTGATCAAAATAACCCAGGGTGGGGGAGGTTCTATTGTTGTCTTCATTTTACATTTGAAGAAACTGAGGTAAGTAGAGATTAATTGACTTGACCCAGATTGCACAGTTAAGTATCTATAGTTGCATTGAATTTAGATCTTCCTGACTTTAAGACTAGCACTCTTATCCAATGAGCCACCTAGATGCCTCTAAAGTAAGATAATGTCTAATTGGCACCTAATCTTATATAGGAAGCACAAAATGAAATTAGTTTAGGCTGTAGTGAAAGGGATTTATACTGGATTACCATAAAGACAAGCTTCTTGAAGACTGGAATTTTGAGTCTTCTGAAGAAACTCCTACAAAGAACTTTAGGATTTTAGCTGGCCCAGGCATGGGTGGGGGCTCTTATTGCCTTGGAGGTAGGCAGAAATCTGACCCATGTGATCACTGAAAGTCTCTTTGGGAGCCTTTCATTCTAATTGAAGGAGAGGATAAAAGGTGTCATAAATTATGTAACTCTGCCCTGCAGTGTACTGATATTACTAAGGAATTTCTATAATCATGACCAGAAAAAAATCTTTCCTTTCCAGTTTATATTTCTCTGCCCTCTATCTCTACCTCTATCTGTACCTCTCTCTATCTCTTTCTCTCTCTCTCTTTCTCTCTTTATCTCTATCTCCACCACCAGATAGATATATAAATATAGATATAGAGAGATAGACATATATAGATATATCTATATATGTTTATATGTGTAGAAAGAAAGAAAGAAAGAAAAATAGATAGATAGATAGATAGATAGATAGATAGATAGATAGATTCAACCCAAGGTATATTTAACCTATTATATACTGAAATACCTCTTTCTCTGTCTCTGTGTCTGTTTATATGTCTGTCTTTTTGTATCTCCCTTCACCTTACCTTTTTAAATGGAGCAACATATGATGCATGCATGACAAAAACGATCTCTGATTTAGATACAAGGGAAATTTACATAAGTAAGTCAACATAGAAAGTGGAAATGAATGGCATTTCATTTGCTCTGCACTCAAGACTAGTAAGAGGGATGTATCTGACTATCTTATATAGCCTTTATATTCCTATTCATCATATCCTTAGGGTGGTCATAAAAATATAACTTGAAATCACTTACATAATTAAATCTTGACTTATAAAATTAGAGATCATTATTAAATCATTCTTGAAGTGTAGGGCTTATCCTGAATCAAACAACTTGTCAGTCATTTAAACTTTATTTTAAATATTTTGGCTATTAGATTGGTCATAAACCTTAAATTGCCTTTTTATAGCCCAGAGATAAAGTCAGCAATTTGTCATAATCATTTTAGTGGAAATTTTTCTTACTGTATGTTTGTGATGATTTGTAAGCCTGCTCAAAAAGTTTTAAATGCTACATACAACTCATAAATCTGCAAATGGATGTAGGTCTCTGCATCTATCACTTTGGTTTTCCAAAGTCCTAAAATCCTGCTTATATGCAAGATATTAATTGAATTTATTAAGCTTCTCCTTTTATAGCTGGGTAGTGGAAAAAACAATACATCAAACTTGGTTTCTTAAATCAAGAATTACAATAGTGTCCTCTAGGGGGTGTATACTATTTCTTTTCAACTGAGTTTAAAACTTTTGTAGAATGTCTCTGCTTAGCAAGGAGAGACACCCAAGGGTAAAATAGAAACCTTGGGAAATAGTAAGGTCTTTTTAGATGTCAGTATAAGGAGTATTTAGCAATAAACCTATCTGATGAGAAAAAAGTCAAACAAATAATGAGGGGATGTTGAATGTTTTTTTTTCCCCCCTTTTAAGGGGGGTAACATAGTGGCTGTTGGTAAGGGAGCCATCTTATCCCAATTAGCATTATTGATACTAGTTAGGACCAAGTAGTATAATAGAATGGCAAAAATGAGATGGATTTTTCACTTTAGCCTTTTCCAAGAGCCAGATCTTTACAGTATCTCCTTAGAGTTGAGCTAATAAATTCAATATAGTTTTATCTAGGCTCTGTCATTTCTCAGTAAAGAAAAAATAAGGAAACCCAGCCCTACTGATCCAAGTTTGGCCAAGTTTCTGATGTATTTTTTTTTTTTGTCAATGCATTGTAAGATGTTACCTTATTTATTCCTGTGCTTAGGTTGGATTGCTTTCCATTGTTTAAAACAGCCAATCCACCATCAAAGCATTTTGTCATGAAAGCACCAAAAAATTTAAATCAAACAAAAGTGAGGGATATTAAATGGAACCATGACTTCACTGATATTTGGAGTTGTCAGATGAGGAAGTTCCTTCTGTCAATGCAAGCCAACACATTCTTTGCTACTCATCATATTGAATGGACAATTTTTTTAATGGTAAGTTTTGGCTTTTTATAATTAGAAATTCACTAAAAATGGGAAATATCCAAGATTAAATGGGATGACTTAGGAATTAGTGAGCTCCTTCTCAACGCATTTCAAGCAAAGAGCAAATGAACAATTTTTAGGTATTGTGTCAAGGGAAATTTTTTTTGGAGGGGTATGGATTGGACTAGATGGTCACTGAGGTTCCTTCTTCCTCTGAAATTCTGTCATTCTTTTCTTCTGTATACAATTAGGAGAAAATGTGAAAAAATCAATGAAAAGAGTGAGAGTTGGGTCTAGATATGTGAGAAAGGGATGATATACAAATTGATGCAAACTGTAAAATAGAAATAATGTAATACCTCCCAATATCATTAAGGGACTCAAATGAAATAATATTTTTGTTACAGTGCTTGGTATATATTAGGTGTTATACAAATGCTAGCTATCATCATCATCATCATCATCATTACCATCACCACCATCATCTATATTGACTTTATGTGCTACTAAGTGCCATACCACATTGAAATGTGGAGCAATGCAAAGTTCTAACATCTTTCCTTCTAAATAACTTGAAATGTAAAAGAATAGTTTTTGTAATACTTTAGGGGCTAGAAATTGCCTTCAGAGAGAATATTAGGGTAGTATCAACTGATAATACTTTTGCGAAAGCTTTTAATGTAAATAGTATTGAATAGTGGACAGTGAAGGAGCCATAAAGGTTGAAGTACACAGTATGTGATACTTTCTGGATGAGTGACCCTGGGGATGTCACTTAAGTTATCACTAGGTCACTTAACCCTGTATGCCTCGGTTTTCTCATCTGAAAAATTAACTGGAGAAGGAAACGGCAAGCCACTTCAATGTCTTTGCCAAGAAAACTCCAAATGAGGTCATGAAGAGCTGGACATTACTGAAATGAGTGAACAACAATGGCTCTAGGCCAGGGTTGGGAAATCTGTGGCCTTGAGGTCACATGTAACCCTCTAGGTCATTAAGTATGGCTTTTTGACTGAATCCAAACTTTTAATAATGCAATCCTTTTAGTAAGGAGATTTTCCTGTGAAGTTTGCATTTGGTTAAAGGGATGCACTTGAGGACCTAGAAGAACCCTTAAGACCTCTAAGCCACAGGTTCACCACCCCTACTCTAGGCTACTTGGTTACATGGAACAGCAATATTTCATTGAAGTCAATATGCTTTGCCTTTCAAAATACTTTCACTTAGTATCTTATCTGATAACTCAAATACGGAGAAGAAAATAAAAACATTGCATGTGGTGTTAAGATTTAAATGTGCCACATTTACTTGGATATGTTGATGTCTGTTAGTGGTCTGAGTTTACATTTCTGTTTAAACAATCATTTTCAGAAAAATCTTTCTACTTATTGTCTATGATGTAAACTGATACTAAGCAGTGAGGCTGTTTCAGTAATATTTCTGCTTATTCTTTTTTAAATTCTGAATTCCTTTATTTTTTATTAAATTTATTTATTGACTTTTAGTTTACAACATTCAGTTCCACAAGCCCCTGAGTTCCAAATTTTGTCCCCCTTTGTCTCCTCCCCCGTTTCATGGCAGCATGCAATCCTATATAGTTTTTACAAATACATTCACATTAAACATTAGTCAAGTTGAAAAGAAGAATTATCAGTGAAGAACAATGAGAAAAAAGGAACAAAACAAAACAAATAAGAGAGAGAGCAGGTAGTTTGCTTCAATCTGCATTCAATGCTTATTTTTTAGGTTACTTCTCACATTTAGGTCTCTTCTCATATTTTTATAATACGTTAAGGTTTCCCTAACATATTTTGCACACAATGACCTAGAGAAACACGAAATACAAGTATTATTGTTCCTATTTATTTAATTAAATATTCAAATAGATCTGGGGTTTTGCTACTCTGGCATTTTACTAGTCTCATTCCTCCAATAATTTGATTGGAACCCATGCATGCCTATAAATTCTATTGTGCTACTCTTGCTCATGTTCTCCCATAAGGGTTCTAACCAGTATACTGTGGGCAATTCTCCATTTCTCTTGATATTGAGAGGAAACCAGTAGAATGCCTTGACCATTTTTCTGTCTTCCCTTGCTCTTACCATATAACCTGACTAACTTTCCTTTCTTACATAGATTCTTCCATGACTTCCTTTGTTTCTGTTCTTTGTTCATTAGTTATAGCTTGCAGCCTGATCACACCCCACAAGCACTTCTCCACTCTCTACATGATGCTAATCTTTTTTCTTTTGAGGCAGTGGTGTATTCTACATCATCTTTAAAATATATATATATATATATATATATATATATATATATATGAACAGTTCTTCGTGGTCCATATATTAACTTAGAAAATCACAAATTAACATAGCTATGGTGTATAATTATATTTATATTCTTAATCGTCTCCCCACATTTTAATCTGGCTGTACTGGGTATAGGCTATGAATGAGTTTGACACCTCTATCTAGGTCTTATTGGATAACACTAATACTGATAAAAAAAAATTCTATTGAAACTATGAACCTTTGTTCTTTTGGGAAGTTTGGGGTTAATATGAGTGTTTTTCAATTTTCCCAAAGCAATCCTGTGCTTTTTCTTCCCTTTCAATTATGGGCTCAGTTTATGATTCAACTGTATTCTCTCCTAGATATATATAGTGTTGGAAAAGTTTTTTTTAATGTGTGCATATGTGTGTGCACATGTGCACACACGTGCACACACCTGTACACAACACACATGCACACACCTGTGCACATGTACTTTTGGCATTCCATGGTAGACTTTAGTCCCTCTCTCAAACTTTTCTTTTTTATTTTTAATTAAATAATTTATTTTTAGTTTTCAATGTTCACTTCTATAAATTTTCAATATTATCCTCTTCCCTACCTCCTCCTTCCTCAAGACAGATGGGAATCTAATATGGGCTCTACACATAAATTCCTATAAAAGACATTTTCACATTAGTCATGTTGCATAGAAGACTTATAATGAATGGGGAAAAACCATGAGAAAGGAAAAAAGAACAAAATAAACAAAACAAAAAAGAAAATACTGTGCTTCATTCTGCATTCTGACTCCATAGTTCTTTCTCTTGGTGTGAGTGGTATTTTCCCACATGTGTCCTTTGGAATTATCTTAGATCCTTGCAATGTTGAGAAGGGCTAAATCTATTGAAATTAGTCCTAGCAAACTGTGGCTGTTACTGTGTACAATGTTCTCTTGGTTTTGCTCCCCTCACTCAGCTTCAGTTCATACAAATCTTTCATGGTTTCTCTGAAGTCTGCCTGTTCATCATTTCTTACAGCACTATACTATTCCATTACATTCAAATACCACAACTTGTTTAGCCATTCCCCAGTTGATGGGCATCCCCTTGATTTCCAGTTCCTGGCCACCACAAAAAGAGCTGCCATAAATATGTTTGTACATGTGAGTCTTTTCCCCATTTTTATCATCTCTTTGGGATACAGCCCTAGAAGTGGGATCACTGGATTAAGGGATATGCACAATTTTATAGCCCTTTGGGCATAGTTTCAAATTGCTCTCCAGAATGGTTGGATCAGCTCAAGTTCCATCAACAATGAATTAATGTTCCAACTTTCCCACATCTTCTCCAATGTTTATCATTTTCCTGTTTTGCCATGTTAGCCAATCTGATAAGTGTGATGTAGTACATAAGAGTTGTTTTGCTTTGCATCTCTCTAATTGGTAGTGAATTATAGCATTTTTTTCATATGATTATAGATAACTTTAATCAGACTAATGCTCTCAAATAATTAAAAGAAATGATAAATTTCACTTAGAGGTTAGTTCAAGTAAAGACATATTCTCTTCCACATCTAAGTCTACCGACTTCTTGAAATCTATCCACAGACATCTTGAAGATCTGTGGACACTAGACCTTTGCTGTAGGTGATATTCATTCAGATTAGTATTTTAATTTGGATATTCTTCATCCACTTGGTCTTTCATGTGTGGATAGAGAAGCCAAAACCCTTTATCTGCTTGAAAATATCTTTTAGGAGTCTATGAAATATCTTGCAGCTGGTTGCAATTAAAACACTGTCCTCTAAATACACGGGCCACAGTGAATTGCTCCTTGACCTGGATTTTTTGCTCAATCTTCTCCATTAGAATAGCAAATGCTGTTGAGGAGCCTACATCTCCATCTTTTATTCCTCCCCTGATGCTTATTATCAAAAAATAATTGAATGGGGTTCTTTTTTTATTACATCTTCCAAGGAATCCTGAATTATCTTGATATATGAATGGGAGACACTTTGTCATGTAAAGGTGCATGCTAATTTACATAGTTGAAAGATGATTTCATGAACAACAATAAGATCACTGTGATCTCATGTTCTTTACATCTTTCAATTAATTGTGAGATTCAGTCTATTAAATATTGTCTATAAAAGGCTGCTCGTTTGTTCCTTATAATACTCTGAGGGTTCATGTATTAATTATCCTCATTAAGATTGTGTGTAGATGGTACGGTAATCATAGATAGGTAGTAATTGCTTATGTAGGTATGTATGCATGCACACACATACATGCCTATGTGTATATACATGTAATATACACACATGTACACACATTATACATGCGTGTGTTTATGCATGTATGTGTATATATATATGTATATGTATACACACGTATATGATCAATAAGGTATAATTGTTTTTCCAAGACTAGTATATGCTTCTCCTTTAGATACCTTGTTAAATTGGTTCCTTAATGCTCTCTAAATTGCTTCATTTCCAGCAAAAAATCCCCTGTACATACAATTGATTTAATGTGCCTTCTTTTCCTGTCTTTGTTCTCTGTAGTGTTATTCCTACTTTCTCTGCAGGCACCCAAAGGACTGTGATGTTAGGTTTAAGTGGGGTAGTTCAACTATGTGCAATGAAGAAAGGTTTTTCCTGTGATAGTTCTAACAGATACTTTCCATTTTTAAGTCGTTTGTCATTTGTTCCCCTCATTTCCATACCTTAATGTCCTTGGGGTAACTTTATTTAGTTGAATATCTTTCCAAGCTTTCTTTATACCACTTTTATCTTGCTTCTTTCTGCATCATAAAGAAAAATCATTCACAATCATTCATTACATCTGTAAGATTTTGCAGCTCACATTCTAAACTAGTATTATCTTTGGCAGGTATCTCTTTACTTGACAAATAAGTCCTAATGTTTGCTAATGAACTTGCCAGGCTTTTCTTGTAGCAATTCATTTACATTGGTTCAAATTTTCAGTGAAATCATTTCTAAGGGCACAAAAAAAAAAATCAAAATAATACATTTTGTCATTTATTGTATGTCCACTGACTCTCTGAGATCTTCACAGTACCTAGACTACCCTACTACCCTTTTCTATCTTGTCCTACCACAAATTATAAGTGACTCAACTAAATCTCCACCCTTTCACGTTCACCATATGCTTTCTACGTTTCTACTCATCAGCTCCTACATGTTCCTGGCCAAAGTTGTTCCTTAGATTCCTCAGCTGCTACTGCTTCCTGCCATTGGCAGAGAAGTAGAGAATATATTAGACTTGGAGTTTGGAAGATCTGGGCTCAAATCCTCCATCTGTAACTTACCATTGTGTGATTATGGGCAAATCATTTAACCATGGTAGACCTTAATTTCTTCATTTGTAAAATGATGCCATTTGAGTAGATGACCTCAAGTATCTCTGCTTTAAATTTATGATCCTAGGAGTTTGGATTTTGAAAGAGTTTTTTTAAAATCATGATACTTTAATAACATTCTTTCTATCATGGCTATAATACTTATTTTGGAGATAGTATGTGAAACTGAATGTAAGCTCCTCAAAAATATGGTCTAGAGACTCACTCTGTACTGCGCCCCAGCCCACCCAGTTCTCCATCCACTATCTTGTGGTAAAGATACCTGCATCACCATCTCAGAATTGCCAACAGGGGACCTGCCTATGGCTTGAGCTGGGAGGTGCAGCAGAAAATTGAGAAGCAGTCTGATGCTGATCTGGAGCAGGTTCTTATTCAGTGCAGTACCACACAGTGCAGCAAGGATGTTAGGTGGCCCCAACCTGGGCGAGAGAATTTCCAAAACTGGCTCATGGATGGCATGGTTGTATGTGAGCCTATCACTGGGCTATACCCTGAAGGTCAGGTACTGGTAAAGAATATCCAAGCATCAGGCATGGCCTTCAAACAGATGGAACAATTTTCTCAGTTCCTGCAGGTGGAAGAGCACTATGGCATCAATGCCATGGATATCTTCCAAATTGTGCAACTCTGAGAAGAAAGGGGTATGACTTCTGTGCAATGGACACTGATGAACCTTGGTGAGATGGCAGTGGCTTGGGGTGATGGGTTCTTCTCTGGAGATCCTAACAGGTTCCCTAAGAAGTCCAAGGAGAATTCCCAAAATTTCACAGATAACTAACTGCAGGAATGTAAGAATGACATTAGGCTGCAAATGGACACCAACTAGAGGGCACCTCAGGTAGACGTGATTGGATATTAGATGCCACACCAGATCCTCTGATCACCACGCTTCCTTACACTCCCTTGAATGGTCAATATATTTCTAACATTGACATTCCAAGAAAGCCTGTGCAACTCTCAAGTCCCTTCTGTTCCCAACTTTTCCTCTCCCCCCCACTCACTACTCATTGGTGGCATTGCTTGTCCTGTTGTGCCTATAGGTGCTGAGCCAGTGCCTTCTCACCTTAAAATTTCTGTAATACCCTCACTGTCACCCAAATCAGCAAAATTGGATCAACCACCCCATGCTCCCTTCTCCTGGATCAAAACTAAGGAATACCTGACCCCTTCAACATTTCTATTCATTCTTCCATCTGGCTTATTTTATCATTTGGGAGTTTACACTCATGTAGTCATTCTTTAGGCCAAGGTTCAGGGCACTGCCTTGAAAGGAGATGAACATGGGATCATCTTCTTTTCCACAAGGTTGCTCTTCCTGCTCTCTCCTCCACCCCTAAGCTTGCTACTGTGGGGACTTAATTTATAGGGAGGGGCCTATGGTGCTGCCATCCTGGCCACAGCTAGACTTTGAAAGCTACACATCTGAATAGGCGTTTCCTTGGCAGGGGCCTCTTTTCACGTTGGTCCCTCCCTTCTTGGCATTCCCTTCTGTTTATTCCCCTGTTTACCCAGAAGCCTGAGACAGTGTTGGGGAGTAGAGGAGATGTCCAGGGAGGTGGGTCAACCTTGCCTTCTTTTCTCTCCTCTGTCCTTCTGATGAGGCACAGGCTCTGGGAACCCCCTTGAACTCTCCTTCAATCTTCCTACATGAGGCATTTACCTGAAACCATAAGCCTTTCATTGTGCCTTGGCCCAAATCTCTGTTACTAGCCTAGCCCTTCCTTGTCCAGCTAGCCCCCACCTTGATCCTCCCAAAATATCTATATAGCCCTCCATTGTCTCATCTCCAGGTAGCCTCCAGCTACTTTTCACCCTTAATCTCTCATCACTGGAATCTGACCTCATTTGTCTCCTCCTGAAGACCCTCCCCAAGCTCCTCCTCTTGACCACCCCTCGATTCCTCCCTCAATCTTGCTGCATATAAGACCCCATCTTGTGTATATGAGAGAACACCTGAGAATGATCTAGTGCAGACTCACTCTGTGTCAGATGACTCTGACCTGCTTGTCCAATGTCTGTCACAGATACTGTGGCTCCTTAAGAGTCTACCCATTATGGTGAACTTTTAATAAACTTTGCTTTTCTTTGGCTGAAAGAAGACTTGAGTCGAATTCATTTGGCAGGACCTGGCTTGCTAGTATTCTGGGGTCTCACACACCCCTAAACCTTAAACCTCAACACTTCTCCTCTTCCTCAAAAGGCCCACACAAATCCCGAGACTTGA
Organism: Pseudochirops cupreus; assembly: GCA_028627135.1. Lineage (NCBI taxonomy): Eukaryota > Metazoa > Chordata > Mammalia > Diprotodontia > Pseudocheiridae > Pseudochirops > Pseudochirops cupreus. The sequence continues at coordinate 42,626,665 of CM053580.1, forward strand.
GGAATGTAAGTTTGCTAATCTGAATAAAGATTCCCAGTCCTTGTAAAAAAAAAAAAGTAGAGCCTATTTTATTTTTGTCTTTTTATTTCCATTGTTTGTACAAAGTTGGTAACAAATTAATTCACACTGAATTTAAGAGACAGTTATAATGTTGTTCAGGGCTTTGGTTCTATGCAATTTCAATAGAATCTGAGTATTATTTATTTGTAGTTTAGCTAGGGTAAGGTCACTTTCTCTTTCTCTCCTATTTTGAGTTTGATATAATATCAATGATCAGGACAGAATTTCATTGCTTTTAGTTAAAGGTTATGTCAAAACCTTTAGAACAAAGATCCTATACCATGCAATCTTGAAAAGAGTTTACAAAGTGAAAGGTCATATATTGAAGAATGGCTAAAAATAAGCCCTGTGGAATGTGGATGTGATATCTATTAATTAGGGGAGTATGTTTTCTGCCTAGGGCTAATGTCAGAGTTGATTTAATCATGGTACCTAGTGAGGGGCTAGGTATGTGATAAAAGAGTAAATACATATCAATAAAGGGATTAGTGAGGGGTCTAGAGAAGGTGTCTATGGAGAAGGTGGCTAGACAAGAGAGACAAGGTGAAGAATGGCTAAATCTTACCTGAAATAGTTGTCTGGGAAAGGAAATCATCACTTAGGACTGAAGAAGGACCTAGGGCAGAAGTTCCTATAGGGCACAGTCTCTGGTATGGTCAGATTAGTGGTCAATGAGGTTATACATGAAGTAGATAGAGAAAAGGGGCAATAAAAGTATAATTTTAGGCCATCAAACCTATCAGAATATTTTTAATAAGATTTCTAAAGTACTTAAAATGACTGCTACAGAATGAGAATCTTATAGTTATGAATATATTGGATCAGGTAGATCATTGACATTTCCTGGGACTATTTTAGAGTGAATACTATTTCAAATTTCTTGCAAGAAGCCACTGGCACAAATGCAGATAGATGTCAATGGTCACATGGAAACTTTTTTACTTGAACCTGGTCCCCTCGGCTCTGAGAGAGACTACTGATATCTGGCTTTGATTAGCATAGTGGGCACGGTTTGGGAGCAGATTTCAATGAAGGCTTGTCTCTTAATTTGGAAAATTAAGATTGAGTGAAAGAAAGTTATCACTTTTCATTATCTTACATCATGTGAAAAATGTGTATCAAAAATGGCCAGCTTATTGACATTGCCTATTGATGGAAGATGTAATCATTTGGATTAGTATTCCTTTGAGTATTTTGGAGGATGGAATAGAACTGGGACAGTCTATATTCTATTATAGACCCAGTCTTTACAATTCTATAGAGAGAAAGATGATACTTTTGATAATTTTCATGGAAAACTTCTGGTTCCTTAAGTATTTTATTATAATGTCATTCTGAAGCATCTGATTGAAGTCACTTAAATCTCTGCCTCGGTTAGTGGTGCTGGGGATCAATGAAAGGCATTTTTTAAAGAAAAGTTCGTAAAGTGTCTAGCTTTGCATTCCCTATATTACATCATTATTATTACATCACTACCTTCTCTGAGTTTCTATATAAACCATTTCCCACACACTGCCTATGTAACTATGGGTAAATCATTTTCCCTATCTGGGTCTCAGTTTCCACATCTCTAAAATAAAGATTTAACACTCCATTTCAGCTTAAAATCAATGATCACACAACATTTTACATTCATTAACTAAAGTTTTACAAGTTGGAAGGGAAAAAGGAATGTCACCATTATCTGCGTTAGCCTATTACTAACATATCCTTCATAGAGCAGCATAGATGGCACTTTAGGGACAGGATATGAAATTGATTTGCTTTCTTAGGATTAGAGATTTAGAATTGGACAGGACTGAATCCAGTCCTCTGATTTTACATATGAATAACTAAGGCCCAGAGATCTTGTGACTTAACCAGGTAGGCAGTGGTCAAAATGCCCATAGAATCTAGAACTCTTTTTTTTTTAACACTATTATTATGCTATATCATGATTATATAGAGGAAAAAAACAAAACAAAACATTGCATCTGAATTCAGAGGACCTAAGTTTGAATTTCTAGTCTGCCACTTGTGTGTTTCATAGACAATCACTTAACCACCCCGGGTCTCAGTTTCCTCATATTTAAATTGATTGGGCTAGATGGTCATTGAAATCCCTTCATGCTTTGGATCAGTGGTTCTATCATTTTTCTCTTAAGTATGTTTGCATTTCCATATTCTTTAAATCATGGTATATAGAACCTATTATTTTCTTCTATATGTATCTTAGGTCAAGAGCCCTGACAAGATAGCCAAGTTCCTCTTTATATAGACTTGGTGGTCTATCCATAGTACATAGAAGCCCTTAAGCAACAATAGTCCCTGAAAATTCCCTTGATATCCCATAGTTCCTCAATGTGTGTGTATGTTAAAATGATTAAAAAGTTCCAAGAGACAAAATTTCTGGGTAAATCATTTTATTAATATGACCAGCACATTTATTAATAAAAGGATGGTCATTTGGCCATCTCTCTTAAATCAAAGATCCCTCTTGGCTATGGGTTTACAGTTTATATGCCCTTTAAAGGATAGGCATTCCAGAGGGGTGGCAATCAACTCTGATTAGTCAACAAGTAATAAGAAAATGTATATTACAATGAGAGTTTGGGTCATATTACAATGGAGGTCTAAGAGAACATGACTTGGGTCACCCAAATCTTGATCAAAGAGACATCAATTTTCATACCACCTGTCTGACAAAAGAGAATTAATAGTTTCCCCAGATCTGTCTGAGCAAACACAATGAGCAGGAATGCACGCATTAGCCCAAAGTTAGAATTTCTTTAACTGCCTGATTAGATCTTGGCCTGGGTAAATCTTTAAGAGAGATTTCCCACACTACTTGGTTTCTGAATGAGGAAGCTGAAAAAGGGAATAATCATTGGTCCTAATACAGTAATTAATTATTAAATGCGAGAGAGAAATACTCACTTCTCACTATGTGTGTGTATAAATATATAAACTAAACTCTAATGGGTATATAGAACAATAAATAAAATAGATTAAGATAGTATAGGCTTTGGAATGTTTTCTTTAAAAAAGAGAGCTGTTATGAGCAAAAAGTGAATTGACTTTAGTGTCTGTTATTAGATATTAAATTTAACATTCAACCAGCCTTATTTAGGAAAAAAAAAATACTTCTTATATTTTATCATGTCTTGAATGCCTATTAGTTATAAAGGTTAATGTTATTGAATGTACATAATCCATTGAAATTGTATGTATTGGTTCTTTTTTTCTAAATTTTTTTATTATAAAATAGCATCTCAAATGAGAATTCTAAATGGAATATATTAACATATTGACATCCCCTATATATTTTTTTTCTCCAAGGACATAATATGGCTATGATATCAGGGAAAAGACACCTTCAGCATCCTTTTAGAAAAAGAATATCCTGAATTATCTTGTTGTGCACCTTGAAAACTGCAGAGGTAGTTAAAGAAAAAAATTAGTTGGTCTGCAGTTTTATGCATTGTGCTATGTAAGGGATAAATGACATTGGATGATTTTTTAAATACTAAAAGGAAGGAAAATAAATCATATAATCAGCAGTTATTCATATTAATTTCTCAATAAAACACATCAAATGCTTGAAAAAAACTTAAATATTTACCAGAAACTGTCAGTGTACTCAAGCACAGATTAGACTAGATGACATGAGATTTCTAACGTTTGTGAGATTCTTTTTGTAATTTACAATGTGTACTATTAGAAAGTCATAAAACTGCTTTTTCCTTGCATCTCAAAAAGCATTGATTTATGCAAATGTAGCATTTTCTTGATCCTGCTAAGGAAAACAGGATACTGAAGATGACTGCTCATTGGTTTGGGGCAGACACCACCCCAATTCCGCAACACAACCCCAGTTTGCCTTAATCATAGGACTGGCAGGGACCTACTTTGCTTATGAGGCTAGCCCCTCCCATCCTAACAAATGATAGCAGAAAAATAAATCAAGAAGATACCTGTAAGGTAAGAGCAGGCAGAAGTCAGGTAACAGAAGTCACAAAGAAAAAAAGTTGCTATGGAGACAAAGCACCAGGACTCCAAGACAGAGAATAAGAAAGTCTCCTTCAGGATCTACAGGGAGGCTCCTGGATTTTATATCTTCCCACTCCCCTTTTTGCTCCCTAAACAAGCACATGGAGGGGTGCAGCCAAGATGGCAGCATAGAAGAAACAAGATTCCTCAGCTCCCACATAGCCACCTCAAATACCCATAAAATATGACTCTAAACAAATTGTAGGGCTCCAAAACTCAAAAAATACAGAAAAACACATCTCCCGCTGAAGGCAGCTAGGCAGGAAGGGCTCATCACAGCATGCTGGGAGTCAAAACCAGCCCAGCCTGAAACAGAGGCTTGTCCCTGGGGTGGCCAGGACAAGCTGCAGCTGGAGCCTTCAGAAGAGTGCATCAGCGGCAGCTGTGGCAGTTTCCAGAATTATTAAGCCATAAGAAACAAGGACAAAATGAAAGGCCAATGAAACTCAGCTAAATTTGGGGGAGAAAAGCAGTCTGGCTAAACTGCCTCCAGGGCAAGGAAGCAGTAGCTGCCTCCACGTGGGTGCTTCAGAGCTCCCAGCCTGCAGACTGCAGGAGGGCCAAGCAATCGTTCAGATGATAAGTGCTCTTGCGTTGAGTGGCTTGGATCTGGATCACGGTCTTGGGCGGTGGTCCTGGGGTGCATTTTCAGTGAGCCAATGCTGGTGGGGGCTGCAAAAAAATGGCAGCCTCCCAATAGCTCTGGCAGCTGTGAAAACCCCAGCAATTTGGGACAGAGCTTTCCCCTCTGGAAGCAGAGTTCCACAGAGCTAAAAAGTCAAGTAATTGACTGGCAACAACATGAGCAGGCAAAGGAAGCAAGGTAAGAACAGCAATCGAACTCTAGATTCCTTCTGTGGGGACAAAAAGCATCAAAGCATGGGATGGGAGGAAGACAAAACAGTCAGAACTCCCACGCCAAAAGCTTCCAAGAAACATGAAGACTTCCTACAAGCCATAGAGCAGCTTAAGAAGGATTTTGAAAACAAAATAAGAGAAGTGGAGGAAAAATTGGGAAGAGAAATGAGCATGATGCAAGAAAATCATGAAAAGAGAGTCAACAACCTGACTGAAGAAAATAACACCTTAAAAAATAGATTAACTCAAATGGCAAAAGAGGCCCAAAAAGCCAATGAGGAGAAGAATGGCTTAAAAAGTCAAATGTGTCAGATGGAAAAAGAATCTCAAAAGCTTTCTGAAGAGAATAA
>CM053580.1:42634961-42655686 GCA_028627135.1 Pseudochirops cupreus
ATAAATTGAAAGAAATGGCTGGGAAAAAAATAGAAGCAGTCTGGCAAAAGCTAGTCATTGAACAATGCCTCACTGTATACTAAGATAAACTCAAAATGGCTAAATGATTTAGACAGAAAGGGTGATATAAGCAAATTAGGGGAGCATGGAGAGAAATCACCTATTGGACCTATGGATTAGAAGGGTCTCTGATCAAAAAAGATAGGGAAAAGATCACAAGGTACAAAATGGCTGTACATAGAAATATAAAAAGAGAATGACTCCTGGGTAAATAGTAGCTTTATTGGGGTCAGCTTTGCTATTATATTTTCACATTGGAAAGGACATTGATGGTCTACATGACCAGGAATTCTCTCTACACCTCTTTTAGCCTCCACTTTTAATTTGAAGACCATTTCTTGTTGTTCACTCATGCTAGACTCTTGGTGACCCCATGGATCATAGCAATACTATTCATGGAGTTTTTTTGGTTTTGTTGTGGTGGGGGTTTTTTTGTTCGTTGTTTGTTTTTTTGATTTTTTGGCAAAGAGAGAGGAGTAGTTTGCCACTTCCTTCTCCAATTCATTTTACAAAGGAAGAAACTGACACAAATAGGAGTAAATGATTTGCCCACACAGCTAGTAAGTCACTGAAGCCAGATTTGAACCCAGATCTTTCTGACTCCGGGTCAAGCATTTTATCCATTGAACCATGTAGCTGCTTCATGAAAACCACTAGGGGTGCAGAATTTATTTCTTCTGGAGTCTTCACCTCTTCTTTTGTTTGACAGCTTTAAATCCTCATTTTTCTCCCTTATATCTACTTGGGTTTATCTCTCAGGGACACAGTATTATAGATTTTGAGCTGGAATGGATCTTTCTTCTTTTGATTACCACAGACTATGTGGGAAGATATTTAGATATTTTGAGAAAGGTCAAGGAATGATAACTCCCTCCACTCAGTGAATTCTATCCAGGAGAAAGAGGTGAAGAGAGTGGAATATTGCTAAGAGAAGCTTTCTGTTCTCCCTAGTCCCTTCATTAGATTGAAAAGAGAGGGAAGATGGCCAAGAGACTTTGGGAAAGCTCAGAGCTGTCCAGACATCTGTTCACAAGGCTAGATCTTCCTAACAAGATGCTAAGAAGTCATAATAAGGAGGGAATGGAAAATCTGTGGCTTCTGAATGCTCCCATCCTGTGTAGTGCTAGTGGTGGGGGAATAGTACTAAGAGTACCTATCTTTTATGTGGAACTTCATTTCCTTGGACCCTCTCCACCCTGATTTTGTCTTAGTCCCTCATTGAAGGGGAAAAGAGACAAAGGACAAGGTGAAAAAGTGTTGTCCTGTCTTAAACCAAACTGACCATAGAATTGAAAGTTCTCTGTCCTGTTCTAATGCACACTAGGTTGTGAGGGATGTGTTATAGTGGTAGTCAAGGTCTGGCAGGACCTCAGAAATTTCTAGGTCCCTGTGTCCCGCTGCGATTAAGTTATAGAGGTCTCTTAGGAAGCTTCTCTCTCCACCCTCCTCCTGTCACCTTTTCTACTTTCTAGCTAATTTCAGGAATACTTAGTCTGGCTATATTACAATACTAATTGTAATCCTTGCTGTAAACTATGAAACATTTTACCTAGTTGTATTGCAGCATGGTAATACTCATGTATGGTATTAAATATATGTCTGATAACCTTTGTTAAAATTGTATTTTGTTAAAAGTCTAAACTTTTAAAATATTGGTTCCATATTTATTTATTAGTTAAATCATATAGCTATAACTTTAAAATATTCATGGGAAGGTTGCTAAGGGCTGGCCTAGACCAGTTGATCTGTAATCCTCCCATCTGCCATTTAGTTTTCATTAGTTAGCTGTGCATTATATATTAGGGCCCAATAAGTCTGGTTTCTCCTTATAATTGAAAAGGAAGGTCATGTATCTTTCTTTCTCTTTCTCTCTCTCTCTCTCTCTCTCTCTCTTTCTCTCTCTCTCTCTCTCTGTCACTCTCTCTCTCTGTCTCTTTGTCACTCTCTATCTCTGCCTCTCTATCTCTCTGTGTCTGTCTCTCTCTGTCTCTCTGTGTCTGTCTCTCTCTCTGTCTCTTGTCTCTCTCTCTGCTAGTCAGTCAATACTGGAGAATGACAGGGGCAGTCAGCCTCCAGTAGGAAGAATATTGTGGGCCAACTTTCTACGTTTTCTTTCATTTTTTGTAATATAATTTTGACTTCTACAATTAATTCTAAACATAAAATTGCACACACAATGAATTATGCCTCTAGGTGGCTAATTACAAGTCTATTTAATCACTTGCACCGTATTTTGAGGGCACTAGTTATAATTATCCAGTTACAAGGTATAATTAGATATGAATGCCATTTTGTCTGCCAAACTAATTGTTTCTGCAAAATGAGACTAGTGAAGGCCAAGTCAAGAAAAAAAAATTCCTTGTATGAGAGAGATAAAAATACAGTCATGAATTTTTAGCTATGCTGGTGAATCTGCTTTCTTCACTTTGTGCCAATGCTGATGGCAAAGAGCTAGTGGCCTGAGCTGTATTCTTTTGGTATGATTCTCTTTAGTAGTAAATTAGGCACTTTGGGAGACACATTTACTCTTGGAGGTATAAGGATGCAATTAGCAATTAGTGGTTCCAAGGCATTCATATTCCATGAAGTTACTGCATCTCCCAAATTGTCTAGATACTGACAATAAATCTCAGAGAAGGAGAAATCTCTTTACCTCTTCCTTTTTAAAAAGTGTATTAGATTCGTATTTTCTTGATGCACATTTTATGGTTTTATTTCATAATTCTATAAAAGCTATGAAGAAGTGTAGAAGATATATTTCCTTATCGAATTATAGAAATATCAACAGATTTACTTGCATTCCTTAAAGACAGTGCTATAAAGGAAAAATAGAATTTATAAATAATTTTAAAATTTCTAAAAACATTAAAGGTTACAAATAAAAAATGTGCCAGAAACAATAAGCTTTATGTACACATATAGTCTCCATTTCACATGATAGTTGGAAATTTTCAATTTTAGTAATGAATAGGCATAGCACTTAGACTTGTGATTTTTTTGTTTTCTTTAAAAAGAAATTGCAGGTGAGGAAACTCCCTTTACCAATATATGTTGTCACCTCCTCTGCAAATTCTAGTCAAGAGTTATCTAAAATACTGGGAAGATATGTGACTTCATCAGGGGTGTGGTACCTTTGTGTATCCAGCAAGGGGCATGTTTGGTAATAAGACAAATGAGAAGAGGTACCCAGAAACTTCATGAGATAAAAGAAAAAAAAAATCTTTCCCAATTGGACTTCACGCTCTATTCTGAATAAGAATTAGCCTTAGTAGGAAAATAAAAATCAAATGATATGTTTATGAACATCAAAAGAATACCTTTCATTGGAGATATTTCAATACTGGAGAAATTCTCATCCAGTTTGTATGCTTCAATGTAGTGCCACCTAAAGATAGGGGAAGGGGCTATGATTTCTTAGTATCCAATTTCCCACTTTTATTCCATAGCATTATGCATTTTAAATTATTCTCTAATCCTGCTTCTGCATTTAGATTCTTCACAGGCCTATAATATTTATTATTATCTCTTTAAAGTATGTAAAGTGAAAATCAACATGCTTTATAATTGATCTTTTCCTCTGAATAACTAAATAGATATGTGTGTATGTATGTATGCATTTATAGTCCTCTTTACTGCCAAAACACGGTTTGCTATTCTATCAAGTTTGTGTTTTTTTTTTTAATATAATGGGCAGCTAACACCATAGGGAAAATGAGTGTTAGAAGATATCATGACATACAGAAAGAATTTAATAGTTAAGAGAACTGAATTCTAGTCCTGAATCTCCTTCTGATGATGATGATGATGATAATGATGATGATGATAAACATATGAGTTGTGTTTTAAGGCTTGCACAAAACTCTTTTTATTTTTTAAATTAATTTTTATCTTTAATTGCAAATTCTCTCCCTCCCTCCATCCCCTATCCATTAGGAAGGAAATAAATCCAACATCTATTATGCATACGAAGTAATGTAAAACATATTTCCAAAAAATAAGAAAAAGGAAAAGTAATACATTTCAATCTGCGCTCTGGATCTGTCATTTGCATTTTATATCATGAATCACTTGTAGTTGTGGTGGATGATTGCATCGCTCAGTTGCTTAGTCTTTCACAGTTGGGTTATTTTTTACAATATTCTTGTTACTGTGTAGATTGTTCTCTTGGATCTGCTTTCTTTACTTCTGCAAAACATTTTAAAAGATCATCTCATTTCAGCCTCACGGTACCCTGTGAAGCAAGGACTAGAGTTATTATAATCTCTATTTTAGAGATGATACAGTTGAGACTCTGATAATGACTCACACGTGGTCACAGTGCTTGTAGATGTCAGAGGAGGAACTGGAATCCAGATCTTGTAGACTCTGCAACTTATCTGTTATTCTATGTTGTCTCTCTCTACCTATTTTATGAGTGGAAAACCATTTAATCGCGCAGAAACTCAATTTTCCCAACTGCAAAATTAGGTTATTTGGAACAAAGAATCTCTAAGATCCTTTCTAGTGGCGACCTTCTGTTTGTCCACAAGGTTTCAGGGTCATCTCACATGAACATTTTTAGTGCTGTTTGTTTTCTCTTTTCATTCTGTCTTGGCTTCAATTTCAAAAATATAAATGAGTGATTCAAAACAAAGGAAGTGATAAGTTCGAGCCAAATATGGTCTCAGCACATACCTATGTCCATAGATGTTCCATTAGTGTTGGTGAATTAACGAAGGACTCAATCGTCTTCAGAAGACACATTTGACAGATGGTTTATCGGGCAATACCTGGAGTATAATAACAGAATTTTCCTTGTAATATTGATGTGGCATTACTAAATCAGCACAAGGACACAATGAAATCAACAAAACTGTGAATATCCCAACATCTTCATTTTTATTGCTATTAATTCCTCTCAGTCATGTCCAATTCTTCATTACCCCATTGAAGGTTTTCTTGGCAAAAATACTAGACTAGTTCACCTTTTCTTTCTCCAGCTCATTTTAGAGATGAGGAAATGGAGGCAAATGGGGTTAAGTAATTTGCTTAAGGTCACGCAGCTAATAAGCTTCTGAAGCCTGATTTGAACTCAGGTGTTCCTGACTCTAGACCTGTACTCTATTCACTGCACCACCTTTTTGATCAAATTGTTTAACACCTTAATAGATGATGTTCTCCTGGGTACTGGGTACTTAGCACTCATTATAACCTAACAAACTTTGTTACCCTTTCTTTGTGACCACAAACCTTCATACTTCCATCATATGTGCTCAATGAACTAGAGACTTTTTGACATTCTTTAGTTATCAAGGCAGCATTTTGACTATTTACCTGTTGCCACCCAGTGCAGTATGGGCCTTTCTTATTTTATGATCATACATCACTTGTATAATATGTTTTATTTTATTTCTTGCCTAAAATTAATAGTAGTATTCTACAAGCAACTTAAATGGATTAACCACCTATTCTACTGACTACCATTTTCATACCTCAGGGATGCTGGTATCCTTGATTCACAGTGAGAAAGAGACTGACTGGAAGAATCTGTAAATATGTGAATACTTCTGTGGATTTATAATCTAATTGATAGAGGTAATACTTATATGAATGTATTTCAGAATCCAAGAAGTTCTTATTTTGTGAGACCTTTGTCTATCTTTTCCCTTAGATCCTCCATATTCCAGACATTTATTCTACTCTTCTTCTCTTAGATGGTACAGTGAATAAAGCACCAGCCCTAGAATCAGGAGGATCTGAGCTCGAATCTGGCCTCAGACACTTGATACACTTACTAGTTGTGTGACCTTAGTTGAGTCACTTAAACCCAATTGCCTTGCCTTCCACCCTCAAAACAAAAGTGCGTAGTAGAAACAGACTAACCTTCTTGTTCCTCACATTTTCCGTTTTTACCATTTATTCCTATTCACTGACTGTCTCTGAGGCCTAGAAGGCACTTTCTCTTCAGGTTTGTCTCTTAGAGGCTCCTATTTCCTTCAGATTTCAGCTTAAGTATCATCACCTTCTACATGAAGGCTTTACTGATCACTCTTACTCACCAACTATCTTCAGTAGATTTTCTAAATATCTTCTCTTTACATAGACAACATAGGAACAGGTTGTCTTTCTACAATAGAAGTAATTAATTGAGAAGGGGCCTTTTCATTTTTGTTTTTGTATCTCTTTTACCTGCCACATCAGAAGTAGGGAATGTACATAATATATAGTAGGTTATGAATTAGATTCATCCATTATTACTTTTGCTTTTTGTCCAGGACATTTCCTTTTCCAATAATGCATTTGCTTAATCATATCTTTTATTTCACCTTTTATTCCTGTCATCACTAAAATTTTGCTAAGACATTTCTCCCTTTCTTGTTCAATTGATTCCATTGAAATTGATGACCAAAGAATCACTAAAAACATCTTGCAGGTACTGTATTCATTTTCAAATACTATATTTTTCCAATTACCTGTAAGAGCATTTTTTTTAATTTTTAAAAATTAAATTATTTACTTTTAGTTTGCAACATTCAATTCCACAATCCCTTGAATTCCAAATTTTCTACCTCTCCGTCTCCTCTCCCCTCCCTCCCCCCATGGTGGCATGCAATCCAATATAGGTTCTACAAATCCCTTCATATTGAACATTAGTCAAGTTGTAAAGAAGATTTATAACCAATAGAGTGAACAATGAAAAAGAAGGAACAAAACAAAACAAGGCACAAAAGGAAAGAGCAAGTAGTTTGCTTCAATCTGCATTAAGACTGTAGCTCTTTTCTCTGGATGTGGATATCCCTTTCCATCATGAGTCTTATGGAGTCGTCTCATAACCTTGCATTGCTGAGAGGAGCCCAGTCTATCAAAGTTAGTCATCACAGATACAATGGGTCTGCAATTGTGTGTAAAGTTCTCCTGGTTTTGCTCTCCTCACTCACCAGCAGTTTATATAAGTCTCTCCAGATTATTATGAAGTCTGTCTGCTCATCATTTCTTATAGCACAATAGTCTTCCATTACATTCATATACCACAACTTGTTCAGCCATTTCCCAATTGATAGGCCCTAGAAGTAGTATTGCTGGGTCAAAAGGTATGCATATTTTTATAGTCCCTTCAGCACAGTTCCAAATTGTGTAAGAGCAATTTTAACATTTGTTTCTGAAATTTTTGAGTTACAAATTCTCTCCATTTCTCCTCTCTATACTCCCTCTCTGACAAAGCAGGAAATTTGATACAGGTTATATGGATACAGTCATACAAAACATATTTCCGTTTCATGTGAAAAAGCATTAACCAATAAGAAGAAAAGAAAATATAAAGAAGTTTGAAAAAAGTATGCTTTGATCTGCATTCAAACTCCATCAATTATTTCTCTGCGGGATGGATATCATCATAAATCCTTCAAGATTGTCTTGGATCTTCGTCTGTCTGAGAACAATTAAATCATTCAGGATTGATCATTTTATAATATTTTTTGTTATTGTATACACTGCTCCCCTGATTCTGCCTACTTCAGTTAATGTAAGTTTTTGCATCAGTTAATAAAAGTCTTCCCAGGTTTTTCTGAAAGTATTCTTCCCATCATTTCTTCTAGCACAATAATATTCCATCCCAATCATATATCACATCTTGATTGGTCATTCCCGAATTGGTGGGTATCCCTTCAATATTTGAATTATTTGCCATAAAAAATTCCTACTATAAGTATTTTTATAAGTCCTTTATATTTCTTTGGTATACAAACCTAGTAGTAGTATTGATGAATCAAAGACAATGTACAATTTTATAACTCACTGGTCATATTCCAAATTGTTCTCCAGAATGTTAGGATCAGTTCACAACTCTACCAACAGTGCTTTTCTGCATCAGTTCACACACCAACAACACTTTAGTGTCCCCCTTTTTCCACATTCCCCCTAACATTTATCATTTTTCTTTTCTGTCATATTAGCCAACTTGATAGGTATGAGGTGGACATCAGATTTGTTTTAATTTGTGTTTCTCTAATTAATAGTGATTTACATGTTTTTCATATGAATACAGATAGTTTTGATTTCTTCATCTGAAAACTGCTTCTTGATATCATTTAAATATTTATCTGTTGGAAATGATTTGTATTGTAAATATGACTCAGTTTTCTATATATTTGAGAAAGGGGCCTTTATCAGAGAAATTGCTGTAAATTGTTTTCAGAGTTGTTATTACTATATATTTCTCTCCATCCTATCCCCCACCCTCTATTTTTCAATCTCTGTCTCTCCTTTCATCCAGTCCCTCTTCAAAACTATTTTGCTTCTGAACATTGCTCCTTCTATCTCTCCTCCCTTCCATGACCCTTTACCACCTTCTTGTATTACTTTCTCTTCCCACTTCCCTGTAGGGTAAGATAGATTTCTGAATCAGTATGTTATTCCCTTTTTGAGTGAATTCTGATGAGATTAAGGTTCAAACACTTTCCACCACACATTCATCTTCCCCTCTACTGTAAAAGTTCTAGAGTGGTTTTCTATGTCATCAATGAGGCACAGTGGAAAGAGCAATGATCCTAGAGTCAAATCTGACCTCAGACACTTATTAATTATGTGATCTTGGATGAATTTCTTAACTTTTGTCTGCCTAAGTTTCCTAACTGTAAAATGGAGGTAATAACAATATCTACCTCAGAAGATTGTCATGAGGATCAAATGAAATAATATTTGCAAGCATTTAGTATGTTCAGAAAGTGTTTAGTACCCTGATTTGGCTGGTCTAGAGTAGGTGCTATAGAAATGTGTATTCCCTTCTCTATTCCTTATTTTAAGATTGTTGCCAGAAGCTAATCTGGTCTTTTCCCATGTTTCCGTCAAGGGTATCCTCAAAAAGATTTTACAGAGATCAGAAACTAAGTTTTGTTTGATTGAATGATATAGTATTATCCATAATATTTCCAGTTCTTTGCATTTTACTCTTTAAGATATACTGAAAATTGTTCCCTTGATGTTTTCAAAATTGTGTTTTCTCTGTATCTGTCAACCATTCTTCCTTTGATGTATATTTCATGCAGGTAAGTTATTCTTCTTGACTTCATTGTTTCACTGTCAATGATGAGGATACATCGTTATAGAAATATTGGTAGATGTGTTCCATTTTAATCTCTTTATTCTCACCCTTCCAATTTCCTCTATAATGCTCTTGATGTGATGTTCTGTATAGACTTGCCTTATTTTCATCATTCTTCACCATCTTGTAAAGCAAGACCACTTGGAATCTTCTAATATCTTCCACCGTAACATTTTGCAAGTTCATTTATGCTCTAGTCTCATGTTGCCCTTTATGGCTCCTCTAATTAGCAACAACAATAACAAACAACAATTGAAATTTATAACGCTCACTATTTGCTGGGCAATGTTGTAACCACTTCACAATAATTAGGTCATTTGATCCTCACAACAGCGCTGAGAGGCAGACCCTATTATATTCATTTACAGAAAAGTAAATTGAGACAGGTTAAATGGCTAGCCCAGGGTCACTCAGCTAGCAAGTGTTTGAGGCTGGATTTCAACTCAGATCTTCCTGACTTCATGTTCAACAGTCTATCCACTCTGCCATGATGATTGTCTGCATAATGTGGTAGTTTATGGGCTCTTTTTAACTTTCTAATGGTGATAATTGCTTGATGCTGGTTAAACTTCCATAAAAATTTTAATAATTATATATCATGCTGTTTTCTTTCCTCCTTTAGCCTTCTTGCTTTCCATTGTAAATATCTTTATTAAATAGATCAGTTTTGAAGGATTATAAATTCCCCAGAGTCTTTTCATCTTTATCTTTTCAAATTCAGAACTCATTCTGACCTTTGCTTCAATAAGTTGAATATTTGATTACACAAAGAAAGTTAATTTGAAAATGACTTCAGTGTTAGTAACCAGCTGATTCTATTAAGATATAGTAAAATTTATTTTTTTGTGATGTGTGATGCTCATTGTGTTTAGTCTTCTTTCACTATCTCTTTGAATAATTTATTTATGACTTACGGGCATAAAGATTCTGATTTTTCTACAAGCTTTTGATCTTTCTTTCATTTCTTAATTTCAAGTCATATTTTGCAACATTCCACGCCCCCTTCCTCAGAGGCTTCAATTACATTAATATCATGGATATGCCAATGTACCTTTATTTATTTGGTTGAGTTTGTTACTGAAATTCTCTTTCTCTTCATCGCCTGTGGCAGTTATTAGCATAGAAGCTGCACAGTGCTTGGCACATATTAAGCAATTAATGAATGCTTTTTATTTGAGTTAGTTTACATATATATACATATATATGTATATATACATATACATATATATGTGTGTGTGTATATGTGTGTGTGTGTGTGTGTGTGTGTGTGTGTGTGTGTATTCACCACAAGCATTGCAAAAAGACCAAGTGTCTTAAGAAATGATCTTTCTTATTTCCTTCTTTTGGGTATAAGATAAACCAATTTTGCCAACTTCTTTACTTTCGTCTGTAAGAAGAACCTAAGGTTACATTTATACAATTATGAATTTAAATTACTTTCTCTGAATTGTTAATTTATTGATTCACTGAATAATTTATCCCGTAATTCATTGACAGTTTTTTTAAACAAGTATAAAGTATCATATATCATGAAATAGAAAAGAAACTAGATCTCAGTAAAAGGAGCAGTGTTCAAATGCAGTCCATGAAGACTATGACCTTGCGCAAATCATTTAACTTGTTGAATCTCAATTTCTCCTCCTATAAAATAAAGATGTCATACTAGCTGTCCTCTGTGATCTCTTCTATCTCTATCTCTAGTATACAAGAAGCCAAATATCGCTACTATTTCTTTCTTTCTGTAAAACAGACCAAAGTCTGATATCATTTATTTAGAATATTATATTTTCCTATACGTATATACATATATTTACACACAAACAGACAATTGTCTGGCATTTTCTAATGACCATTGATAAATCTCTATATTGCTCTGGCATCAGTTTCTTCTTATATAAATGGGAATGAAAACCTCCTGGTAATCACCTTACAGAGTTGTTGCCGACAATAAAAATCAAATAAGATAATACTTGTAAAATGTCTTCCTAACCTTTTCATGATACATGAATACCATCGTTATCATGATGATTACCTTTATTAGTTTAATAGTTTATATAATCATTTGCCTCTTTGTTTTCATTCAAAATATACTTGTTTGAAGATGTGTAGCAGAACTAATTATATAGATGCCCCCATTCATTGCCTTCACATTAGAACTGAAATATGCATTTTCAAATCAGTATCAACAAAAGTTTAAATGTAAGTAAAAAAATATTAGTAAACAGAACATTTAATTATAAATCTAAGAAATTAATGTATAGATAAGTCCTTAGTTATCGCTTAATAGTGATAGTTAAAATTTGTATAGCACTTTAGAGATTGTATTATAGAATTTACGTATATTACCTATTACATATATTGCCTATGATGTGACTAAATGTAGAGTTTACATATATTACCTCACATCTTTACAACAACTCTGTTACGTAGGTGCTATTACTATACCCATTTTGCAGTCAAGAAAACTGAGGCTGATAGAGGTTAAGGCATTTTCTCAGGGTCACACCGATAGTAAGTGTCTGAGGCAGGATTTGGCCTTCTGTCTTCCTGATCAAGTCCAGTACTTGATATGCTAAGCTACTTTGCTGCTGAGCTATCTTCACATATTTTCCCCCTGAAATACACTGAGATTTATTTGGCACACTTTCTCTGGTGTGTTAAAATTCACTGTAGCAGCAAACATTTTCATCTAAACTTCATAGCAGAAGATCTATGTCTTTAGTTCTGAGTATAAATGGTTTGATTTATTTGTCCAAAATCCCTTTTATTGTTGGATATGTGAATAGAAGAAGGAATGTATTGGGAGTTAACTCCAAGGATATTGGCATCCCAAATCTTATTTTATTCTTTTCTTCACACATTCTCCTTCATCTAATTTTCTAGCATTGCCCCTGAACAGCAAATTTGATTCACCGTCCTTCCTTCATCTGCCCCCTGGTGGTGAATCTAATAAACTGAAATGGATAAAGAGGGAATTTTGATTTAGAAGTATGTATTCCACCCAACACCTGGAGTTTTTAAGATTTAGGAATGACCAAGAAAGAAGGGCAAAAATAAAGAGTGACAAAACAAAATACACCAAGGACTTCAGATAGGATTTAATAATACTTTATGCTGTCTGATCTCCCCTGCGATCTCAATAATCTAATCGGAATCCTACCACATCAATGCATTCTAATGCTTAAAAGATCAAGCCTGTAAGTAGAAATAGGGACCTCTTCCATTTCTTTTGTGTATACCAGACCCTCAACCTATAGCCCCTTGTCATAGTCACAAAAGATAGATTTGGCTGTCCAACCCTCTCAGTTTTTGGATGAGAAATGGAGAAGTTGACTTGTCCATGGTGCCCACACACACCATAAGTGGCAGAACCAAAATTTGAATCTGGATCTATTAACCCTAAAACCAGCACCCTTTCCATTCAAAACAGCATTCATTTGTTAATCCATTAAGCATTCATTTATTAATTGATTATTTTGTGTGAAGTCTTGTGTTATGTCTGTCTAAAGAATGGAATATTTGGATTAAATTACTTTTATTATTCCTTCAGAGTAGCTAGGTAGCACAATGGATAGAACACTGGACTTGCAATCAGAAAGACTCACCTTCTTGAGTTCACATTTGGCCTCAGACACAAGCTGTGTGACCTTGGGTACTGGTTATTTCACACTGTTTGCCTCAGTTCCTCATCTAAAAAATGAGCTAAAGAAGAAAATGACAAATCATCCCAGTATCTTTGTTAAGAAAATCCCAAAATGGGTTATGAAGAATTGAACATGACTGAAATGACTCAGCAGCAACAATAACAACAAATTGTTCCTTCTAGCTCAAAATCTATGGTGCTGTGATGCTATACACAATTCCTGGCATATGTTAGGTGCTTAATATTTGTTCATTCATCAATTGACCCTATGAAAATTCTTTTGAAGGCTAACACAAAACCCATTTTCAGTAATGTAATCAATCAAGTATTGATTAGGCTTCTACTATGTCAGGGGTCATGCTAGTAAACATGATATAAAAGAATGAAAAAAAAATCTTGCCATTGCTTAGGAAATAGAATATAAATCAATTAAACCTTTTTAAAAATAAATAATCTAATCACTTTCCCAAGCAAGTTTCATTTTTACAGCCTCTTTTAATGTATATGTGGGATGTGTCTCTCAGCACTAATCAGAGCTCCTCTGTGCAATCCCAAAGTGTGTGATTCATGTCTATGTTCTTCCATGGATCCTCAGCTGGGGATTTCTTAGCAGTGTTAGAGGCATTTTTACACATTGTGGGAACTTTCTTTCTGGCCATCAGTTATCTCTTCCTGTCATGGTCTCCTTTTCTGATCACATAGTTGCTTTATAATATCCCTTTTGGGGATTCTTGAGTATAGAACACCACTGGAACAAAACTGCCTCCCTTTCTCCCGTGTTCCTCTTTATTATTCCTTGGTATACTCCTTAATTTGATTCCTCTGAGACTTTTATATTCTAAGCTTTGCCTTTGTATAGCATACCTGAGACAGTATCTATTTTGAAAAAAAAAAGTGGGTCAGGACTGGAAAGAAGCCTGGGAACATTCCAATAATGGACATTTTCTCAAATGAATAAAAATTAATTTAGGTCATAATTTTGAACAAAAAAGCATAGATGAAACACTTGATGGCAAAACGTAAAAATCTAAAGAAATTAGCTTTGAATACAAAGTATAATTGTAATACTTTATTGAAGAATGAAACAACACCAAACTTTAAATTCCTTCTGAAATCAGTTTCTAGTTGATATCCAGCTATGGGTGTTCCAAGTAATTAAATTCCAAAAAATGTCTATTTTTTCATTATCTAATTATATTAAAAATATTTTCTCTCTTCTTTCAAGGTAAAGAGGTTTTGCATTGAATTGGCTTAATATCAGTTTTCCATGTAATAGACCATAATGAGATTTCCCTGTCAGAACTGGCTAGCTTTATAGCCCTAACCACATGGGCATTGAGTAAAACTGTGGTTTTCAATTGCCTTCAGAATGCATGAATCCTGACCCAGAATGTTAATTTCCTTATGTTGTTTGGGTGAATAAACCAAAATACATTTTAGCTATTGGGATGGGAGAGAGAGAGGACTCTCAATAAGTTCTTCTAATGAAACAGATCATGCAGAGAAGACTTTGAAACTCGCTGCTAAAGCAATAAAGGTTTCTGTCAGATTCCAGTAACCTCATTTGACAGGCATAATATCTCTACTTTGTCTTCATTTGGGTCAGCATTGCTCCAGTGACTAGAAAACATGACAATGAATTGTAACAGTAAGTGGTTCAAACTACCTTGCTAAACTAAATCTTGGGATGAGGTTAATAGTAATTTGTATCATGAGAAAAATTAATATATGCTTTTTCCCAAATCTCTACGTTCTGTTGACATATGCCTATAATAGTCTTTTATTGAAGGCCTTAGAAGTAATCTATGATCATTTTGGGAAAATTATGAACTAATGCTGAATAAAATATGTTTAACAAAGCTAAGGGCTCACTAAGATTGGATTATTCATTCATTCAAAACTCATTTGACAAGCATTTGTTAAGGACGAATTTCATGACAGGCAGTGTTCTAGGTGCTAGAAATATAGAGACAAATTTAAAAAAAATAAAAAACTGATCCCTGTCTTCTAAGAATGTACACCTTACTGGGAGATACAGCATCTGCCCTTTTAGCTAAATGTTATATGTTGCTTTTCTTATCCCATGGAGCCAACTTAGCATAGAGGCTGAAGAGTCAGCCTCAAAGACAAGAATATTTGGAATTTAGTCTTGTCCCTGGCAAGTTATGTGCCCTGGGTAATTAACCCAAAAACTAAATGCTCTAAACAACTCTCCCACACACACACACACACACACACACACACACACACACACACACACACACACACACAATTGCAGAACAGGTATTAATCTGCCTTTGTAAGAGGGCATTTGCTCACTTGGTAGTTACCCTTACTAATGAAATCACAAATCTCATCCTTATTCCTGCACTTTTATTTTTTTATTTTTTGCTTTTTTTGGAGGAGGGAGGGCAGGGCAATTGGAGTTAAGTGACTTTCCCAAGGTCACATGGCTAGTAAGTGTTAAGTGTCTGAGGCTGGTTTTGAACCCAGGTCCTCCTGACTTCAGAGCCAGGGCTCAATTAGCTGCGGCCACCTAGCTGTCCCATATCCTTGTGCTTTTAACAGTTAATGTTAGGCTCTGTGAACATATGTGATCTGGGAGTTGGCTTGTTTTTTAATGTTAAACCTTTAAATTTTTTGATAACTTGTTTTTGCTTTGTCTTAATTTTCCCCTAGAATCATCTCTCAAAACAAGGAATAAAAAAAAAAAAGATAAAAAGAGGAAAATTTTTTAAAAATAGCAAAATGATCAATTCAGGCAACAATGGTTAATCCGTGTAATGTTCTATACTCTTGGTTTTCCAGCTTCTGCAGAGGAGTGGGTTGAGGTTGTGGATCTTCTCATATCTCTCCTCTGGAACTATGCTGGCTGTTGGTAGTTTCTCAGCTCTCTCTCGATTGCTTTTTAGTGGTTTTTCTTTCCATTTGTACTGTTGTAGTCATTGTGTATATTATATTGTATATATTGATTACTTCACTTTTCATCAATACGTGTGAGTCTTTTCATACTACTCTGCTTTTATCAGATTTGTGGTTTCTTACATTTGCCGGCAGTTATGTGGCATGGTGGTTGGAATGCCAGGCCTGGAGGTAGGAAGGCCTCAGTTAAAATCCAGCCTCGGACATTTATTAGGTGTGTGACTCTGGGAAAGACACTTAACCTTTGTTAAGATTGCTCATCTATAAAATGAGGCTAATAACACTGTCTCCCATGGTTGTTGTGAGGAGCAAATACAATAATAATTATAAAGCAGTTAGAGCCTGACACATAATAGGCACTACAGAAATGACAGCTATTATTATTACTTAATCATTATTAGTCAATGAATATAGCACACTAATATGTCATTACATTCAAGTTCCACAAATTGTTTCGCTATTCCCAAATCAGTGACCTTCTTTGGATACAGGTGGATAAAGAAATCCTTGGTATGGACATTTTGACCAATTTATTTGCAAAATGCCATAATTCTTTCCATAATGATGGCACTGATTCACAGTTCCTTTGACATCAAACGCTTTCTTCTGTTTTGTCATATTTCCTAATTTTCTAGGTACCAGGTAAAACTTATTGGTTGATTTCAGGTAGTTCTCATTACTGATTTGTAGTATTATTTTATATAGTTGTTAATAGTTCACAATTCTTCTTTTGAAATGTTTTCATTTATATCCTTTGACCAATTTGGGGGGTATGGCTTTTGTCATGTATTACTCTTAATTGTCTATATGTTTGCATCTAAACCAACATACTTTTCTTCAAATATTTTAATGATATGATCTATAATAACCAGCTCACATAATAAATAAGCAACACACATTTATTATTTACTTACTATGTATCAGGCACTGTGCTAAGTGCTGCAAAAACAAATAGAAGCAAAAAAAAAATTATAATTTCCTTCCTTAAGGAATT
The DNA here is from genome assembly GCA_028627135.1 of Pseudochirops cupreus. Classification (NCBI taxonomy): domain Eukaryota; kingdom Metazoa; phylum Chordata; class Mammalia; order Diprotodontia; family Pseudocheiridae; genus Pseudochirops; species Pseudochirops cupreus. The sequence goes on from CM053580.1 coordinate 42,651,660, forward strand.
TAATTACATTCTAACAGGGGTAGAAAATAAATAAGGCAGCAAGCTATAAGGAGTACCTGAATGGGAACATGGTAGCAAAATTCTTAGACTTAGAGGCTAGCATAGCAGATTTGAGTCTATCCCCAAAATTTTGGTCCCCAAATGAATTTGCCAATGGGAGGAAAAAGTTGGCATATTGGAAAGATATTGCAGAGTAAGAAAACCCTAGGTGTTGAGGGAACTTTTAGAGTGAAAGGGCATCTAAATCATTGTAGAAAAATCCTTAGAGTCAGTGGTACAAATGGAAGGGGAACAATGTATGGCTTCATTGGTTTAAGCACGGTTTGTGACTATCCTCTAAATGTACACGGTTAAAAAATATACTCTGAATTTATTGTGGAATATGGTATGATATATTAGTTTTACCCTAATTTCTACCAGACTATTATCCCAGATGTTCCTATCAGATGAATTGTTCTTTCCTAAATCATTTGTGTTTTGGGGTTTCTTGAACACTGGGTTAAGTTCAAATATTTATGGTCATTACTGACTTTTTTGATTCTCTATTTATTAAGTAATGTCAAGTTGTTTAATAACTGTTGCTTTATAATATAATGTTACATAATATAACATAATTTGAAGCATAAAAATGTTATCTACCTTTCATCTTTCCATTTAAAGTATTTTGTTATTATTTTCTAGGTATTTTCTTTTTGCAAATGAATTTTAACATTATTTGCTCAAGTCCTGTTAAAGTTAGTATTTTGGAAGTTTGGTTGATAGAGATTACAAGCATAAATTTATCTTGGAAACACTGTTATTTGTGTTATACTGGAAGGGCCCAGCAAATGCATTGCATATGCCACTAGTTGTATTTTACTTTATTTCTTATAATAGTGTTTTGTATCTGAATATATGAAAACACTGAGTGTGCTTTCATAGATTGACTCCTAATTATGTTATGTATTTCTTACTTTGAAAGGGATTTCCTTTTATATTATTATCTCAACACTTCACATAATTATTATTTTTCTATTATTTTTGATCCCCTAATTATATAGGTTTTCCTTATTAACTATTAACTATTTTTGTGCTTTTTGGGGGGGCTCTATGAACTGGTTGCTATTTTTCTTAAATTATGGTCTTTATATATACATATATATACATATATATATATATATTTGGTTGATAGAGATAAATATATAATTATATATTCAAGTCAGATTTATTTTTTATTTATTTTGCAATATGCCTATACTCTAATGCATGATTAATTTTTGAAAACTTTTCATGAAGTGCTAATAAATATGTAGATTTGTTAAAGGTCCTACTTTCCAGATTCCAAAATTAATCTAGGTCTCATTTCTCCAGCAATTTATTCAATTTTTGTATTTTGTTAATATTTCTTTTAGATTTGTCAAGCTCTGAAGGAAAAGCATTAAGATATCCTAGCAGTATTGCATTAATTTCTATGTAGTCTTATATCTCAATTAATATTTTTTTCTTTATTAATTTAGATATTCAGGCATTTGTAGCAAATAAGTTTAATGTCCATAGTGTTGTATTTTTCTATGCCTCTGTATCAGCAAGCACCCAGCACACCCAGGGTGGCTACTAGCCCAGGTTCTTAGATCTGCTTTTCTAAAGGAAAGCAACTCAAAATGGGTTAACAATTTTACTTTAATCAAACATATCATTTACCTAGTTCAGGGGGAAAAGTCGGCACCCTGAACTTCAGAGAATACAAACAGAAGTTACAAACAAACAGAAAAATAGATCAGCAGATGGCTTCCAACATCTGACCATTACATCAGTTACCTAGTCAGTTACCAGAGAGGGAAGCACCAACATCTGGATTTTTCACAGCCGGGGGGCTCAACAGCTGCCCAGAGTCTCTTCTGGCCAAATCACGCAACTCTTCTCAAAGTGAGCCCCAAACCAAAACCTCACATCAGGGCGTATATATAGCCTTCTCCTGGCTTGGAGAATGTCACAGCCCTCTAGACCCACTGCCCAATCACAAAGCTACAAGGCAAGGGCATTCCCGGAAAACAAGCCTGGCGCCACAGGCTCCATGTGACCACATTCAGCCTATTAGGGAACAGAGTATACTTTCAAATATCCAAGGGTCCTCAGAGTCACGTAGCCACTTTAGCAAAGGGCCTAGGGGCAGGGAAGATCTTCAGATTCCCATAACAGCCTCCCTTACCATATAGAACAACCTTCACAATTCTTTCAAATTACTTTTTAATCTCTCTTTATAAAGGGAATTTTTGTCTTAACTTTGTATGATAGCAAGAATTTTACTCACCTTTTTTTGATACATCTGATGATTTTGTTTTGTTTTAGTAATGATGATTAAGTTTTATTCGAGACTCTCAGTTTTATTCTATATTTATAATTGCTTTTGAGATGTGTTTCTTGCAAGTCAACATACTGTAGAGGTTTCTTTTCTTATACAATCTTTCTTTGTCTTCTTCTTCTTCTTCTTCTTCTTCTTCTTCTTCTTCTTCTTCTTCTTCTTCTTCTTCCTGTCTCTCTCTCAGAATGTAATCTACTGATATTTAGTTATGAGAGCTATATTTATATTTTTATCTGCTGGTATTCCTGGTATTCTTTTTCCTCTGATTTAATTTTTTTGGGGGGGGGTGGAGGGGTTTTCTTTATATATTCAAGTAAGTATTTTTGTCACTGTAATTATATTTATCTACTTTAGTCACATTGATTTACAGGTTCTTTTCTGCTCACCCTCAGCTGCCTCTCCTATTCTTCGTATTTTGCAATCATTCCCTTTGTTTTGGTGGTTTACTTAACTTATTAATTTCTTTTAATTTCTCCCTTTTTATTTTTATTTAATTACTTATTTCCACTTTCTTTTGGCCCCTTCATTTTCTCCCTCTCAATGAAGTGATAAATTCAAAATCCCCTTCCTTCTTCTCTCTTATAATTCTTTTATTTGTTCATTTTTGTACCCTTTCCTTTATTTCTTTTGTTTACATAATTTTTCTTTATTTTTTTCTTTATTTTCTATGTACACTTTTGTAGAAAGCTTTTCTTTATGATCTTTTCATCATATGCTATTGGATTAGTGGATTGTTGAACTGATCTCTCTTGGGTAGTTGTAGAGTTTTTAAAGAATCTCATGAAATCAGTACAATGTTATCTACACATAAGAGCATCAATAGACAATGCCTCTTCTAACTGAACAACACTTTGGATATACTCCCTAGCCTTGGTAAAGAACTGTGATGAATGAACACAATTACAAAACACTTTTCACACAAGGTCAGATTTAAATACTTGGAAAAACATCAGTTGCCTGTGGTTAGATGGAGCTAAATATAATAAAAATGACAATTTTACCTAAATTAATTTATCTATTTGGTGCCATACCAATCAAACTACCAAAAATATTTTATAGAGTTAGAAAAAAATAATAACAAAATTAATCTGAAAGAACAAAAGGCCCATAATATAAAGGGAATTAATGGAAAAGCACTGGGGGACGAGGGTAGCCTAGCCATACCAGATTTTAAACTGTATTATAAAACAGCAGTCATCAAAACACTTGGTACTGGCTGAGAAACAGAGTGTTAGAGCAGTGGAATAGATCAGGTTCACAAGACATAGTAGTTAATGACTATAGTAACCTACTGTTTGATAAACCCAAAGGCTCCAGCTTCTGTGGTAAGAACTCACTACTCGACAAAAACTGCTGGGAAAACTGGATAATAATATGGCAGAAACTGGGTATAGATAATATCACCACATATCAAAATAAAGTCAAATGGGTTCATTATTTAGATATAAGGGCTGAGACTATAAGCAATGTGGGAGAGCAAGGAATAGTTTACCTGTCAGATTTGTGGAAAAGGGAAGAATTCATGGTCAAACAAGATATAGAGAGCATTACAAAATGCAAAATGGATCATTTTGATTACATTAAATTGAAAAGTTTTTGTACAAGGAAAGCTAATATAAGCAAGGTTAGGAGGGAAGCAGAAATCTGGGAAAGAATTTTTATAACCAATGTCTTTGATAAAGGCCT
>CM053580.1:42656186-42675824 GCA_028627135.1 Pseudochirops cupreus
AGGGAGAGAGGGAGGGAGACAGGGAGAGAGGGAGGGAGTGAGAAAGGGAGAGAGGGAGAGAGGGAAGGAGACAGGGAGAGAGGGAGGGAGTCTGAGAGCATTAGGAACTGAAAGGATCATGACAGACGATTAGTAGAAGGTATTCTTCAAGGTGAACTTTGAAGCAAAGTAAGGACTGTGTGAGGCAAACAAGAGAGAATATTTGCATATTTGCATTGTGGGAAATAGCCTCTGCAAAGGTACAGACAAGGGATATGGAAGATCAAGTCCCAGGACCACCAAATGAGCTGGTTTGGCTGAAATGAATAGGGTATGAACGTAAGTAATGGGAGGTATCAAGGTTTTTAAAACATTCTATCTATCAATCTATCAGTTTAGAAAGTATATATACATATAGACATGCATTTATATATACATTATATATATGCATATATGCATATGTGCATACAATGTATGTACTGTATATATGAGGACAGCTGGCTTGCACAGTGGATAGAGTGCTGGTCCTGGAATGAGGAGGTTCTGAGTTCACGTGTGACCTCAGACACTTACTAGCTGTGTGACCCTCATCAAGTCATTTAACCCTCTTTGCCTCAGTTTCCTCATCTGTAAAATGAACTAGAGAAGAAAATTGCAAAACCAATTCATTATCTTTGCCAAGAAAACACCAAATAGTATCAGAAAGAGTCAAATATAACTGATCAATTAAACAAGAACAAAAACAACAGCACACACACACACACACACACACACACATTAAATCATTTTATCTTCACAACATCTCTGGTCACTAGGTACTATTTTCATACCCATCTGACAGGTGAGAAAACCAAAGCTAAGAGAGTTTATACAATTCACCAGTCTCACAGGTGGTAAATAGATGACATAGTATTCCAAGTCTACTTTTCTTAACTAGGTCCCACACATCTCCTAGCTGCCAACTTATTGACACCAGGGAAGTTGATGCTCACCCTGTCTATCCCTCAAATTTCTCATCTATAAATGAGATGTTAATGTATGGTAGCAGAGATGATTAAGAGGTAAGTTAATACAACAATACAAAGTAATGAAAGGCTTTTCTTTGACACATACTGAATAGACCTGACAAATGACAACTTTTTTTTCACCTCCAGATCCTTGGCAGAAGACCTGTTCACTATTCTTCTTCTGCAGAGCTGGTGCCATTCCTTTGAATCGCTCTGTCTGGGATGGGAAGAAAAAAAAAATCACAACCTTTGAATGAAGCAGAGAAAAGCAAATGCTTTTTTTTTTTTTTTTTTTTTTTTTTTTTGCTGCTTAACCCTGATAAGTGTGCGTGAGCTTCTGGGCCTGCCACAATGTTTTTCATCACTTCAGTTATGTGTCAGGTAGAAAACTGAAGGCTGTGAATGATTAGGATCCAAATAATAAAAACATTTTCAAATCGTCATCCATCTGAAATAATTGTATTTAACCATTCACTGTGCTTGGCTGGATTGCTTTTGAATTATCAGAAGTGGAAAAAAAAAACTGAAAGGAGACACAAGTGAAAAATATAAAACAAAACAATTTTGGGTTTTAAATGTTATTCAGCTAGGACTTTCTAGTATGGCCCTATCCATTGTCCTACATGACTTCATTTTTGGGGAGCTGCAGATTGACTTGGCTCAGTAATCTTAGTAAATGGCACCAGGATGGGGTTGCTTTAACCTTCCTTAATGGCCCCTTAGCATCCTCAGCTCAAGCATCCTTTGCTCTTAGCCTTGATCCTCTCTCTTCTCCCCTCCTTCCCCCTCCTCTCCTCCTCCCCCCCCCCCCCCCCATTTGAGGTAGCAGGTGATTTGACTAAGAGACTGCTTTATGTATCTTTTTCATCTACATGGAAGAAAGCAGGAGCCCATAGTTGCATGTTTAAGTTAAATTTACTTGACTAAAACGACATGAGATGTTTCTTTCAAATTCCTCATTACTCAGATACATTTTTCTACATAATTACAACCTTTGTTTCAATAAGATAACCACAGTGATATATCCAAGACATTTCAATTATCTCAAACATGGTACACAGAATTAGGCTATATGAGCCTGAGCTGGAGACATGAGATGAATCGCGGGGAGGTAAGTGCTTCTGTGAGATGGTGGGGGAAAGTGCTGTTAAATTACTGACCCTTGTCATGTAATGCATAATGAGGCAGAAAAATGTAAGGCCATTCATTGAAGTTGGAGGACATTTTCACAGAATTGTTTGACTGGCAGGGATAGTAATAGAATATATAATCCAATATGTTGTCTTTAAGAAGGAACATGCAGTAGCCAGAAAGGGTTGGTGTTTTGGGGGAGAGAGGATGCTATTTGAAAACACTTCTATAGTTTGGAAAAAAAATTCAGATTTTTTTGCTAGTATGATGGAGAGATATGAAAACCATGCTTGTGACTTAGAAACTTTTAAGTGCATTTCATGAGGTCATAGGTCCAGGGCTGTAAAGGCCTATGTGGTCCAGTCCCTCATTTATAGGTTAGGAAACTAAGGTCCAGTATTTGTCTAAAGTCATACAAGCAGTAAACATCAGAAATAGATTTGACCCCAGGATTCCCTGATCCCAAAGCCAGAGTCTTCCCACCCACCACCCACCACCCACCTCCAATGTTTCAGACATAAATGAAGACTATGGCTATGAAATTAAAGAAGAAAAGTAGACTAATTCCTAAGATATGGTAACAGACCATTGTAGGCAAATGGAGATGATAGCAATGTAATGCACATGTGGAAGATCGGTGTTGCACTTCATAGTGATGGATGCATTTGTCAATGATGAGAATTTGAAAAATGGGAAAGAAACAAGTTCTGATTCACCAATGTTTATTTAGCTTCAGCAGCGGGGCTTAAAATTGATGCTATATTATAGCTCATTCTTGACATCTTTGTTCTTTGTAGGATTTTCTAGAGAAAAAAAGTAATTTTCTTCTTCAGTGGTATTGCTAAATCAAAGCCTTCAGTATAATCAATGGGCTCCAGTGAAACAAAAGGCTCCTCTTACAATAGTATGACACATGAAATCATTTGAAATACTGATATCATCCAGCAAATATTTCATTTCTACCAAAATGAGATTACCAGAAAGAGAGACATTTTCTCAAACTTGGTTTTGCTTCTTCCTGGTGCTTCAATATTATATAAATGCATTGTGTCATGTCCAGATACCAGTAGATGATGGTGTCTATGCCTTTTCACATTAGCCATTTAATACTTGTCAGAATCAATTCACACAGAATTCTAAGGAAATCCATTTGTATCTAACTGGACATCGTTCAGTCTGTTTTCAGTCAGTTGAGATTAACCCAATAGATGTGTTGATTATTTTTCCATCTTCATTTTGTTAAAATTAGGTAATTTAAAGTTTTTTCAAAACAAAATTTAGTTATTCATAATGAAACCTCAAGTGTGATGGATCTGTACAATTTATACCATACATATTGGAAGAATTAACGTACCTAGAAAAAAATGGAAATTGTGCACTCTAGTAGCTTAAACATATTTAGTAACTTTATAAAAATAGCAATGACCACTCTGTTTCACAGCAAATTAATTTAATCATATTTTTTTTGGTGAGGCACACATCTTTAAAGATTAGTGCTGTGCTTTTCTAGCTGTCATCAGAAATATCACACTTACCTTTCCCTAAAAGAAATATAAAGTGTATCTAACTTTTTTCCCCCTTGGGTTGGTGTGGGCAGAGAAGCAGCCAGTGAAATAGGCTCCCACAAGGGGGAGATTAGATCAGGTAGCAATATGAATATTTTGAGGTTCAATACATATTTTTATCTTTAGCACAAACTGACTGTCTTCATAAATGAAACAACAGTTTTATAGACTGCAAACATAAGATATTTACAGGTGTATGCTCAGGTAAAAGAGTAGCTATGGGATGAAACATGCATAACAGCAACTTGGGGAAAAACCATAAAAATGGACAGTTAGGAAATTTACCAAATAACAGAATCAGATAAATTTAGAGTAACTAGATCATCCACCCCCAAATAAGAATCTTCACTCCAATATAAACAACTCATGGCAGTGAATTAGTTGCTTGAAGATTTGCAATGAGGAGAAACCAGTATATTGCTTGAGGTAGCCCATTGCACTCTTGGACAGCTCTAATTGTTAGGAAGTTTTCTGAAAAGTTCCTTTTCTTTTGCTACTTCAATCCATTACTTCTTGTTCGCTTCCCTTGGGGGGAAACAAATGAGTAAAGTCTCTTTCCAATATGATAGCCTCTCACTTTAATTATTCAATCAAAAAACATTCTTAGTTTTCTCTTCTCCAGGCTCATACTTGCTTACCAACTTCCTTTTAGTACAAGTGGTCAGTAGCAACAAGATATAAATGATCAGTTACCTTAGAGACATTTACTCATTCTTGGGTTATTTAGAGATTTTTTTCTTGAGTAAAAGAAAGAAAAAAGGTTGGACTATGGAAAGACCAAATACTGTGAAATCAACTCAATTTATATAGAGACAGATAAATGTCTATATGAAAAGTGGTCAAAGAAAAATATTAAGGGCTAAATGTATTATACATACACACACGTGCATGCACGTACATACACACATGGGCATGCACACACATATACATAGATAAATAGATATAGATATACATGTAGTACCTTTTTCTGTAGTAGCACCAAATAAGACACTGAAGGAGTGTTCTCCTGTTGGGAAATGGCTAAAGAATTATTGTATATGAATACCTTGCAATAGGAAATTATGAAATGGATAGTTTTAGAAGAAACTAGGAAGACTTTTATTATGTGATGCACAGCCTAGTGAATAGTTTCTTCTTTTCTTTTTGAAGGGGTTTGAAGGGGTTAAGTGACTTGCTCAAGGTCACACAGCTAGTTTTGTGTTAACTGTCTGAGGCCGGATTTGAACTCAGGTCCTCCTGACTCCAGGTCCAGCGCTCTATTCGTTGTGCCACCTAGCCACCCCTAGTGAATAGTTTCTAAGGGAATAATGCATATAACAACGGAAACATTACACGGTACCAAAAAAAACCAAAAAACTTTGAAAGACTTAGATCTCTGATCAATGCAAAAACAATTCATGAGTCCAAAAGAATGAAGGTGAAACATTCTACTCACCTCCTATCAGAATTGATGAACTTAAAATGAAGAGAGACAGATTTCTGACCACGGCCAATGTAGAAACGTGTTTTGTTGTACTATGCACATCCATGATGAGGTTTATACTTTGCTTTTGAGCAATGGGGAACAATTGAAGGACAGCACATAAATTCATACAAAATAAATAAGTTTATTTTTAAAGAAGCACATATAAATGTAAAAAATCCAAGTGTTCCGTAGCCAATAAAATGAGAGGAATACAATGTTATTAAAGAAAACATCACACATTTGAGATGGTTAATAATGCAAAAACAGATTAAAACATACTATTTTGGCTTCCCCTCGCCAGGACTCACTCAGCTACGGCAAGAAATTCCTGTAATGTGGTTATTTCCACTGGTTAACTTTATTTTTTAAAAAATTGCCTTTATTTAGTATTTATTTTCCCTAGTTACACGTAAAAACACTTTTTTAACATTTGTTTTTAAAACTTTGAGTTCCAAATTCTCTCCCTTCCTCTCTTCCCGATCCCCCCCAATTGAGAAAGTAAGCAACTCCATAAAGTTTATACACGTATGGGCATGCAAAACATGTCCACATAGTCATGTTATGAAAGAAAACATAGGCAAAAAGAAAACTAAAAAAAAAAAGTTGGTTTTGTTTGTTTGTTTGTTTTTTTAATGCACTTCAATCTGTATTCAGATACCGTCAGTTCTTTGCTGGGGGATGGATAGCATTTTTCATCCGAAATCCTTCAGAGTTGTCATGGATCGTTGTCCTGCTGAAAACAGCTAAGCCATTCATGGCTGATCATCTTACAATATTGCTATCGCTTTGTACCCAGCACATTTCACTTCACATCAGCCCATGCAAGACTTTCCAGGTTTGTCTGGGAGCATCTTGCTCACCATTTCTTAAAGTATAATAGTATTCCATCCTAATTACATACAAGAACTTGTTCAGCCATTCCCCCATCGATGTGCGTCCCCTCAATTTTAAATTCTTTACTCCTAGGAAAGAGTTGCTAAGAATATTTTTATACTTATAAGTCTTTTTCCTTTTTGTTTTTTATCTTTTTTTTGGGATATATACCTAGAAGTGATATTGGAGGTCAAAGGTTTTATGGGGCTTAGGACATAGTTCAAATTGCAGTATTGAATGGTTTGATCAGTTCGCAATTCTGCCAACAGTACATTACTGTTTCATTTTTCCCCACATCCCCTCCCACATTTGTCATTTACCTTTTATATCCTAATAGCCAATCTAATAGGTATGAGATACTACCTCAGAATTACTTTAACTTGCCTTTTTGCAATCAATAATGAGTTAGAATATTTATTTTCATATGGTTATAGACAGTTTTAATTACTTCATCTGAAAACTGATTATATCTATCAATCATTTATCAATTGGGAAATGGCTTTTATTTGCATAAACTTGGCACAGATGTATTAAAGGAATGAGGCTGTTGTACTGGGCCTTAAGTCACCCTCCATTTTGTCCTAGTCCCCACCATTTTGTACTCCCTTCTTCACAGAAGTGAATTCCTGTATATTTCTGGGAAATTGCCCAAGGCACAGTCACCCATCCTTTTCTGGGAAATCAAAACTTAACTATAGTCTATATTCCATATAAGGTCCTAAACTGAGTTTTAATCAATTGCATTCTTCTGCTTCTGTAAGTTCCAGCTTTTGTATAGATCAGACCATTACTTTGTGGTTTTTCCCTTTAAATACTCTGTCTCTGCCCCTGGTCTGGGCTGTTCAATTTGAGTCTTCACTCTGAACTGTCCTGTGCTTCAATAAATCTACGTGAAATTTATAACTGGGTCTTGCCTCACATTTTTCTGCACAACAAGGCCTTTATGAGAGAAACTTGCTTCAATTTTTTTCTCTCTTATTTTTTTTACCTTTTTGGAGGGGGGAGGACAGGGTAATTGGTGTTAAGTGACTTGCCTAAGTGACATGGCTAACTTGCCCATGGTCACGCGGTTACAATTATTTTTCACAGTTACTATTGCTAGCTGTATTTCCCTCTATCCTATTTCCTGTACCCCTGTTTATTCTCTTCTTTCTATCCTTTCACTCTGTCCCTCCTCAAAAGTGTTTTGCTTCTACTACCCCTTCCCCCAAGCTGCCCTCTTTTCTATCATCCCCTCCTTCTTGTATCCCCTTCCCCTTTTGCTTTCCTGTAGGGTGATAGATTTCTATATTGCATTGCCAGTGTATCTTATTCCGTCTTTCAGTCAGTTCTGTTAGAGTAAGGTTCCCTCATTTCCCCTCACCTCACCCTTCTTCCCCTGCATTGTAAAAGCTTTTTCTTGCCTCTTTTTAGTGAAATAATGTACCCCATTGTACCTCTCTTTTTCTCCTTGTCTCAGTGCATTTCTCTCACACTTTAATTTTATTTCTAAGATATCCCTTCATATTCAACTCACACCTATGCCCTCTGTCTATGAAGGAGTAAACTCCTTCAAACTACCCTAATAATGAGGAAGGTCTTATGAGTTACAAATATTTTCCTATGTAGGAACGTAAACAGTTTAACCTTATTAAATCCATTGTGATTTCCTTTTCCTATTTACCTTTTTATGTGTCTCTTGAGTCTTGTATTTGAAAGTTAAAATTTATATTCAACTCTGGTGTTTTCATCAAGAATGCTTGAAAGTCCTCTATCTCATTGAATATGCTTTTTAAAAAAATTTCCCAGAAGGATTATACTCAGTTTTGCTGGGTAGGTAATCCTTGGTTGTTATTTCAGCTCCTTTGCCTTCTAGAATATCCTATTCCAAGCCCCTCAATCCTTTATTGTCAAAGCTGCTAAATCTTGTGTTATCCTGACTGTGACTCCACTGTACTTGAATTGCTTCTTTCTGGATACTTGTGATATTTTCTCTGTGACCTGGGATCTCTGGAATTTTGCTATAATATTCCTGACAGTTTCATTTTGGGATTTCTTTGAAGAGATGATCACTGGATTCTTTCAATTTCTATTTTATTGTGAGGTTCTAGAGTATCAGGACAGTTTTCCTCGATAATTTTTTGAAAGATGATGTCTAGGTTCTTTTTATGACAATGGTTTTCAGGTAGTTCAATAATTTTAAAATTATCTCTCCTAGATCTATTTTTGAGATCAGTTGTTTTCCAATTAGATTTTTCACATTATGTTCTTTTTTTTTTATTTTTTTGCCTTTTTTTATTGCTTCTTTTTTACTCATAAAGTCATTACATTCGATTTGCTCCATTCAAATTTTTAAGCAATTATTTTCTTCAGTGAGCTTTTGGACCTCTTTTGCCAATCCTAGCCTGTTTTTTAAGGTGTTATTTTCTTCAGTATTGTGTGTGTGTGTGTGTGTGTGTGTGTGTGTGTGTGTCCTTCACCAACTTGTTGATCCTTTTCTCATAATTTTTTGCATCACTATTATTTCTCTTCCCAATTTTTCCTCTACCTCTCTTACTTGATGATGAGAGTCTCAAAATATCCCTCTCTGTGACTGGTTTTGTGCTGATTGCATCAAGGCCTGGGACACTCTAGGAACTCTTTATTGTTATCTATGGTCCCTCTAATGAGACCAACCTCACTGTCCACACTAGAAAAAAAGAGGAGCTAAAGAATGCATATTGTTCAGGTGCTATTACTTAGCTAGCCCTGTTGAGTTAATCAGTATTGTCATTTTCTGAGACTGATGCTTCACATATACAACAAACCAGGCCCAGGATTGAATGACAATAAGATAAGTTGGTTTGGAAACTATCTATCTCTATCTCTATCTCTATCTTGACCTCTCTCTCTCTCTCTCTCTCTCTCTCTCTCTCTCTCTCCCTCTACCTCTATCTCTACCTCTACCTCTACATCTATCTGTCTGTCTATCTATCTATCTATCTATCTATCTATCTATCTATCTATCAATCTATCTATCTATTTATCTATTTATCTATCTATCCATCCATCCATCCATCCATCTATCTATCTAACCATCTATCTATAACAGATTTTATTACTACCAAGTTACTAATACCACAAAAGTACATCTTTTTTTTAATCAAAAATATTCTCCAGGTGGTACTAGGTGACTGGAGTCATGGCATACAAATATGTTCAGAAAGATCAAAATTGCGTACAACCAATATGTACTGTGTCTATTTCAAAATGGATATCTAAGTAGTAGGCTTGAGTAGCACTCAATATTTTATTTATAATCTTCTACATATCAAAATTGGAGTGATAGATACAATCAATGATACAGCATGTATATTGTATTATATGTATACATATATGCTCATATTCATATATGTGCATACTTATTTGTGCAACTCAAAAGGAAGTTGCGCTGATCACGCAGCAAGTGATATGGATAATGAAGGGCCAATATGAATGTTATACGGGTATCATACAAACTAAGACTACAACATGCCTCATGTTTTTTTTTTTAATTTTTATTGCTGCAATGCTATTAATAAGAATCATCTAACATACAGGTTGGATATGTTTTTTGATTCATGCCAGTGAAGAGAATCTTCACATCAATAAGGTCATGGATACATTGAAATATATTAGATAAATGAGCTGTATTTTACTATTAGTTAACTTTAGCTTACATTTCCCAGATATCACAGATAAAAATTTCAGTCTATTTACTGATGGGCTGTAGATAATCAGAGTCCTTACCAAGGGTCAGGTCTTTGAATCTGAATTCTGAGGCAGTTTTGCTCTTTTTTGGGTGGTGCTGAATATATCAGACATGTACTTCTAAATTTATTTTACAGGTCTTCTGGGTGTTAGCTCTCCCCAGGACTTTTCAATGTTTACCATACTAGTTTCTTCTTTGAGTGTTAATAAGCATGTTGTTATGATACGTGTGACTTTTAAGTAGAAAAACCAGGCTAAAGTGGAAGAGTTGATTAAATGCATTGCCTTTTACAGCATTCCTTTTAAATTTCAAATTACATGGGTAGGAAAAGGCAAGATAGAGTACCCTGTCGGTGTAGAGAGCATCATCTTTGTTTTACCTGCCAATTAGAAGATGAAATCAAGCTTTATCAAAGATAACTAGTCAAGAGATAACCAAGAATTTACCTTAGAGCTTTTTCAGGAAAAAGCATTTTTCAATACTAAATGCTAATGTAACAATGTTAAGAAGATAGGGGAAAGGAAAAGTCAAAGAGGAAGAAATAGAATTCATAAAGGAATGATATTTTTAATTAGATAATATAGAGTTGTCCCTACATGAACAGTGTTTGTGTCTCAAGACGGTAGAGTAGTGGATGCTGAAACAGATTAGACTAGTCCAGGGATTGGTAAACACAAGAAACCCAGACAGTAAGGGAAGAAGATGATTACTGAGCAGAATTTTAGGGAAAACTAGGAAGAAATTTGGCACAAATTATGTTTAAATCAACGATTTATATCATATACCTCTTTAAGCTCCAGATGAACATGCAATCTAATTAGAAGTTACAAAATATTTTAAAGGTGATTGTAAAGAATTTCCTTTCAGAATTATAGATGGATATTTCTTAAAGAAAGAATAAAGCTGGTCTTTAAATATAAAACAGCATTGATTGTAAGAAATCAAAACACTTTTTAAAGAGATACTATATTTTAGTGATTCATACAGAGGGGTGTTAGGGAATTTTAGCAATAACTATATTTGAGAAGGGCAGTAGGGTGGTACAGTGGATAGAATGCCAGGCCTAGAATAAGGAAGACTTCTTCTACTTAGTTCAAACCTGATCTCAGACTCTTACTTCCTGCATGAGCCTGGGCAAGTCACTGAATCCTGTTTATCTGTTTTCTCATCTGTAAAATGACCTGAATAGGGAAATGGCAAACTACTCCATGGTCTTTGCCAAGAGAACCCCCAAAATGGGTCATAAAAACACAAATGAAAAATGACTAAGCAATAGCAAATATCTGAGAAACATGATATCTAAGCTACCTAGAAACTACACACACACACACACACACACACACACACACACACACACACACATACACACATAAAATTTTCACTAGAGAAGTGGAGATACAGTGCTGAATTTCTCATATGCTAGCAGAAATCTTGATTTTGTTAATTAGTTTTTTTCAATTCTTGCTTTGTTTTGTTTCAATGGAGGGCTCCATGCTCAGATGCAGTTAGATGTATATCAGGAAATATCTAATGAAAAATCGATTAAAATAAACAAAGAAAATACATGAACTGCATTCCATTTTTCCCCTTTAACCTGAAATGTATGGTCATTATATTTGGTAAATTCTATGGTAAATATGGAAGAAATTCTTAAATGAATATTCAACATTTTACAAGGATCACAATACTATTTAAAGATTATGTATTAGATGAAAAATAGGGAAAATTTTTCTTCAGGTAAAATGCCAAAAAAAAAAACCCTTTTATTTGTTTTAAAAGAAGTGAGATTTCTGTAGGTGCTTTGAATGTCAGAAAAATGAAATCTTGACAGTCTGCTAAACTCAGAGACAAGCATGGTCAAACAGAGGGTACTGTAAGACAGAGGAGAATAGAAAGATTTTTCCCCACTGAAACAAGCTGGGGAAAGACTGAAACAGAGAAAAAAATATTAAGTGTATCTAGTATTCATGAATTTGTTCTAAATAACTGGTCTTAACTCTAGTGAACTTATCTTCAATGGAGGCATTTAAGATGATGATATATAGCAAACTGTCAATAACACTGTGGTGAGAATAATTCCTAGACTGGGAACACAGATTAGATGGTCTTTAAGATCACTTCATTTTAAAAACTCTACAATATTATCCATAGATTCATGAGACCACTAGAGAAAATATATCATTTATTGTATTATTGTTATAAGACACAAAACTTAGAGTCCTTGAACACAAAGGGCTTCCTGTCAAACAGTATTTATGATGATGAGGATGTTGATAACGATGATGAAGATGATGACAATGATGACTCATATTTGTAGAGTATGTTATCATTTGCATGCCCTCTTTAATTTGATAGCTGTAGCAACTTGGAAGTTACTAGTACAAGTGACTAGTTAATGCTACTTGCAAAAAAAAAAGATCTAGTTGCTTTAAAGGACTAATATGAAATGGTAGCTACAGAAGCCGATTTAATCTTGGAGTGTGTGAATAAAAACAGTGTCAAGAGCAAGGGATTTGATAATCATATAAAATTCAGCTGTAGTCAGGCAACATCTGGATTATAGCTGGCTTCCAATTCATGGGGATAATGAATCCCGTGAACCAATCTCCTTATTTGAAATCATGCTGTATATTTTCATTGGACTGGAACTAATTTGAATATTTTCCATAATTATATCTTCAAAAAGTGCAAATTTGACTACACGTAAAAATTCATGAGATACAACTAATTGGGATCTAGCTGTATTGTCATCAGTTCTGTGTACATATTTTAAAAGGGCATTGACATAGTTCAGTGCCTTCCAGATAAGGGTGACCAAGCCATATAAGGGGGAGTGCAATAATGTATAAGCCTTAAGTGGATCACTTGAAGGGAACCTAGGAATGTGCAGTCTGTAAAAGAGAAGACAGGGTGGGATATGAGGGATGTCTTCAAATATTTGAAGGATTCTCACATGGAAGAAGGATTTGACTTGTCCAACTTTGCATAAAAGGACCAAGAATTAGGAATAGTTTATGGGAAGTTACAGAGGAACATATTTAAATATGAGAATGAAATATATATATAAGCAATGAATAATTAAAGTTGAGAAATAATAATGAAAAGCACTTTGCACAAAAGCTCCTTTCCCATACACGAGCTTGTAAAATAGCTACAATACCTATTTTCTCTAGATTAAAGATTCTCCAGGCAATTTTCTAAAACAATGTTTCACATGAGTTGTTGATCTGCTTTAGTGGAAGTTTCTACGCCACCTGTTTTCCCACTCAGATGTCATCATAGGTCCAGCTTCACCCTCAACTCTCCCACCCCAAACAAAACAAAACAAGAAGGAAAATGAGTAAAAAAAACCAACTCTCAGCTCAGAGACTGAGAGTCATTTCAAAACATCACTTTGTACACACTTATAGGACTAGTATATTGGTGGTAAAAGTGCTGATTGTACATCATCAGATCATAGATTTTGACTTACAACTGGAAGGGACCTCGGTCCAACCTTCTCCTTTATAGATAAGGAAAAGGAGACCTAGAAAGCTTATTTGAAATGACCAAGGTCACACATGGACCCTGTGATCCAGTAACGTTGGCTTCCTTTCTGTTTCTCATACAAGACATTTGATACCTTGAATCAGCATGTTTCACTGGCTGTCCCCTAAATATGGGATGCTCTCCCTCTTCATCACTGTATCCTAGCTTCCTCAACTTCCTTCAAATCTCAATTAATGTTCTATCCTCTGCAAAAAGTCTTTCCCAGTCCTGAATCATAATGCCTTCCTTATTAAACTACACCCAATTTTTCATGCCTATAACATTTGTACACACTTATTTCTGTATGTTGTCTCCCCTGATTAGAAAGAAGTCTCCTTAAGTGTGGGAATCATCTTTTGACTTTCTTTGCATTCCAAGTGCTTAGTGCAGTTTGTGACACATAGAAGGTTCTTAATTAATGCTATCTGTAACTAACATAAGTAGTTAGTGATAGAGGTCAGATTTTAACCCACTTCCTTCTGGATATAAAATCTCATGTCTTTTCCATTTCCCCATGTAGCAACAATGAATTCATTTCTCTGAACGCAACACAATACAATGAAAAGATCACTGATACATAAAAAATAACTAAATTCCCTTTGATACATACATGTAGATGGTCCAAAAGTATACACAAGTACACATGTGTTTATAAACATACATATTTGTTCTTTTAATCTGTCTGTCTGTCTTACTCTGTTTCTGTCTCTGTTTCTTTGTCTTTGTTTTTCTCTCACTCTGTGTCTTTGTCTCTATTTTACTAAAGATCTGCTTTCAAATCTTGACTCTTATTATTACCTTTGTCATCCTGAGCTAGTCACTTAATGTCCCTTAGACTTGATTTCCTCTTTTGTTAAAAAAAAAGTTAGAAAAAAATTACTTCTAAGGTCCCTATCTAAGGTTCTTAAGTCTATGTTATTAAAGACCAAAGTTAAAATTCAGACCTTTCAATGTTAAATCTAATGACTTTTCCACTTTCCAATTCAATAACATTGAATTCATTGTTATACTTCAGGAAACATCGTGTGTTTTTATGTAGGGCATTAAAAAATGTAAATCGGCAACATTGTTAAACGTGTCTGTTTTGTTCTTCTTAAGGAGAAGCAAAGGAGAGCCGTTATTAAAGATGTGACAGTCTTTAGGGGAAAAAATAACCCAGATCTTATTTTTGAACATAAATTTATTTAGAAGATTGATTAAATAAAATCTGGATAATAGAGAATGTCTATTGTGTTAATTTCACATTTCTTTGCACATGGTAGGAGGTTATTGCATATTTTTCAAGCAAATGAATGGCTATATTTATTACTTGAGAAATGTTCACATAGGTGAAAAGCCTCATTTACATATATATGCATATACATGTAACATACACACATATCACAGGTTCCAACAATTTATAATTTTGCAGATCATTTCCTTTGAATAGTTAACTCTCCTCCAAACATCTTTCAAGGGCATATACTAACTAGATTAATGAAATAATATTCATATTGAATTATGCAAAATTTCTATTTTTTGCCTTCAGACTTCAGGGCCTTCAAATAGCTCTGAACTATACCTTTCTGTGCTTATGTTTCAATAGGACATGGTGATACCCACTCTGATTTTGTGCTTCTTTCCTTCTGATAATATGCCTTTAAAAACAATGTCCTTTAGGGTTCATTGGACCATGAAATAGTCTCTGCAGAAGTACCATTGGTGCCAGTGCTGAGACCAACATTCATTTTGGCTGTCAGCTCTTAGAACTGGAAAGAAATGAAGCACATTTATTATGTACTGATGTATTCTGACTAGATAATCCTTTTCAGTTGGAGGGACTATAAAAGCAAGTGAAGATTACTGTTGGCAAAAGAGTAAAAAAAAATAAAATTCATCTGGGCGCCAATAGTTGTGTTTCCAATTTCACAACTGGATAATTTCCTTTATAAACTTCCATTAAAAAAATTTTGATTGGCAATGAGTGTAATATTAAATAAACTATGTACAGTATAGTAAAGACTCAGGTGACTCTGTGAGTTTTGGAGAATGTATTCTCCATTATTAATGTCACATGATGCAGTTTTATTTGACATACTTTTACATTCTAAGAAAGTATCTAATCTTGGCAAATAGTGTATTTTATTACTAGCATATAAATATGGCTGTAAAATTATTAGAAATGAAATTATGTTTCTAGAATATGCTGATAACATTAACCCCATTTATTACTGTGATAAAATAAATCTTCAATAATTTTTTAACAAAAATATACATTGATCAGCTAATAGTGTGACAAACTGAAATATTATGACATGAAATTGGCAGGTATAGAGAAGATTGGAATTGTTCATCTGGAATGATTAAAGTGAATTTTAAAATCTGGTCATTTTTAATGATAATAATTATAATTAAGTGAATTGAATTTCTTTATGTGTTTTATTTTGAGGTGTCTGTCAGCCAAAGGAATATAAGAACAGAGTTATTCAGTGAAATGGGTACTAGATTTGGAGCTAGAGGAGGTGCTGAATTCAACCCATTGCTTTTATTATTTTCCTGTGTGACCTTGGAGGGGTCACTTGACTTCAATTTGGTTCAGTTGAGTGTTTCAGTTTCCTCACCAATATAATGAAGGTTGTGGACTAGATGATCTCTGGGGTCCTTTCTAGCTCTAAAGTTATGATTCTCTGACTCTTTAGAACTGTATATCATTAGAGATCTTACAAGAGCCAATTATTTCATCTTGCCAATGTTCCGAATGAGTCCCAGAGAGATGAACTGCCATGCACAGTGTTAAATAGGTAATAAGCAATAGTGTGAGGATTTAAACTTGCATCCCATGATTCCAAGTCCAATCCTCCACAACCTTATTTCAACCTCTCTGACTAATTTTATTTTACATTATTCTCCACACAATTTCAGCTCCAGGCAAACTGATTACTGTACAATTTATTGGAAAAATGGAGATAATAGTTATACCCTTTATTCTTCTGTAGAACCCAATATAAAATAAATCAATAGGCCACAGACCAAGTTTTCTATGATCCTCAACAGGCATGAGTGAGTGTGGCCCACTCACACACAGTGCACACACACACATTCACACACACTGAAGGATGGTTTATTGTCAGGAGGGAACTTTGTAAACCTGGATATTTAAAAATAAAAAGATTAGGGGGAAGAGCCAAGATGACAGACTGGAAGCAAGATATTCTGTAAGTTCCCCCCACAACCATCTATAGTACCTGTAAAATATGACTCTAAACAAATTTTAGAGCTACAGAACACACAAAGCAACAAAGAGAAACAAATCTCCTGCTGAAGGCAGCCAGGCAGGCCAACAGGAAATGTCTATCAAACTGGCTGGGAACTGAAGGGGCTTCCCAAAGAGGGTTAGGGGTGCCTGAGACCCCAAAATACCAACATGCTGGGTCCTGCAGAAAGAATTCCACTCAAGTCTTCTAAAAGAAAAGTAAAGTTTATTAAAAGTTAGCCTGTATTGGACACAAAGCAAGTCTGTGCTACAAAAAAACTCTATGGTGCTCTCACAGAGCAAGTCTGTGCTAGGACCTTCTTTGCAGCTCTCACACCACATGGAAGGTAGATGAGATTCTTATTTACAGAGGAATCTGGGGTGGTCTACAGGAGGAATTTGGGGAGGGTCTTCAGGAGGAGTCAATGAGATCAGTCTCTAGTAATGAGTTTGGGGAGGGTCTTCAGGAGGAGTTAATGAGGTCAGTGTAAGACTGGATTGGTATTTTGATAGGCTCAAGGGTTGGAAGCAGATGGACAATGGAGCGCCAGGCTAGTAACAGAGGTTTGGGCCCAGCCACAATGAAATATTTATATCCTCTGCAAATGCCTCTTTAAGTGGGAAGATTCAATCAGATTTTAAGGAGTTTCCCAAAGCCTGTACCTTAAAGATTCAAGGAGAACTCAAGGGGGTCCCAGAACCTACACCTCATCAGGAACCAAGCCCCATGAGCTGCATGGTTCTGACCCCAGGGCAGTACCAGCCAGAGGCAGACAGATCAGACTTCAGGAAACTGAATCACCAGCAGCTGTGGTGGTTTCCAGACTTCTCAACCCATAAACACCAAAGATAAAGTAAAAGGTAAGTGTGGAACTCAGTTGGAACAGGGGGACAGAACAGCATGGTCAAGCCCCTGTCCCTGGGGTGAGAAGTGGAGGAGGTGCAGAGGCTGCAGCTGCTGCTGTGTGGCTGCTTCCAGAGCTCCTTGCATGAAGATAGTAGAGGGACCAAGTGACCACTCAGAGCATAATGGCTCTTGCTTTAACATAATTGGATTTGGGTTGCTGTCTTGGACAGTGGTCCTGGGGTGAGAAACATCAGTGGGCCAGTGTGGTGTCTGTAGAGAGGGAGCCCTCATCAGACCACTGACAACATTCCTGAAAACCCCAGTGATTTGGGACACACCTCTCTCCACTCTGGAAGCAGAGTTCTACTGTGGCAAAGAGATCAAAAGTTAAATAATTGGCTGGCAAGATGAGTAAGCAGAGGAAGTGCTATCAGCCTATAGAATAGTTTTTGGGGAACAAAAAGGATTAAAGCTTGGAATGGGAGGAAGACTACAAAGTCAGAAATCTTGCATCATAATCTTCTAAGAAAAATATGAGCTCATTACAGGCCATGGAGGAGCTCAAGAAGGATTTTGAAAATCAAGTAAGAGAAGTGGAGGAAAAATTAAGAAGAGAAATGAGAATGATACAATAAAATCATGGAAAGTGGGTCAACAGCCTGCTGAAAGAGATCCAAAAAAATACAGAAGAAAATAACACCTTAAAAAAATAGACTAACTCTAATGGCAAAAGAGCCCCCAAAAGCCAATGAGGAGAAGAATGCGTTAAAAAGCTGAATATGCCAGGTGGAAAAGGAATTTCAAAAACTCACTGAAGAGAATAAATCTTTCAAAATTAGAATTGAAGCAAATGGAAGTGAATGATATTATGAGAAATCAAGATGCTATAAAACGGATTCGAACAAATCAAAAAAATAGAAGGCAATATGAAATATCTCATTGGAAAAACCACTGACCTAGAAAATATATCCAGGAGACAGAATTTAAAAATTATTTCACTGCCTGAAAATCATCATCAAAGAAAGAACCTCAAAATCATCCTTCAAGAAATTCTCAAGGAAAATTGGCCTGATATTCTAGAACCAGAGGGCAAAATAGAAATTGAGAGAATTCACTGATGGCCTCTTGAAAAAAGATCCCCAAAAGAAAACTCCTAGGAATACAATAGCCAAATTCCAGAGTTATCAGATCAAGGAGAAAATATTACAAGCAGCCAGAAAGAAACAATTTGAGTGTTGTGAAAACACAATCAGGATAACACAAGATCTAGCAGCTTCTACATTAAGGTATCAAAGGGCTTGAAATATGATATTCCAGAGGTCAAATGAGCTAGGATTAATACCAAGAATCACCTACCCAGGAAAACTGAGTATAATGCTTCTGGGGAAATTATGGTCATTCAATGAAATAGAGGATTTTCAAGCATTATTGATGAAAAAACAGATCTGAACAGGAAATTGAACTTTCAAATACAAGAAACAAGAGAAACATGAGAAGGTAAACAGGAAAAAGAAATCATATATGTATATGCATACATGCATATATATGTTTATATAGGAGGGTGTGAGTGTGTATAAATACATATGTGAGTGTGTGTATATATGTGTACATGTATACATAGAGGGCACAGGATCTGTTGAATAGGAAGGGATGATATCTAAAAAATAAAATTAAGAGGTCAAAGAGGAATATAATGAGAGAAGGAGATACGGAGGGATAGAGCAGGAAAAATTATCTCATATAAAAGAGACTAGAGAAAACTGTTTAAATGGAGAGGAAAAACAGGAAGGCAAAAGGGAGTGGGTCAACCTTACTCTCATTGTATTTGGCTTAAGGAAGGAATAACATACACACTCAGTTGGGTATCTTACCCTACAGGAAAGTAGAGGGAAGGAGGTGTGTGTGTGTGGGGGGGTGATAGAAGGGATTACAGATAGAGGGGGAGGGTAATTAGAAGCACAAAATTACGAAAAGGACAAGGTCAAAGTAGAAAATAGAATAAGTGGGGGGTGGGATAGGATGGAGGGAAATAAAGTTAGTCTCTCAAAATATATCTACTATGGAAATGTTTTGTGTAACTACACATGTACAACCTATATGGAATTTGCTTATCTTCCCAGTAGGGGTGGGTGGTGAGGGGAGAAGGGAAAGAATCTGGAAATCAAAGTTTTAAAAACAAATGTTAAAAAAAGGGTGCTTGTTTGTTCGTTTATTTGTTTTAACATGCAACTGGGAGATAAAATATACAATCACTGGGTTACAGAAATCCATCTTGCCCTACTAGAAAGTCAGAGGGAGAATG
>CM053580.1:42676324-42691460 GCA_028627135.1 Pseudochirops cupreus
TTTCTGTGATGAGATGTAATGTTGTGAATATTATAATGTTTTGAATGTTTGTCTTGATTTGTAATGGAATAAACAGAGTGTTCACTCTGTTTTGTAATCTGAACTCTAAAAGCTGTTCACAGTAGCATTTCTTTGGGAATCTGCTGGTGTATGGCATTACAACTTGAGATGCAAGGACATGGTATATTCTTTTGTCTGTATATTTTTGAGTATTGTTGTCTGATTTGTTTCCTGCTCTCACACTTTAAAATGTTGAGGACATAGGAGTGGTCTATAGTTCCCTAACATGGACATGGTAGAGTTAGAAAGAACCTTAGTTAAAAGATCTTAGAGAGGACTGGAGATTTTGATCTGGAAGAGACGTTAGAGGTCACCACTCCAAACTCTTATTTAACAGATGAGGAAGCCAAGAACCAGAGAGGGAAAATATTTATGATAACAGTAAGTGGCAGGATTCAAACAAGATCCATTGAATCTAATTTCTATGCTTTTTCTACTGCTTCATGCTTTGGCTCTTTCATTTTACAAATGAGAAAACTGAGACAAAGAGAGATACATGACTTGCCCAAAGTTACAAAGGTAGACATATAGGCACTTCACTATTGGAAATTATATCACTTCCAGGAGGGTCCCAGTATAGCTTCTTCTTTGACCCTAGCAAATTTGATTGAATTTCTAGTCTGAGAACTGTGCCTCCTATATTTGTTTCCAATATAAGAAAAACACATTTATTAAGTGCCTGCTATGTGCCAGGCACTCTGTTAATTACTAAGGATACAAAAACAGAAAAGAAAGATAATCCCTTTCCTCAAGGATCTTACAATCTAATGGGGGAAGATGAATAACAAGGAGGTGGGAAGGTGGCACACCAGAGGGTACTTGGAAAGGGGGCATGATGATAGCAAAGTGAAAACAAACCACAGCATCTCATGGGAAATGAAGAGATGGCTGAGAATTATAAGCCCTCTCAAAGAGGCAGAGGCAACTGAGTGTGCTAATGATGTGTGAGTACCAAAACTGAAGCAATCTTCATGATGTTGGGTCCTGGCAATGAGCTTATCCTGGGGGAGCAGGATGATATAGGAGGGTAACCAAGCCAAGCAGGTGCCAAGAAATGAAACTCCAAGTGACGCACACTGTTTAATCCAGATCTTCTTATTCCAAATTGACTACTTTTTCACTATACCACAGTGACTACTTTGTTTTTCAAAAATAGACATTGCTTGAAATATATATACATACACAAACATAGATACATATATACTTATATATATGTATACATAAGCGTATATATGTGTGTAATCTATATCTGCATCTATATCTATCTATACCTGTAAATAGATATCTCTATCTATAACTATGTCAATATATAGAGACAGACAGATCGATAAATAGATAGATCGATAGACTGATAGATTGATAGATCGACAGATAGATCAATAGATAGTTAGATAGACAGACAGATAGATAGATAGATAGATAGATAGATAGATAGATAGATAGATAGATATACATATACCCTACCTCTGCGGATGATAATATGAAAAGAACTATCAGCCTTAAATATTTAAATGTCACTTTGATACAAGCTTACCAGTCTCCCAATAACTCTAGCATTCTATTATCTTTCCAGAGCCCATAGCTGGGTAGGAATGTAGGACTGGGAATCCATTCTCTGACACTCAGGTTGAGAGGTTTTGAAGGCCCCTTCCCGAGAATTAGGTTACGGAGGGACTAGACACAAGGAATCAGAAATCCTAGGATTCTCCCTGATGAGCATATCAGTGCCAGAGGTAACTTTCTCAGACTACTGGAGAGAGAAGCAGAGTGGAATAGTCCAAAGACCTACCTGTGGCAAGGAAGCTGCCCCCCACCCCAAGTCCTACATCAAATGGTGTGCCTCACAGATGGAAGCAGGTATGGTACTAGAGACCTTCATCAGATATTCCTCTGTTCTGGTGAGATGTATTTGAAGTCCAGATGTTTTAAAATATCTTCTTTTGAAATTGTCAGTAAGGGTTCTTTCTTCTCTGCATCATAGAACCCATGGCTATTCAGCATTAGCTGCATCTCTCTTCAACAAAATTTTCAAAACTCTTAAAATGCAAGGAAAAGACAAACTGGCTGATAGGGACCACTATGAGGTCTACTTTCACTACTTTCCCAACCCTTCAGGGCTCCTTGGTACCCTCTCTGGCTTTCAGGTGGAAGGGCATTGATGGCTTTGGGAGTTGGAGAATGGAGAAACATCTATCATAGACATCCACGGCAATGCTCTGAATAGCTGTGTGGTCAGGGCTCTTGGAGTCTTAGCAATGGTTGCTTTGGGTGTCTTAGTATAGGACAAAACCCTATCCGTCCAAGCAGCTCATCCCTTTGAGTAACAGTTTTAATTCCTAAACTTTCACAGGATGGGTGATAAGGACATGAACATCATGACCACGCAGCTTTCCCTTGTGATAGCTGCCCAGTCAGGGTCATTGTGGTACCCAGAAACATCTGCTATATGGCGTCCGCCATGACTCTTTGGATGGACTTACTGATCTAGGGAATCACCTGGCAGACCAGTGACTCATAGTTTACTCTCACTGGCCAATGGGCAAGAATATTTAAATCATATCCCAGTATCATATAAGAAGAGTCACCATCCCACTCACATTCTCTGCAAAGCCCAATTATCTGTGGATAATATATTTTTTAGGAAATGTAGGTGCCATGTAGCTGAAGAACCTGAATTTTCTTACTGGAACTGTATAGTTTTACTTTCTTGATATTTGACACAGTTGTACCTCTTATCAGCATATCATGGCATGCTGAATAACGGCTTGCTGGAAATAATTCCAAGGGTCAGATTTTATTTTTGATTCTGCCAAATATGTGTATGCTTCTTGATCTTAGTGGATTTTTCCTAACACGCTCCACTGTCTCTTCTTAGACAAGTTTAGTCCCACTCTCTGCTAAATTTTGATTAGCTAGTAGATCTGTGCAAGGGCTACACTTGCTTTATTTTCTCTTTCTGCAAGCATTGTTGAAGTTTTAAAAATAAAGAATAAGCAGCTGAAGAAGCCCAGAGGATGCCTTTAAACTCTATCCTTTTAGTTTTCCCAGGACAAATGACAAACCAGCATCATTTCTATGACCTTGATCTTGAAAGTCTAGTACATCTGCTACATTTTTTAAACCGTATTTTGCACAATTGAAAGTTCATATGCATCACTCTGCAACTTTCCAAAGCCATTTTATATCTTTGCAATGCTGAATTTGCTTCCCCTGAAAACATAGAATTTTATAGTTTCCTTTGCAAGATAGCAACAACACTCCTACTCCAATATGTTTTTTCTTCAGATTTCTGTCAGATTGTGGTTCTCCTTCACTATAGGAAACAGTGTCTGTTTCAGGAGGACTTTGGTTTGAGCCTAAACTACAACCTCTTTGCCTTGTGTCACCACTTTGTTCCTGCATTTATTCTCTGATTACTTCCAGGTTTATTTTAGCTTGGCCTTGAAATGAGGCTAGTGTTATGAAGCAAAATGAACATTTGCTTAAAATTTTTATTTTGCATCTGTTTGGTCATTGTGGATGCTGGTGATGTGCTTTTTAAGTAATTAAATTAAATTGCTTGTACTCCTATTCTATTCTTGCTACATAGGCCCGAAAGCAAATTCCACAAAGGGAAAAAATGTGCTCGATCAATTTTCCTTTCCTGTATAAATTTTGTTATGTGTAGATCACTTACTAATACTAATCTCACTAAAATATTTGTGCTTCGACAGTGTTTATTCCAAAAGAAATTCAACAAAATTAATGCATTCCAATAAAATGAATGAGTGGATGAGTTCTAAAGATTGTAAACTCCCTAGATATTGCCTTACAATTAGGAGCACTGGGCTTGTGCTTGAATCTTTCCTTATCCTGGCCAACCAAAAAAAAATGTTGAGAAATGGAAATTATGAGCCAAAATGAAAGGAAAGAGATGAGTCATTAGTGTGGCATAATGGAAAACCCTGAATTCTAATCTTGGCTCCAAACCCAATGGACAAATCTTGGGTAAATCACTTCAACTGAATGAATAATAATAGTGTTACTGTCTACCTAACAAGGGTGTTGTAAAGACCATATGAGAATCCTGTCAGAGTGCTTCCAAAATTATGAGATGTTGCTCTATTATAAGGCACCATTGTTATGTATTTTGTTCAACTATCCTCCTTCATTGATTTTTCCCGGAGCATAATAACATACTATTTGCCATTTGCATTGAGGAGATAATAAAATGAAACGTAAACTGTTACACACACATTTAAGCTAAATAAAACTTTTTTTTCCCACAGAATTTTTAAACAATGATATACCGTTACCAAGAAAGTTATGAAATCTGTTATCCTGGGCAAATAAAAAACACTAATGCACAGACACAAACACAACTTTTAGATCATCCTTATAATACAAAGCCTGCTCGAGCATTCTTCGTGATTTATAACATGTATCCTATATCCTATGTATCATACATGTATACATGTATCATATATGTGTGCATTGCCTTATATTGCATAAATATATGTATACACAAAAATAATGCTATTCAAACAGCCCCTGCATTGAAGGAGCTCTTAAATGTAAGGAATTCTTCTTCACTGCTACTTTGTGTAATTTGTAAAAAGCCTGGGAAATCTCTCTTTAAGTTTTCATTGTTGTGTTAGTAGAAAGAACAATGGAATTAGGATTAGACCATCAGGCTTTGAATCCCAGCTTTGCCTCTTATGAACTTTGTGAATCTTGGGGAACTCACTCCCCAATTTAGCACAGTCACTGGCAATTAGGCTTAATGAATGCTTACTGACTTAGATTTTTGGAGATGTTGACTTGGTTTCTTCTGTGCCTTTTTTTCCTCTTCTTTAAAATGAGAGTGTTTGACTACATGAATAATCTCTAAGATTGCTTCCATCTTTAATCTCATGATCCTCCATGATCCCATGACTCAAAATTTAATCTAGAAGATCTTAAATCATTTTTCTAGGATGATCCAAATGTAATACTACTCAGAAATAGAAGATGCTGAATTACTTTCAGAGACTTATATTATCTTTGATTTTGGTATTATAAATAAATAAAACTAGTATGGAAAAAGGGGCAGTAACTCCCTTCCACAATTCCAAGTGAACATACCCTAATGTGTACCTTCTTTTTATGCATGCCAATATGCAAAGCTTTTTCATCAGTCTCTAATGGATTTATTGGAAATCTATGTCAAGGAAAGCTTTAATATTTTCCACATACTTTAAAGCACCACTTAATTTTAGCTGTCAACAAGAGGTTGATTGCATGAAATTGCATGTGCTATATTACAGTGATTGCAGTCATTAAAATGATTGCAGTTTAAATAAGTATAATGAGGCATTAATAGGCATGGTCTTAGTTGCATGCAGAATATATGCTTTTTATATCATAATAGGACAGGGCTATTTATCTGAAAATATTCGATTTTTAACATGCATTTCTAGAACTCAGAAAATAGTACTAAGATTTTTAACATGGGTTAAAATTAAGAAAATTGTATTTATTAGACAATGCATTCTAGCAAATCTGTCATATACAGAACAAGATAAGATCCACTGGAAAAAAGGGTTAGTGTAAGTTAAACCTTAAAAGGAAGCATTCTCCTTAAATTGGACAAATTCCCATTTGCATCTGGTCTTCAGCATTCCCAGGCTAAAAAGGTATTCAATTCAATGGAATAATTGCCCATTTTTAAAATTTACATTTGGGTTTAAGTGAAGCACGTGGAGTATTTAGACAAATTCAAACTATACATTTGTATATGTGCAACACTAAGGATTCTTTTCTATGATCTATAAACTGGTTGTCAATTCAATTGGTGCATTTCTGACAAACAGTCATATAAAGGGATCTGGCTTTAACTGTCAACTTTGCTTAATTTCCTAATTGTATTGAATACTAGTCGTGGGGTAACACCAGTCATGAATTCAGATAAACACAGGCTCATGGCAACCAACTCCTCTCCCACCTACACTCAATACAGAAAGACAACCAAAAGAGAGAAGAGGTAGAAATTAAGACCACTGGTAACAAATTCCACTCCATCTCCTAGCTTCAACCCATCTCTTCAATTACTATGGGTACTCCACTGAGTCTCACTATACTATGCTATTTCTTGCAACTATTTTTTTTTACATAACATAATCGTATCATCTCATGTCACTATTCCACCATATCCCTCCTCCTTTCCTATGCTCTAATGTTCAAAAAACTGTATGATGAAATGCTTGCAATATGTATTATTTCTCCCTACAATTGTTACTATGACAACTGGGACAGCAAAAAGAAGACTTCTCCAAACTGGTTATGGCAACACCTTCCTATTTCCAGCCCAGCAGCACAAAATCTCTGAATGATAAGAACCCTTCAGGGCCAAACAGTCTAACTTACATGTGAATAAGAAAAATCTCCGTACAATATTGGACAAGTAGGCATTGAGGTTTTGCTTGAAGACCACTAGGGAGATAGACATTCTCTCTTTATCTGACATAGCTACCCTTTCCCCTCTAGATATCACCTTCTCCAGAGGAGCAACATTTTTCATATTCAATAAGAATTATGCCACAGATAGTAATAACAATAAAACAACAGAATAATAATAGCTAACAGTTGTATGGCACCTGCTATATATGAGGCACTGTACTAAGGAATTTACAGATATAATCTCATTTGATCCTCATAACAATTCTGAGACAACCTTATCATTGCCCTCATTTTAGAGATGAAGAAACTGAGCCAATCAGAGGTTAAGTGACTTGCCAAGGTCACACAGCCAGTAAGTATCTGAAGCAGAATTTGAATTCAGATCTTTCTGGTTCCGGGTCTAATGCAGTATCTGTTGCTTTACCTAACTGTCCCAAGTAGAATATATAGAATATTACCACAGCATATACATACAAATTTTCACACTTTATTAGGGGGCTATTTTTAATATAATACAGTTCAAGGGTGAAAAAGGCTTTATATGAACAGCATAGAAATTGTGGACAGAGTAGAAGAGTATGTGTAAAGGGTAGAATATCAACTGTCATGTTTAGGGCACTAACACCAAAGCAAAGGTCTTATTTGATCATCTCTCTCAGAATTCCCTAAAAGTTTTAGTTTAATGTTTTTCAATTTACCTTGTAATACTTTAGCTTCACACTCATCAGAAAAGAGTTTGCTTTTTATTATTTCTTCCCCGAGCCAAATGAATTCCCTGATATTTCAGACTAGTCTAAATGCATGCTGCACACACTTATCCCTGGGAGTATTTCTAGACCATCCAGAACAATGTCTAATTCAGGACTCCTTTCATAGTATGTTTTTTTTTTAATTGAATATGCATGACTGATATAAAATATGTCTCTCTCTGTCTCTTTTTCTCTTTGTCTCTCTGCCTTTCTCTTTGTGTGTCTCCTCTCTGTATATCTATTTATCTACATACAAATCTGTTTATTACCTAGAATTCAGGGAAAGTTAAGTATATCTAAATGATGATAGGATCCAATGACCAGGGATTGCCCTCCCTGAGTATAGTTGTATCAGAAAAGTGAAGATCTAGGCATGGGGGGCAGCTTTTGAGGGCATCTAGTTCAAGGCCTTCAACTTTATAGAGGAGGGAATAAAGGCCCAAGAAGCTTAAGTGACTTACTCCAGTTCTGACAGATAGTAAAAATTGTAGTACCTGAATTCTAGTCTTCTGATTCCAGAGCCAGGGCTCTTCCCACCAAATGATGATGTGTCTGTGTGACTCTGTGCTATAACTTAGATAAGACCATGTAGGATCACTGCTCTACAGAAACTCCCCAATGGAAAAATAAATCATGGGTCTAATAAAAAAAAAGATAAGGGCTCTAAGGCTAAGATTTTCTTTAACTTTGCATTCTTATTCTAACAATATCTTACTTCAAAGGAGTCCCATAGACTTCTGAATGATCTACTACCCTAGAGGCATCAGACATGCAGGCTGCATTGGATCTATAACACTTCCAATTGGGCCAGTACCAGATTAAAATGCAATTGAGAAATGTTTAGTAAAATCAATACAAAATACAATAAAATGTAGATATTACAGTATAATATTTTAAAATTGTCAATATGCAACATACAGGGATCTCTCTGTATAGAAGGGGAAACCCAACTTCATTTTGAGTTTGACAGCACTGTGCTACACAAATAGAATTTTTTAAAATTCCACCTCCTCTTCTCCAAGCTAGTAATCATTAACCCAGTGCTTAAAACTCCTATTTTTTTTTTAATTTAGTCTCACGGACATGGGAGAGCTAATTCTCTTTTCTGTCTCTGCTTATTTAAAATAATTTTTTAATGATTATATCACTAATCTCTATTATTAATGATTTAACAAAGTGAGGAACTCCTCTTCAAACTCCAAATATCCTCATTTTCTAAACTCATCTCCATCCCATAGACTTTAGAGTCAAAAAGAATCTGAGAAATGAGTCAATATTGATTAAAATGAGCTTAGCAGTAGCATATATGTCTGTTATTCTAGTTTACTTTATTTACCCTCCACTAAAGTCCAACTTTAATGCTTTATGTGGGAACAGAAGAAAAAGACACAGGTTCTAGAGGGGCACAACAGTAACTAGGAACATTCCTGGTTACTAAGCAAGCATCATAATCTGTATCCTAGGTTTAAGCAGAATTTCTTCTGATGAGGAGCAAAGTGGGTCAGTTTAGGAACTCAACTTGCCCACAATCTAGTATATTACTAGGTATTAAGCTGTGTGGTCTGTATTATACTAATGGTTGGCAAATGCTGTAAGGGTCTTGTAAATATGGTACCCTCCATGCAAGGTCCTCATTTTATTCTTTCAAAGTCTATGTTGTCAGAATGTGAGCATTAACAGCTTTTAGGAATATTGAAGATTTTCTAGTAACCCTCTAGTCACAGAATGTATATATGTCATTTGAGGTCAGCTTAGGTAAGAAGGACAGCTTCAGGAGGATCACAATGGGTTGGCACAGGGGAAATCACATTTTGCCCTCACCAGCTCTTGAAATGATTTTCAAGGCCTACAGAGGGAACTTTCATGGATGAAACCATACATTTTTGAAGTGTTGAGGTATTCACATCAATTCACCTGATCTATCTGAGGATTTAAGAAATCCCAAATATGGGGTGGCTAGGTGGTACAGTGAATAGAGCACTGGCCCCGAAGTCAGGAGGACCTTTGTTCAAACCCAACCTCAGACACTTAACACTTACTAGCCATGTGACCTTGGGCAAGTCACTTAATCCCAATTGCCCTGCCTTTCCCCACTCCAAAAAAACCAGAAATCCCAAATGTTATGGCTGTTCTTGGGAATTCCATTTAAAAAATGGTTTCTAATTTGTGCTGAATCAGCAAATTCCAAAAAATGAAACTCTTATTTCATTCCACAAACATAAATTCTATTGTCTTTGTCCTCAACAGCCTTAGAGCAGTGGAAAATCTAAAAATGTCGCTGAAACTATCCAAACCATGGCATTTAATTTAAAATAATTAAATTGAAACTCTAATTCAGAATCATAAGACAAAATCAAATCCTTTCTACCTGCTTATTTCTTGGAACTGAAAGCAGGAATCTCTCCCTCCCTTTTTATTGAGTCACTTGGTGTTTTGGAAGTTGTTAGTGAATAATTACGCTTTAATGCCATCTCTGCTTAGTGTTTTTTTTAATTTTTATTTTTTTTTCTGGCTTGTAGTTATCTGTGCCATCTGTTTCCTATACACTTGTATCTGGAGAATGTTTGAATTAGCAGAATTTGTTAGTATTTATCTAGCATGAATATAGCAATATGAATTTCAGTTGTATGGGTATATATTCCTATATTTACACAGATATATATTTATATTTATGATTTGATACATTTCTATCATGGCAATAACTCCCATTTCTCTTATTCTTTATGTTTACAAAGTACTTTACCTACATTACTTCACTAGATCTTCATAACAATACCATCTGAAACAAAAAGAAGTATTATGTCCATTTTACAGATGAGCAAGATAAGGTTCAAGATTGGAAGTGATATACCCAAGGGCACACAGCTAGTGAATGGAAAAGGTATAATGCAAATAAAGGTCTTTTGCCTCCAATTCTAGTGATTCCAGCTTCTCATTGTTTCTCTGAATTTCTCTAAAGTTATAATTGCGAAAGCAAACAAACAAAAATCCCTTTGTTATTCAGATAATTTCCATTGAGGCTCTAGTTTTCAATTAGTCATGGAATTTAAAGAAAGAATATCTTAAAACCCAGAGAATCATGACTTCCTAAATTCATTAAAATTCTTGTGTTGAAATCTTAATTATCATTTTATTTTTCTAAATGCTGAATTTAACAAGTATCATAAAAAGAACATTTCCATATGCAAAATGGAACAGAAAAAGTGAATTATATAAGAAAATGTGAATCTACGCAATGTACAACTCACTTTTTCTAAAATTCATAATGTAACTTAGCATATTACTTTTAAATTTTGCTTCTAAACTGTATTTCTTTCTCAATATCTTTCTGTTCTATGCACTTTGTTTCTAGATTATCCCATGCCCTGCTCTACCTCCTTACTACCTGCCTTGTCCTCATGAGGGTGCTGTTCTTCCGTTCCCATCTTTTCTGTCTTCCTTTAATGTTTTATTTTCCCCTTTAGAATGTAAACTCCTTCAGAGTAGGAACAGGCCTCTTAGTGATGCCTAGGACATAGTTAATATAGTAAATTAGTAAATGCCTCCTCTCTCTCTGCCTCTTTCTGTCTCTCTCTTTTCCCCTCTTTCTCTCTCTGTCTCTCTATCTTTATCTGTCTGTCATTGTCTCTCTGTCTCTCTCCCTCTCTTTCTCTCTGTCTGTCTTTGTGTGTCTCTGTCTCTCTGCATGTCTCTGTCTCTCTGTATGTCTCTGTCTCTCTGTCTCTCTGTCTCTGTCTGTCTGTCTGTCTCTTTCTCTTCGTGTCTGTCTGTCTGTCCTGACAAAGGTCTTAACAGCTTCTATTACTGAATCAGGAACAACTGACAGAGATGCCAGCTATTTAGGACCCTGAAAAATTAAGGTTCATCTTTGGAGACAATTTTGACCTGTTTCAATCATTTAGTCCAGGGCATTCCTGTTCACAATTTGTACCACACAGTAAACATAGCAAATACCCCCACCCCCACCCCCTTTCTCTCTGTCTCTATCTCTTTGTCTCTCTCTCTCTCTCTCTCTCTCTCTCTCTCTGTCTCTTTGTCTCTCTCTCTCTCTTTCTGTCTCTGTTTCTCTGTCTCTCTCTGTCTCTCTGTCTCTCTCTCTCTCTCTCTCTCTCCCCCTCTCTCTCTCTCTCCCCCACCCTTTCTCTCCCATCATCTTTAAAATGTTTCAATGGCCCCCTTTTCCTTTCTTTTTTTTTTTTTGGAAACACTATCACTACATTTCCTCTCCACCTCACATCCCCGCCCTCCTCCCTCCCCCCCAACAAATGAAAGGAAAAGACAAAGGCAAGGTTTGCAATCACAGTCAAATCAAGCTAATCTACATATTTGCTTTTGTGGGGGGGAATGTGAAAACTTCTCAGAAGGATCTTGGAATTTGGTGTCAGGTTTGAGTTTCAGCTTTACCCTTCCTCCTTCATTGCTGCTGTCAATCAGCAGCAAGACCTTTTAGGAATTTTTTGACCCCCACCTAGCTTCAGTTCTTTGTCTTTTTTTTCCCTGCCTATGTGGGCCCCTCCTCCCGGCCAATGGGAGCCAGAGACAACCGGAGCTCACCTCCCCAACCAATGGAAGTGAGAGACAACGGGGAAATACGATCCTGCTGTACTAGGGTTTAAAAACTCTGTTTGTTCCACATTGCATGCCTCCTCTCCCTGATCTGTCATGGACAGTACTGCCCTCTTCTCCAGGGGAAGAGAATACAAATTTCCTGTTTTTATCCTGAGAAAGCTTTGTGTTCTTGATTAAATTTTGAATGGGGTTTTTGTATCCCACACACTTTGGTGAAGTAGAACACAGCAAAATAATAAAGTGTTTGTTTCTGGGAAAAAAAATCACTGAGTCACAAAGTTTAAGATCTAAGAGTGACCTCAGCAACTATGTAATTCAATTAAGAACTAAAAAAGTATGGCTGTTCCATCATAGCTGACAAGATCTCATCCACCCTCTTTTTTAAGTCTTCCCAAAAGAGAATTTGAACCTAAGAAAATCAGTTTGACAGCTGTATGAAGGATGATAGGGAGAGGCTTGAGGCTGGATACATAATTACAAGGTTATTGTAATAGTCCAGATGAGAGCCAAACTAGCTTGGTGGTTATAAGTAATGACAAGGTGGTAAATGTGAGAATTACTAAGGAAGAAACAAGAAACAAGACATGGCAGCTGAAAGGATCTATGATGTGAGTGAGGGTGGGGAGCAGAGGATGACAGAGTAGTAAACTTGCAACTTTGCAAGTTGCAATCTCTCCAACTTTGGAGAGACACTGTTTCCCTCATCAGAGAAAGAGATATTGTTGTGTAACTATGAGAAATGTTCAAAGTGGGAAAATTGCTTTTGAAAGAGATGCTTTCTTAGATGTAGGAAGAGTCTATTCTTGGCTAGATATAGAATGCCCATTAATAATCCAAAATATGAAGGAATTGAGTAGGTAAAAGAAATAAGAAGGAAAAAAGCTTATATTGCAAATAAAAACATCGAAGTGATACTCTAGAGAGAACACTAGGGGTACTACCTTGATAACAGCTATGTTCTTCTTTCCAATGCCTGTCATAGATGTAAGTATTAGCTAACCTTCCCAGTAGTTCAAGAGAAAGCCTGCTTAGCATATGCATGTTTTGATATGAGTGTTCTGAAGTGTGTATGCAGAAGCAACATTCCTCAGAGTTAAATATTTATCTTTAATGTAATTGACTGCTTCATAAAACCTAACATATTTGAGCAAAATATGACTGGTTATGTTCAAATATTATAATGTTGCCTAGTTAGAAAATAGTACAAAAATGAGAAAAGAAAAAAAAAAACAGTTGGCTTTTCTGCAGTTTGATATGTCCTGACCAACACTTCTTGTCCCATATTCTGCAACTGCTGGATACCAGACATATCAGAAGCCTCTCTGATCAAGCACATGGATGTTCACACCTTCTGCTGCCCTTAATCAGCTCCCAAACAGAGACCAAACATCCATAGCTGACTTCTTTCCCTAGCAATGGGATCAGTTTCTGTCCTTGCCTTCTTAGAAAAAATCTTTGTCATTGAACACCTCTGCTCTTGTCAATAATTTGCATTTAGTATTAGAAAAAAAAACCCAAGTAGAATTAAACAGAGAGATTCAAGTACATGTAGCTAATACATGATTCTTTGTACAACCTAGGATCCATCTCCATCTATCTCGTTTTTCTAGTTACTATTGTCCCTAGGTGGTAAGTAATATCTTTTACTGATTGCTTGCTGCTTTGTCCTCTAGCATTTCATGATCTTTCTTCATAGCTTTGAGTGCGAAGAATTTAGGCATCATGCATAAAAAAATAAAAAATAAATGTTTATTCATTTATTGCTTACATTATAAGTTCTGAGTTGTCTCCCTTCCACCCCAATTTTCTGCCTTCCTTTTATTCTTGGCTACATTAATTTTATTTGTACGAAACCATTTTAATATAATATAATGAAAATTATCCATTTTATAACCCAAAATTTTATCTCTCATTTATTCATAAATTCTTTTATCCATGAATTTGATAGATAAAATGTTCATTGAAAAATACTTATAATGTTTCCTTTTAGGTCTAGGTAAGTTATGTGTACATTTTATCCCTATCTTGGTAAATGGTAGAAGATATCAGTCTATATCTAGTTTCTTCCAAACTGCCTTCTGACTTTCCAAGCAATGGCATCATCCATTTAAAACTCTTCATTTTGCAACTGAGAAAACTGAAGGCCAGAGAGAGTGTGGAAAGGATTACCAATGGTCGTCCAGTAAGTGATCAGAGCTGTGATTTGAATTTGAGTCACTTGATTCCAAACTGCTTTGATGTCTTTATTTCTTCTTCTTGTTTTGTTTTGTTTTTGATGGAGTTAAGATCAACAATAAACTTGTATAAATGAATCCTCAAAATTTAAGTTCTAAATGCATTATCAGTCCTTGAGCCTGTGAGGAAGAGAGAGAGAAGTGGAGAGAGGGGAAAAACAAGCTGCCATGAAGCTGTCCCAGAGTAGAATACAGAATAACTCTCCAAGATTTGTTAGAGATATGAAGGAGAAATTGCCATGATCATTGTCTCTTTGTGCCTTCAATGGACTGGTTTATAGAAGCCTAGCAATCAGAGTCACTATTTCTCCTCCTCCTTGCTCTCAATAAGTGGTCTTTGCAATTAACATAGTTACAGATTTTGTGTGCAAGAAGACATGCAAATGAATTCTGTTCAGAAAATTCTGTATCCTGTTATCCTGCTTTATAGAGTATAATACATAGCTCATGTATCTTAGCAAAAGTTGGAGAAGGACCCATCGTGTGCTCAAAGATGCATCATTTCAGGCAACATAAAGAAGCTAGTATTTCAATCATTGTAGACAGGTACATTGAAGGAGAACTAAAAGCTTCCGTAATTACAGTTCAAAAGAAATGCTTTTCTCCCATTCAATACAAAGGCAAGATCTAAACAAGTCTATGAACAATAGCTTTATCTGTAACAACAATGGTGGCTAGAGATTGTTTTAAGATTTTGTTATAAAGACATATGTGTACAGGTGTGTTCATGCATTTAATTGATAGTGGAAACAATTTGAAAGGACAGGGGGAATACAATTAAAGCTACAAAATATCAGAACTTGAACTTGGTATGTCTTAAAGAAATATGCCAGTCTAAATGATGTTCCATAGACATCTTAAACATATGTACCATGAAGCTCATTATATTTTCCACAAAACTTTCCCTTCTTCCAAGCTCCCCTATTACTCTCAAGAGTGCCACCATTCTCTGAGCCACCAGCTCACAACCTGTGTATCATCCTTGATTCTTTACACTTTCTCATCTTCCTCTCTACAGCTATAGGTTCCCAAAGTTGGCGATACTGGCCTCTGGGGGTGCTGCAATGATCCAAGGGGTGGTATTATTTTTTTTAACTAATACACATT
>CM053580.1:42691960-42735145 GCA_028627135.1 Pseudochirops cupreus
TCATTCTCATTTCTCTTCCCAATTTTTCCTCCACTTCTCTTATTTGGTTTTCAAAATCCTTCTTAAGCTGCTCTATGGCTTATATCAAGTCTATATTTTTCTTGGAAGCTTTTGGTGTGGGAGTTCTGACTGTGTTGTCTTCCTCCTGTTCCATGCTTTGGTCCATTTTGTCCCCAGAAAAGGAATCTAGACTTGTATTGCTGAGCTTTCTTTGGTTCCTTTGCCTGCTGATGTTGCCAGTCAGGTTACTTGACCTTTGGGCTCAGAAGAATTCTGCTTTCAGAGGGGAGAGCTCTGCCCCAAATCACTGGGGTTTTCACAGCTGCCAGAGCTATTAGGAGGCCACCGCCATCTCTGCAGCCCCTGGCAATTTTGGCTCACTGAAAACGTACCTCACTGAAAATGTAACCACCATCCAAGACAACAATCCTGATCCAGACAGCTTGAGGCAAGAGCACTTAGCCTCTGAATGATCGTTTGGCCCTCCTGCAATCTGCAGGCCCAAACCTTCTGAAGTAGCCATGTGGAGGCAGCTGCAGGGTCACCACTTCAGACTGCTTCTAGCTCTGGAGTTAGTCAGCTGGACCCTTTCCCCCAAATTTAGCCAAGTTCCACTGACATTTTCCCTTTGTCCTTGGCTCTTATGGGCTGGTAATTCTGGAAATCACCACAGCTGCTGGTGATCCACTTTCCTGAAAGCTCCAGCTAGGGCTTCTCCTGGACAACCTGGGGCAAAAACCACTTGGGACTGGGCTCTGCTCCCAGCACTCCATGATGAGCCCTTTCCATCCATATACTGGGCTGCCTTCTATGGGAGCCTTGTTTCTCTGTCAT
Source organism: Pseudochirops cupreus (assembly GCA_028627135.1). Classification (NCBI taxonomy): domain Eukaryota; kingdom Metazoa; phylum Chordata; class Mammalia; order Diprotodontia; family Pseudocheiridae; genus Pseudochirops; species Pseudochirops cupreus. The sequence continues at coordinate 42,692,795 of CM053580.1, forward strand.
TTTATGAGTTCTAGAGCTCTCAAATTTGTTTAGAGTCATATTTTATAGGTATTTGATGTGGTTATGCTGGGAGCCATGGAGTTCTCCTGCTTCTACACCACCATCTTGACTTCATTCCCCATTATATTTCTTGTTATCCTTGTTTTTTTTTTTCTTCCTTCTGATGAGTTTTATATTTTTCTAGCTTTATCCATAAATATTTATTAATTTCATTATTATACCAATCAATATGCAAATTATGTTTAATGCCATTATAATTTTATTATGTTGGTATTACAATAATGAATAATTAATATATCTCTAGTTATTTAGGTATGTCTGTATTTCTATAAAGAGTGTATTATAGTTATATTAACATAATTCCTTTTCACATCTTAGTAGCAGATCTCTGAAAAAACTTTTGCATTGAATAAAAAGTTTTTCCATAAGTTTTCCATAAAATTGAAGTGAGATATGAGTGACATATCCCTTGGATGAGATATTAGACTCCCTTTAGGGAGCTTACTCCTAATAGACGACTTCACTAGTTCCATGTACACTTGATATTTATTTTTCTACATATCTTTTCTCTGATTTCTGTTTTGCTATTTTTTTTAATGAATAGGTTTATTCACTATGCATTACACCCATTCCTTTTGAAACTTACATTTGGTGGGATGGGAATCAAGCCTTGAGCAAATAGCTTCAAACCCTCCTTCCCCATTAAAAGATCTTAAAAATGTACCTTGACTAAATATGAAGGGAAGTTAGATATGATTCTGTACCAGCACTTGGTCTGTCTAAGGAAAGCATAGTGTCTAAACTCTAGACTGAACCTTTAGCTTCACCTCCTGTCAAGAATCAGTCTCCATTGGAGGATGTTCATAGAGGAGATTCTAGAGAGGTCTGTTCCTTAAAGCCTGTGAGATATTGCTAGACAGAACCATTTAAGCACGCTCAAACCTATATTAGCATAACACATGCAGCACAAGTATATTGTTTTCCAAATAGTTTTTAGTTGACTTTGAGTTGACTTTAGTTCTCTAAGTAAAAGAACATATCAACTACAAAAAGAGATGCATATGTGTCTCTTTGTCAATGCTTATTCCTTCAATTGATTTTTCTTATCTTATTTGTATAACTAGGATTTGAGGAACAATATCAAATAACAGTGCTGATAATGGATATCTTTGTTTTATCCTCAATCTTACTGTAGAAATATCTAGCATTTCTTCCTTACAGATAATGCAGGCTCAGCTCTTGATTTTCTTTTCCCCCCTCTTAAAAGTATTTTCCCCCCAAATTACACATAGTTAAAAGTAGTTTTCAACATTGATTTGTATAAGATTTTGAATTCCCAATTTTTCTCTCTTTCTCCTTCATCACCCTCCTCAACAAGACAGCCAACAATCTGATCCAGGTTATAAATGTACAGTCATATTAAACATACTTCTGCATTAGTTATGTTGTGAAAAGAGATTCAGACCAAAAAGGGGGAAACAATAAGATAGAAAAAAAAAGTAACAAAAAACTGAAAATCCATGCTTTGATTTGCATTCAGACTCCATAGTTCTTTCTCTGGATGTGGATAACATTTTCCACTATGAGTCTTTTGGAATTTTCTCAGATCAACGTATTGCTGAGAAGAAAGGAGTCTATCATATTTGATCATCACACAATGATGCTACACATCGCACAGTGTTTTACTGGTTATGATCACTTCACTCAGCATCAGCTCATTTAAGTCTTTCCAGGTTTTTTGTGAAATTTGCCTGCTCATCATTCCCTATAGCATAATAGTATTGCCTTCTGTTCATGTAACACAGCTTGTTCAGTCATTCAACAATTGATGGGCATGCCCACAATTTTTAAATATCGGCCACCAGAAAAAGAGCTGCTAGAAATATTTTTGCACATGTAGGTCTCTTTCCCTTCTTAGGATCTCTTTGGAATACAGACCTAGTAATGACATTGCCGAATCAAAGGATATGTACAGTTTTATACCATAGTTTGAGGCATAATTCCAAATTGTTCTCAAGCATAGTTGAATCAGTTCACAACTGCACCAACAATGCCTTAGTGTTCCAATTTTTCCTAATCTTCTCCAACATTTATCATTTCCCTTTTCTCTCATATTAGATAATCTGATAGGGGTGAGGTGGTACCTCACAATTGTTTTGATTGCATTCTCTAATAAATAGTGATTTAGAGCATTTTATATGACTATAGATAGCTTAAGTTCTTCAACTGAAAACTACCTGTTCATATCCTTTGACCATTTATCAATTTGATAATGACTTCTTTTCTTATAAATTTGACTCAGTTCTCTACATATTTCAGAAATATGACCTTTATCAGAAACACTGGCCCTAAAAATTATTCTCAGATTTCTGCTTTCCTCCTAATATTGGTTTCTTTGGTTTTATTTATGTAAAATCTTTTTATTTTAATGTAATAAAAATTATACATTGTGCATTTCTTAATGTCCTTTATCTCTTGTTTAGTCATAAATTCTCCCCTTCTCCACATATCTGATAGATAAACTATTCCTTGCTCTCATAATTTGCTTATGGTATATCCCTTTGTGTCTAAATCATCTGCCCATTTTACCTAATCTTGGTAGACAGAGTGAAATATTGGACTATGACTATTTTCTGCCATGCTATTTTCCAGTTTTCCCAGCAGATTTTGTCAAATAATGAGTTATTTTTCTAGAACCTAGATTGTTTCAGTCTATCAAACAGAAGATTACTATGTCATTTACAACTGTGTCTTGTGTATCTAATCTATTCCACTGACCCCAAATAGTTTTGATTGTTGTTTTGTAATATGGTTTTAAATCTGGCATGGCTAGGTCCCTTTCCTTTGCATTTTTCTCATTAATTCTCTTGTTATTCTTGACTTTTTGTTTTTCCAGATGAATTTTGTTAGCATTTTTTCTAGCTTCATAAAGTATTTTTGGTAGTTTCATAGGTATGACCCTAAATAAACATTAATATAGGAAGAATTGTTATTTTTATTATATTAGCTCAGCTGACCCATGAGCAGTTGTTATTTTTCTGATTGTTTAGATCTGATTTTATTTGTGTGAAAATTCCAGGAGATCAAGTACTCTTTTCTTTTAAGCTGAAATGGCTGAATGTAGTCTTTGCATACACATATGCAAGCACCTTCCCAAGCTTCTAGGTGAATATGCTGTGAGCCAGGTGGCCATGAATGCAATGCAGTACTTCTACCTTTGCCAGTTGTTAGTCATCACTTCTTTTAAGAATCAGCTTAGGTGCTATCTCGTAGTAGAATCAATAATGGCAAGCAAAATAGGATTTTTTTTTTTGCTGTTTTTCTTGATTGAGTTTTGGCTGATTGAGTCCCTTTGAACCTCACCTTTGATTGTATCAAGAGTGTTTTATTAGAAACAGTATACATTGTACTGCCCTTAATAGGGTTAAGGGACATTGAAGATGTTGCCTGCCACTTAATAGGATGAATGAAATCACATGGAAACACATGATGAGAGGAGCTTGCAAAAAGGGTGGAACAGAAATGAGAATATAATAGAAGAAGCAGAGCTGGGAGCAGGCAGAACTGAGAGAAAGAATGTTTGTGATGTTGGCACTAAGTTGATCTGTGTTACTTTCTCAGAGAGAAGTCCTGTCTGTTGTTCTGAGTTGATTTCTCAGACTGAAGCCCTTTCTGTTGTTCTGTGTTGAATTTTCAGACAGAAAGTGAATTGAGATGATAGCACTGGTAATGTGTGTAAATATTGTTGTAGCCCTATTAATCTTTGTTTTCCTACAAATAGAAACATCTATGAGTTTCAATTGGAGCAGTCCCCATGAGCTAAGATATGGCACAAGAGCAGAAAGCTGCCTATGTGTGAATTCAGGCAAGAGTTGGGAGTGGTCAGACCATGGAGGAGGAGCCATGTGGTTTGGAAGCCATTACTTTGGATACTCTGTATTGACTGAGGAGATTGTAACTTACTGTGACATAGGAGTAGATGATGCTTGTATTTTCTGCTACCCCTTGAAGATGACTGTAAGATATACTGAATGATATGTTTTGTTTAAGAGTATGTGGCCACCTTAGTAATAAGTTGTTATGTTATGTTATTGTGAATGTTATACTTTTTAGCTTCTTGAATGTTATGCTTTAGTTTATTGCTGAATGCGTAGAGAGTTCATTATACTATGCGATTAGACTCTTAAAGTTATTCACAGCAGTAGTCCTCAGGAGAGCTGCCATAATTGGCTTTATAGAAGCCTTTGCTGATTTTCCTTTTATTAATGTTCTGCCTCTGTCTCATTAAATGTTCATGAATGTACATATCTGTATAATACCCTTCCCATATTGCCTAAAATATAAGGTCCTAGAATGTAAGAATAAAAGTGGAAACTATTTTCTAAATTTTGTTTTTCCTTTTGCATAGTAGGCGGCTAAAAATGTTCATTTTACTTTATTGGCTGAAGTATTACATCTTAAATCTCAAAGTTCTGTTTGTCCTTGACTAAGGAAAAATCTCAAATGTTAACTAGAAATCATTTTGGTAGTTTTTAAAGGAAGAGAGAGAGAGGGAGTAATCAAAGGAAGTAGGCAGGAAGAAAGGATGGAAGGGAGGAAAATGGAAGGGAGGAAGAAGGAAGAAAGGAAGGAAGGAAGGAAGGAAGGAAGAAAGGAAGGAAGGAAGGAAGGGGGAAAAAACAGAGAATGAAAGAAAGAAGGAAGGAAGAGAGAGAGGGAAGAATAATTTATTAAGTACCTACTATATTCCAGCCATCTGGCTAAGCACTTTATAAATGTTAGTTTTTTTTAGTGTGTATGATCATACTACTTGGTAATATATTTGGAAAGGAACACACTGTTCAGCCATAATTCTTTCTGTAAAACACTGAGATGTGAGATATAGAGAATAATGATAACCACAAACCTCTTAAAAATTCATAGCACTAATGTATGAATATTCCTGGAAGCATATCATATTCTTGGATCTTTATTGTTCAAAATGTATCATCTTAATTATGTAATGTGAAACACATAGGCATTGGCAAGAGATAAATGAAAATTGAGTTTAAAAAAATAGAGGACAAGGATCATCCATAATGATTTTCTTTGGAAAAATTACAAATACATTGCACAAATTGTTTCCCTGTAATCCTTTTTGGATATGACTAGGTACATATATAAAATGCCAAAATGCCGAGGATAATGCATTGGCTAGCAAAAATAAGACACAGAAGTAAATGGTACTGAAAGAGGAATTGGTAATGAGCTGGAAAATTAAGAATTTACAGGGTATAAATCAAGCCTTTCCTCAATGACCCTGAAGTTACATACCTTTTTGAGAATAGCAAAGATCAAAGAAAGAGCAGGAAGGAAACACTGAAAGTACTATTTGATTCAGTCGGCGACACAGATCCAAATGTTACCCAGAAATCCATTGAGATGGACTCAAAAGGGGCCTAGATCACAGCAGGAAATATACGTATTAAAAGTAATGAGAAACATGGAAGATAAATAGCTAAACTTCTAGGCCAAACTAGGGACAGGATTCACATTTACATTGATATTATAACATTATCACAACTCTGCAATACAACATCGTAACATTATTGATTCATTACTTTAAGGAAGACACTTGAGAGATCACCTAGTTGAAGTGATCTTCACCCTTTCTGGGTATGTTATAGACTTCTTTGTTAGTCTGCTGAAGTTGATGGACTCCTCAGAATAACAGTTTTTAAAGCCTACCAAAAATATATAACATAACCCAAAAAAATCACATCAGAATAAAGATTTATTCCAATCAAATTTCATTGACTCTCTGAAATATATCTATAGACTCCTTGGGATTCTATTGATCTCAAGTTAAAAACTAATTATCTGAGTCCAATCTATTTGTCTTTTTCATTGTAATTTTAAAAGTGAGAAAACAGAGGGAGGTTGTGATTTTTGCAGTTCTGCATTAATAAGTAAAAGAATTCCACAGCAGAAAGCTGAGAAACAATTTTTACAGCCAGAATCTCTGATAAATGCCTCATTTCTAAAATACATAGAGTTTTGAGTTAATTTGTAAGAATACAAATCATTCCCCACTCAACAAATGGTCAAAGTATATGAACAGTTTTCAGATGAATAAATTAAAGCTATCTATAGTCATATAAAAATGCTCTATCACTATTGATTAGAGAAATGTAAATTAAAACAATTCTGAGGTACCACCTCACACCTATCAGATTGACTAACATGACAAAACAGTAAAATTATAAATGTTGAAGAAGATGTGGGAAAATTGGAACACTAATGCATTGTTGGTGGAGTTGTGAACTGATCAAACAATTCTGGAGAACAATTTGGAGCTATGCCTAATGGGCTATAAAACTGTGCATACCCTTTGATCCAGCAATGCCACTACTAGGTCTGTATTCCAAATAGATCATAAAAAAGGAAAATGATTCACGTATAAAAAAAAATATATTAATAGCAGCTCTTTTTGTACTGGCAAAGAATTAGAAATTAAGGGGATGTCTATCATTTGAGGAATGGCTGAACAAGTTGTGATATAGGAATATAATAGAATGCAATTGTTACATAAGAAATGGTGAGCAGGTGAATTTCAGAAAAATTGGAAAGACTCACATGAACTGATGCCAAAGTGAGAAGAGCCATGAGAACATTGTCAACACAATAACAACAACACTGTGTGATGACTGACTTTGCTAGATTTAGCTATTTTCAGTAATGCAATGATCTAAGACAATTCCAAAAGACTCATGATGGAAAATTCTATTCATATCCAGAGAAAGAACTATGGAGTCTGTATGTAGATCAAAGTATATTTTCTCTTTTTTCCTGTTTTGTTTTTCTTTCTTGTGTTTTTTTCCCTTTTGCTCTGATTCTTTCTTCACAACACGATTAATGTGGAAATATGTTTAACATGATTGTACACATGTAACCTATAGTTATATAAGATTGCATGCCATTTTGGTGAGAGGGAAGAAGACTGAGGGGGACAATTGAGAACTGAAGTCTTATAAAAGTGAATGTTGAATACTAAAAATAAATAACTAAAAAGAAGAAGGAGGAGGAGGAGAAGGAAGAGGAGGAAGAGGAGAAGCAGAAGAAGGAGGAGGAGGAGGAAGAGGAGAAGCAGAAGAAGGAGGAGGAGGAGGAAGAGGAGAAGCAGGAGAATGAGAAGGAGGAAGAGGAGGAGGAGGAAGAGGAGGAGGAGGAGAAGGAGAAGGAAAAGAAGAAGAAGAAGAAGAAGAAGAAGAAGAAGAAGAAGAAGAAGAAGAAGAAGAAGAAGAAGAAGAAGAAGAAGAAGAAGAAGAAGAAGAAGAAGAAGGAGAAATGGAATTATTCCCCAAATTTCAAATCCAGAAATCTTTGTGGATGCTGGAAATCTCTTGCCATTTATTATTCTGACAGGCAGGGATGCAATTTAGTGATCTAGAATATCAAGGTTGTGGAGTGAAAAGACAGACTTAATAAGATGTCAGGTAGGACAGAGATCATAGAAGGGAAAGTCAGAGAAAGACTAGAGGTGAACATGACTACTTTGTAATACTCCTTTGGTTCAACATTCTTCACTTCTCCCTATCTTTTCTTTTCCCACCACTTACTGGAGTTTCCTTAAAGTCCGCAGAAGAAAACAGCATTTTAAAAAGATTCCATGGCCCTCTCAGACTCTATTCCTTCCCAAAGACAAATGTTACCAAGGCAAATGTGTAAGTATCTGGCCATATTTTCATATTCCCCAATGAACTTTAAAACTATCATGGCAGCCTATTATCAGTTCCCTTACTCACATCCACATATAATAATGTTATTTAATATTATATAGAATGTCCATTATATGGGTAAGTTGATTTCAATTAATGTATTGAATATCAGTACTATTCAACTATCTCTCTACAAACATACTCTAATAGCATGGACATAATCCTAGTTTCTCCAAGTCTATGCCAATGGAGCAAAAACTCTGAAATATTCTTCCAATCTGATAAGATTTTATGTATTAGTGTGTTGAAAGAATGGATGTCTTGTTGTCCATGGACGAGCCTAGATAAGTTTGGGGATGCTTATTACCAAGATGGATATAAACTTTTAGAGATTACTGAAGGACACCAAAATTCAAGTGCATTTAATCTGTTAGGTAGTAAGAATATCCACAGCAAACAAATTACAGATTCACCATATACTAAAATTATAGAGATCCAAAAGACATAGGAACTACCATGGTACACCAAGTCCAGTGGGGATTAACATTAGATAAGGTCTGTATTGTGACTGAAAATTATTCTTCTACTTTAATGTGTCCCAATGTACACTTCTCTGTGAAACTACTGTATATTTTAAATTTTGCTTGTGACCACTCTAGTGCTTTCCCACTCAAATTCAAATAATGCCTGACTTTTGCGTTAAAAATGAAAAAAGTGTTATCATCATCATTCTTATTGTTATCATTAGTAGTAGTAGAAGAAGCAGTAATAGCTCCCATATATCTAGGGCTCTGAAGTTTGAAAGATTTTGAAGTGTGTCATCTCATTTGATTTTCTGAACAATCTAATGAGAAACGTGTTGTTTATTTACCCTATTTTACTGATGGGGAATCTGAGGCTGATAAAGGTTAGGTGATTTGCCTGGGCTTGTACTACTAGTGAGCACCTGAAGCAGGGTTAACCTCAGATGGCCCTAACTCCAAGTCCGATGTTCTATCCACTGGGCCACCTACTTGTCTAATAGTTGCATGTGATTGGTTGCACTAATATTTTTAATGCCAGATAGTCCATCAAGTGGTGCTGTCATATGCTTAGTATAAGATTCACTTCTGGCAAGAGGAGAAATATTGTTTTGTTGTTGTTTTCCATGGGAGGGTAGTTCTGTGATCTCATAAGTTAGAGGAACCACTGGGGTCAAAGTTTTATGGATGCATGCTATCTATATTTTTTAATTACAAAGTTGTCTAGAATCCTGAGATATTAATGGCTTGCCTGTGATCACACTTCTAGAATGTGACAGAGGAATTTTTTTTCCTTTTTTTGGGGCTTTTATTCTGTATATTTACATGGAAAGTTTAGAGACTACAAAAAGTAATAGCATTTGTCACGTCATTGGGTACAGAGATCACATTTTAATGATTTAACAAACATTACCATATATTTAATCAATAGGAAATGTTTGCTTCAGTTGATACTGAAAAAAGTTACCAAGGCAAGAGCAACATGAATATTGTGGGGTTTTCTTCTGCACAAACTTCAAATTCAGTAGATGAGAATTTATGAGATTACAGCCAAATTATTCAAATTCCAGAGACAGAATTTAAATCTGAGTTATTTTAATTCCCAGGCTAAATCTCACTCTACCACCTTACACAGACACTCATGTTCCTTATTTTGGTTTGTTTCAGTAAGGACAATTCTTTTGTCCAGACAAATGACTGATCATCTCTTTGTTGCTGAATCTTATAATGACTGCTTTATATATTCCAGAGGCAGGAAATCTTGTGAAACAGCTTTCACTGTGTGGTTAGTACTACCTGGAATCCCTCATCTAATGAATAGATTAGTTTGATCTGTTTGTCATGAGTGTGAGGTATTTTCCTTGACATGATCCCAGTCTCAGAACATAGTTTTCTCAATTAAATTAGTCTCATATATAACAGATATTCATTGAACATGTTACTATGCCAGTCACTACAGGGTAGAAAATGATGAGTAAGATGGTCCCTGCTTCTAAGAAGTTTATAATCTAGTAATAATAAAAAGTGACATTAATAGCTTGTAATATCAAAATGTTTATGGCAGCCCTTTTGTGGTGGCAAGAGTTGGAAATTGAAGGAATATCCATCAGTTGGGGAAAGGTTGAACAAATTGTGGTATATGTTGTCATGGAATACTATTATACAATAAAAAATAACAAACAAGATGGTTTCAGAAAAGCCTGGGAAGACATATAATCTGAACATGACCTGATGCAAAATAAAGTGAGCAGAACCAGGAGAATACTGTCCACTGTAAAAACAATGTTGTAACAATGATCAACCATGAAAGACTTAGCTACTCTGATCAAGATAATGATCCAAAATAGTTCTAAGAGAACCATGATGAAAAATACTACCCACCTCCAGAGAAAGAACTAATGAATTCTGAGCACAGATTAAAGTACACTTTTAAAATTGTATTAATTTTTTTTCTGTGTGTTTTCTTTTGCAACATGTTTAATATGGAAATATGTTATGCATGACTTCACATGTACAATTGATCTCATATTTCTTACCTTCTCAAGAGGTAAAGGAAGAGTACTAAGGAAAGAATTTAGAACTCAAAATTTAAAAAAAAATCAATGATAAAATTAATTCTAATTAATTGTTATTTTGAAAAACATAATGAAATAAAAACATAATAAAAGTTTGTAATATTACCCATTTATACAGCACTTTAATTTTAGCAAATATTCTCCTCACAGTGACCCCATGGTATAGGAAACAGAGGAACAACACAGGTCTATAAATAATGATAATTCAATTCAGGATATAATAACTTTTAAAAAGTACAAAATATAAAGAGAATAGAAAAGGGGATGGAACCATTTAAGACAGAGAAGTGATTACATCCAATTGGGAGGATCACAGAGTAATCAAAGGATTTATATGTGCATATAGTCTTATCTAGTCCCTCATTTTATAGATGAGGGAATTGAGGACCAGAGAGATTCACTGACTTGCCCAAGGCCTAGAAAAACCTAGATCCACATGGAGGAGCTCTGATGCCCAATTCAGTGTTCTTTTGTCTGAATCTCCTTGTGAAAGGTGTGACATTTGAACTTCACCTGGAATTTCAACAGAAAAAAAAAGTTGGAGTAAGAATAGTAGGGGAAATAAATCCAGGTGAAAGAAGTAAACTGAAAAATAGAGGCAGGAAAGTACAGCCAAAGCTTGAGTAATAATTTGATCAGAAACTTGAGCATGTTTTGACACTACATAGTAGAAAACAGCTGGAGAAAGTTAGGACCTGATTGTAGAGGGTGTCAAAACTCAGGCTGAGGCATTTGGATTTTATTTTGCAGATTGAACTTTATTATCTGATTTGTGTTTCCCCCACTTCTCTATGCAAAAAACCCCAAACAAACAACGAGTAAAATATTATCTTTGCTTTCTCCTTAAACAAATCATGAAAGTCCTGACATCTTACTCAAAAAAAAAAAGGACATTTAGTGATGAAGGTAGTAATATTAGGATAAAGTGAAAAAAGTAAGACAGGCATAACAAGGCCCAATAGGTTTCACAGGGATCAAAAAAAAGGAAAAAATAGTACTAATTAGGGAAGATCAAACCCCCCCCTCCCACATATGAGCCAGGGTTCCTAATGAGGTAGTGTACATTGGTAGAAAATACGCCAGACCTGACCTCTTCAGAGACAAAGATATGAATCCAAATTCTAATATTTATTAGCCATGGGGCTTTCTCTGAGTCTCAGTTTCTGATTTCTAAATAAAATAAAGATAATAACATTTGTAATTCCTAGCATCTGGAATGGTACTAGGGGAAGTTCAAATGGGGGTATGCCTAAATGATTCAACATTATAAAGACAAACAACTTTGGGAAACTTAAGAAATTCATACCTAGGCAACGATTAGCCACAATTTCAGAGGACCCCAGAGATAAAGTATGCATGTACCATGTAACAGAGAGAAGATATACTCAATATACAGAGGGAGACACGCATTTTTCAACACGGATAGCTCAAGGCAAATCAAGAAGCATTTATAAAGTACCTAATAGGTGTCAGACACTGTGCAAGAACTAAGAAATTAAGGAAAGGCAAAGAGAGTCTCTGCTCTCACAGAGCTCAAAAATCTAATAATCTGAGAATTTGTTCTTTCTTGACTGAAAAATTGAATGTGATTTTTTTGGTCTCTGTTTTTATTTTAAATTGAGGGAACATTTGGGAAGAAAAAATAAATTCTTGTTAATTGAAAAGTTAAATATAAGGCAAAAGCAATTTCAGCTTTTATGTTTCTTATGAATATGATATGGTCCTCCATCAAAAACACTGTGGAAAAAAAAGAAAAACACTATGAGGTTGTGACAGATTTACTTTTCTCGACTCTTTCTTAGGAAATTTGGTAAAAATTATCACTTCTGTGTTTTTACTTACTAATGCCTTCCATTATATGACCACACACACACACACACACACACACACACACACACACACACATTTCATGATCAAAAGAGTTGGCAGTTATGCCAATTTTTTCCTTGAGTAAAGTTTCTTCCTTAAGAAGTCAAATTTATTTATATGGCTTTAGAACTTTTTTTTTAAATGGGACAAGCCATAGAATATAATTGATTTGAAAGTAAATATTAACTAATATTTTGCCATAATAGTACATTTTATTTGAAGGCTCCAGTATTTTTTTTAAACAAGACTTTGTATTGAATAAGCAGCATAACATAATTAAATGGTACACTTTCTATTTCAACACTGAGATTAATCATAAAAGAATAGTACTTAAACACCTCCACTTTTTTTGGCCTCCATTTTTTTTTCTTAAACTGTCAACTAGAACTCCCAATAGTTAACTTAAAGGAATGTAATGTTTCAGAGTCAAGATAGGATCATTGTTTAGTCACTTTTCAGTTATGTCCAATTCTCCATGATCCCATTTGGGGTTTTCTTGGCAGATATGGTTTGCCATTTCCTTCTCAATCTCATTTTGTAGATGAGGTAAACTGAAGTAAACAGCGTTACGTGATTTGCCCAGGGTCACACAGCTAGTAAGTATCTAAGGTCAGAATTGAAATCAGAAAGATGAATCTTCCATTTTTGCTTTTTGTAGGGAGAATAAAAATTATGGGAATGGACAGGATTCATTATGGAAGCCTATCGCAGGGTCATTGGGATTTATATATGAGAATAATTGGCTTACACAATAGTCAGTCTGAGTACTACAATTTAAGCAATTGGAAAATGGGCACCCAGAAAGAAGCAGCTGGGGTAATGGGAAGATCATGAAATTGGAGGTAGTAGAACTGGATTTTAATCCAGAATACATCATTTACTACCTGTATGGCTTTAGGCAAACCATTTAAACTTTCTAGGCTTTAGTTTCTGGGATGCAAAATGAAGGTGCTTGCCAAGATGCTTGATGAGGTAGGTCCCGTTCACTTCTAAATCTTATAATCATATTATCCTTTGAAGATGGATTGTCAGATTTCTTAACCTCAATGTGATGCAAAAGAGCATTAGATTTGGAGCTAGAGGACTGGTAAAATCTTTTGCACCTATAGAACCTAGGACTTGAGAGATAATGAAAGTATTTGACTTCAAATCTCACTCAAGTCATGTACTATGGGTCTTTGAACCTCAGTTTCCTCATATGTAAATGAAGAGCTTAGGCTTGATGACTTCTATGGTGTCTGCCAGTATTGAAGCTATGAAATTAGAATAAAAAAAAGATCCAAACTGGCATTATTTAAAGAAGGGCACAATGGATGGCTGAATGTAGCATGTTGCATGCCATTAAAGGAGTATGCTCACAAAGAAGGACATTAGGTCAAACTCCACACACAGTTGTCTGTGCTAAGTTGTCTTAATTATACACTATGCCCATTCCTTGCTCCCCAATAATCAGAATCACATGTGGGGTTTCAAAGTTGGAAGAATATATATCCACAAACATACACACATATACATGTGTGTTTATGTGTATGGACACATATGCATACATGTGTGTATATACATATATGTATATATACATATAGAGTGTGTGTGGAATACAGAAATGTACTATAGCCAGCTCAAACTAGTCCATGAGATGAGACTATCAAAATTTAAGTATAGGCCCTCACATCTCAGAAATTGGCAATTATTACAAATTTGAATTTAATTGCTTTATTGATTATCTAGACTTAAGCAATTGATGGAAAAATATTAATAATGCAGATTAAACCTAATAGTGTATTATAGTATATAGCTACTTTTCTTTCCCCTGAAAAAAAAAGTTGAACATTTATCAGCAACCACTGCCTCCACGGCTATGAATTCTGACCTATATGTGAAAAAATGATCATATGTACCACATATCCGACAAGTGAGCCTCCCAGGCTTTGCTTAAAGACTGCAAGTAATGAGGGATGCGGAACGCTTAGTACATATCTCATTTCACTCTGGGAAAGGTATAATTGTTAAAAAATATTTTCCTGGCGAGCCCCAGAGGCGGCCGGTCCAGCAGCCCGTCCCGTGTAAGTGTATAGGCTCCTCAGGCCCAGGCCTGGAGCCCCAGCGCCGCCTGCCTTAGGGCGCGGGTCCTGGTGCTTACCCAGCAGCCACCGACAAGCCCCCGGGACTCCCGCCTCATTTGCACCCATCTCCGATCCCTGGCTCCCAAATTACTCGCTACGCAACGGCCTTGCAGAACCCTGGAGCCCTATTCCCCGGAAGCTGCCAAGACCCCTGCCAAGTACCTGCAGGAACCTGGGCCCAGGCCTCAACGGCAGACGCTTTTACGAGATCCCTGGGGAAGCAGATGAGGTCTTCAAAGTCACCAGCGTCCCGCCACTGCCTCTAGACTGTCCAGCAGGCCCCTTGGAAGGACCCCCAGAGCTGAGAGGCTCCCCAGTACCCTGCCTGGCCAGGCTCTGGAGACCCCTGAACCCCCAGCTCACTGACTCAATGGAACTGCCCAAGAGCACAAACAAGAAATGGAGAAATAGGACTACGTTCAGCACCTTTCCACTGGAAGAACTGGAGGTTTTCCAGAAGCCCCATTACCCTGATGTGTATGCAAGAGAACAGCTGGCCCTAAGGACTGACCTGACTGACGCCCAGGTACAGATCTGGTTCCAGAAGCAAAGAGCCAAATGGAGGAAACAGTTGAGACATGGGAAGATCCAGGAGGTGAGGAATCTTTTCAGAGCCACCAACGATGTATCTGTGCAGCCCAGGACAGACAGTTATCCCCAGCATTACCTGAAAGAATCAGCCAGAGGGACACAGAAGCTTTAAAATCGAATCCTTAAATAAAAGTCATCAGGACAACACAGAAGACACTCCAACAGTTTATATAAAGACTTCCTCCCACCTCCCATTTTACAGCAGTTCTTCTTCTTCATCCAGACGGGGCCAAGACATTTTCAGTCACTTGCATTGGAAAAATAAGAATAAATCCTCCCAGTTTTTTAAGAAAAAATAAAATTAAAAATGAAAATATTTTCCTTCTGGCACATCAAAATTTGTTTCTGTATAAAATGTACCCCAAAGCAAAACAAGTTTGTCCTGGTTCCATGTGACAGCTCTTTTAAAATATAAAGAGAATTCTATGTTTCTAACCCTGTTTTATGCAATTATTTCTCCTAAAATATATACTAGCTCTTAAGTGGTTTGGAAAACAATAACCTCAAATGCAACGAATATCTGAAGAATTTGATGTCTCCTTTGTAT
The DNA here is from genome assembly GCA_028627135.1 of Pseudochirops cupreus. NCBI lineage: Eukaryota > Metazoa > Chordata > Mammalia > Diprotodontia > Pseudocheiridae > Pseudochirops > Pseudochirops cupreus. Next base: position 42,708,218 of record CM053580.1, read on the forward strand.
TGAACACTGGTGGAAGTTTTCTTATCTACATTCACCTTTGTCCTGGCTCTCATGGAGTTTACAATCTGCTAGGAAGAAGAGGGACAAACTCTTCATGAGATCTGAGGTTATTATCTAGCACCCAGTACAATTCCAGACACATGGCAAGAACTTAAAAATGTTTGAAGGACATAAAGTTTGAGGAAGATTTCATCAAGACACTGGCAAGCAAATTGAGCATTAAAGAATTAGCAGGATTTCAGAAGGTGAAGAGGTAGAGGGCAGCATTCCAGAACTAGAGTACAGTGTGAGCACAAGCAAGGAAGAAGGAAAATCGGGGGGCGGGGGGGGAGGAGAGACAAATATAATTAAACTAGTGGGGCAGCTAGTTGGCTCAGTGGATAGAGAGCCAGAGTTGGAGTCAGGAAGACCTGAGCTCAAACCCGACCTCAGATACTAGTTGTGTGACCCTGAGCAAGTCACTTAAATGTGTTTGCCTTATTTTCTCATCTGGAAAATGAGCTGTAGAAGGAAATGACAAACTCCTCCATTATCTTTCCCAAGAAACCCCAAAAGGGGTCATTAAGAGTCACAAACAACTGAAAATGATTAAACAATAAAAAACAACAAAGTTCATCAAAGGAAACAACACAAAATAATTCCCAATGTATGTGTTTATTTCAGATTGTTGCATGGAGGATTTTTTAAACTACTTAATAGATACTTAATAAATGCTCATGGATTGATTAGGTCAGTGCAAAAAAACATGTGTCTGACAAAGGGTATGATGGATTTAGAGGAAGAAGAGAAGATAGAAATTGGAAGACCTTTATAGGAGATACTGAGATGGTCTAAGTTCAATTCAATTCAATTCATTATACATGTATTAAGTACCTACTAAGTGCCAGGCACTATGCTAAAAGCTAGGAACACAAATAACAAGAAAGGTAATTTCTACCCTTAAGGAATCTCATGGAGGAAGAGAACAGATAAAAGAACGTGTACTGAGTGGAAGATGAACTTGAGTAGAGAGACCAATCAGAGGGCATGAAAGATGAGAGTCTCTACCCAAATAGTGCCAGCGTCAAAAGAAAGGAGTATAGAAGAAATACAGCGATGGTAAAAAGAACAAGACTACACAACTTGCATCTATTGGGTGTGTGTGAGAAGAGAATAAGGACATAACTGAAAGTGTGAGCCTAGGTGATTGGGAGGATGGCAATGTCTTCAACATTAACAAGAAAAGTTGGGAAGAGAAAGGGTTTGTGTCTTCAGTTTTGGATGTGTTGAATTTTTTTGCGTGTGTTATCTTGTATTTTTATTTATTTTGTTAAACATTTCCCAATTATATTTTAATCTGATTCATGCTACTCCAGTGGGCTGTGAGTTTGACACTTCTATTCTAAATAGTACACCTCTTTTTTCTTTTTTTTCCTTCTTCTATTTTTAAAAGATTTTTATTGATATTATTGTTTTTTTATTTTAAAATTTTTTAAATTTACTTTTAGTTTACAAGATTCAGATCCATAATCCCTTGAGTTTCAGATTTTCTCCTCTCCCTTCCCCCCACCCCCCATGGTGACATGCAATCATGTATAGGATCCGCAAATACTTTCACATTGTACAATAGTTTGGTCATATAGAAGGGTTGTAACCAATGAGTGATCACTGGGAAAAAAGAAGCAAAACCAAACATGAAAAAGAATGATAGCATGTATTGCTTCAGTCTCCATTTAAACTCTAGTCTTTCTAGATCTTTCTCTGAATGTAGATATCTCCTTCCATCCTGAGACTCGTAGACTTGAATTTAAGAGGGTTAACTGGGCTTCCTATTCCCTAATTATTCCAGTTAACTGAAGCTTTACCATACCTGAGCACATAAGAAAAGGAGTTCTACAATAGTGCTTACTCACACTTTATTTTTATGGTCATTTTATGTAATTATTTTTATTTTCTTCAAGTAGGTCACATCAGAAGTGTTCAGTCAGCACATTCCAGACTTATTTTTAACCTCAGAAGAATAAGTGTGACATTTCTTACTGACCTAGAAAATTCCACTTTCACTTCAGCAAAGGGTAGAAGATTTTAGTACAGCTATTGAGGCTGGAACTGAAAGACAAGACTCCTTGGAGATCCTCAATTCCAGCCCTCTCAAGTAAGCAATAAGGAAACTCAAGGTCAAGAAGATTACATGATTTACTAAATATTGAATAAGTTGTAAGTAGCAGAGATGGAATTTAAACTTGGTCCTTCTGATTCCAAATCCAGTGGTCTTGCCACTATTCCACTTTCCCTCACCTTTAAAGCAAAATCAAGATAATCTGGATTCCCAGGTCTTTTCCAAAACTTTCCATGTCAAAACAAAATGTTATATGCCCAATTGTAGAAAACAAAACAGAACCCCACATTTTCCAGGACAGTGACGGCTAAAACAAGTGAAGCATGCCATGATTTAGGAAGGTAAAATTTCCACATGAAATATGATTCAAGCATGAAATCCTAAGGATAAATTTAGCATTCACATCAAATAGGCCACAGGTATATAGACATTTCAGTCTACTCCTCACTTCTGTTTTTTTGCTTTTTTGGGAGGGCAATTGGGGTTAAATGACTTGACCAAAGTCACATGGCTAGTGTGTCAAGTGTCTGAGGCAGAATTTGAACTCAGATCCTCCTGACTCCAGGGTCGGTGCTCTATTCACTGCACTCCCTAGCCGCCCCACAGTCTACTCCTCACTAACCATGTGTGAACTGTTCACTTTGTGATTTAGTTATGGAAATTTGTAAGTCCTCAGCAGGTTTCCCTTAGCCATTATAATAGATTCCTAGCACTGCATAGTAATTTCTGAATTTTGCTCTCAACAAGCAGAATGGGCTTGATTTGTCTTTAAAACAGGGCAACTTAATCTGATGTCCATAGATCTCCAGTGTTTCTGTGGGATCCTTAACATGTCTTTGGAGCAATTTCAGGACATCTGTGAAATGGAGTCAAAAAAGATAAATTTTCTGTTAATGAGTCTCTAATAGAAATTGATCATTTCTTCAGTTATGAATGTAATTCACTTGTACACTGATCTTCTTGTTCCTCACACGTGATTGGTTGTCCTTCATACTCAAAGAGAAACAAAATGACATCACTATATCAGGGTCAATGTTCAGCATGTCCAGCTGTGGCTTATCATACCAATACAAACTCAGAAAGTTCTACCACAGGTTGGATACAAAGAGTCTATGTGACCATTTGGAAGGGAGATGTCTCTAAATTTTCACATCTCATATTTCTGTAAGTCTGATTCACTCATAGAGCTCATTGTCTTCTATGAGGCCAGCACACCATGTGGTGTAGTCCTGTGCCAGTGTCTTCCCTTTGCTACAGTAGATTCCAAGTTCTTCAGCAAGACTATCACAGTGTCCTTGTATAACTTCTTCTCACCTCTATGTGAGTGCTTGCCATGTGTGAATTAGTTTAGGCAAATGTAGGTTTGGAATTCTAAAAATGTGGTCAGTTCATGAAACATGACATTCTGTCTTATGACTATATGCCTTTGCACTATTTCCCATACCTATCCTGACCTTTGTCAAGATCTCTTCCTCTCAATAAGACATCTGTTTGATCAACAGCTCACAGGTCCTCAAACCCAACTCCCCACTCTTAAAATTTAGCAGGCTTCCTGTTTAGTCACCCTACCTGACACCTGGGCCACCTCTATGACATGCCTCCCAACTGTCCCATCCTCCATATTCCTACTGCCAGTACCCTAATACCCCATTATCCCCTACCTCCTCTCTCCTCTGATTAGAGGGCTAGAGGTTGGAGCACAAAGCTCTGTTTAAAACTTTCCTCTATAGTGGGCAGGAATTGGAGTTGCAGCTCAACTCAAACACTGATCCCCAAGCTACTAGTGCAACTCACCGCCCCCCCCCCCCTTATTCACACACACACACACACACAAGACCTTCTATTTATTTTGTGTATATTTGAATATACTTTAAAATGTAATAACATAATCCCTGAAGAAATTAGGCTCCTTGAGGGCAAGAGTTCTTTCCTCTTTTTACCTCTATAACCATAATGCTTATTATTGTTTGGCAGTTAATAAATGCTTCTTGGTTGACTGATTGATGCTGAATGTGGGTAAAAAATATACAAACTTGTTCAGAAGCATCACAGTTAACTAATCTTGCTTTTTACTTGCTTTATGCAACTGTTGAATGCTGACTCTAATGTTTAATGGCCAAAGTCATTTCAGAAAATACATGTGGTTCAGTCAATTAAATTTGCCCATAAAAATATTTTGCTTTCCAATTAGTATTAGGCCAGAGACTGGGGCACTCTACTTTCACTAAGAACCACTCAGGAAGCTAAATGCTTCAGAAGTCATACAGATGTAAATAAGAGCCATAAGCTCTGAAAATGTCATACCCTGAAGCCTCTTTGGTGAAAAACAGCAGCTTTGCCTCCTACTCATCTACCCTCCCCCCTCACTTTCTCTGAATGTTAATAGAGTAATTACAAATGGAAATCTTTTCCAGCCTCTAGCTGGAAGAGAAAACAATTCTCCATCACCAAAACTTACTAAATAAGTATGTGAGTTCTGTAGGGTCTAGCTATTACTCCAGGAGCATATGGAATAGAAATGTTTAAAGCTGGGAAAGACCGTTCCAATAATCTAAGATGAATATTTTTAATCTGAGATCCTGGAGCTTTTTTTTAATATGGTAATTTTTTTTAACAATACTGTTTCAGTAAAAATTATTTCCTTTGCACTTTTATGTACTTTATTTTGTGCATTGAAAAATCATATTCTGAGAAATCCATAGTTTAAACAGATTGCCATAGGGGCCGTGACACAAAAAAAGGGTAAGAACTTTGAATACAGCTCCTTAATGTTACAAAGAAATTGAAATCTAGAAGAGACATTGACAATATCAACAATTAGAGTGTGCACTTATATAGATGTTTATGACTGCAAAATTATATATCATTATAGATAGGTAAATCTATGCTTATGTGCATATTAAAATATGTATATACATATATGTAGTATATGTATTTGTGCATAGGTATATAATATATATGTGTGTGTGCATGTATATGTAGAGAGAGACAGAGACAGAGGCAGAGAAAAAGAGAGATAGAGATAAAGAGAAGGACAAAGAAATGGAGAGACAGAGAGAGACATAGAGAGAGTATAATAAGGAAATCCAGTTGACAACAATTGAAAGATTAGCAGTTACCTTAGACAGTATAATTTCATTTTAGATTCGGTTTTGGAAGCCAGGTTACACAGCAGTGAGGAGTAATAGTGGCGAAACCTGAGGCAGTAAGCATTTTCTAGGACTTTAGAGATAAGAGGAAAATAATGTCAATGAATAGTAGTCCCTTGACTCAATTGAAGGTTTTTTTGTTCTTTTTATTTTTTTATGAATGCTAGAGACTTGGTCATGTTTGTAAGCCTCAGGGAAATTGCCAATAAAGAAAATATTAGAGAAAGGGGTGATGATTGACAGGGAAAGCTCCTAGAGAAGGAAGAAAGAGCTAAAGTCAAGTGCATAAATAAGAATGTGTGGCTTTGTCAGGGAAAGGCCACCTCACCTTGCTATCTGACACTAGAGAAAATGAGAAGATAGAAGGGGGGAGGTTGTTAATAATATAAGGACTTGATTTTTAGGGAAAAAAATATATATACTATGAATGCCCACCAAACATAGAAATAAATGTCAAAATTGTTTTCAATGACTAGGAAACTAGAAATCGAATTCCAGGTTTGGATCCTCCTGAAAGGTGACTTTCTCTGATAGCAGCCAAATTAGTTGGCTCCCACTACAGGAGGATGGACTGTGGGAAGGAGTCATCCATTTTGCTGGACAATAAAAAATCCTCCTTGAGGTTGCAGTTCTGTTCCCTTTTCTACCTTTCTTCTGAAAAGATCCTGAAAATATAGCAGAGATAAGAGTGGGCTTTTTCTAGGGTGAGTATGCACCCACATAAGAAACCATTAAGAAATATCTTGGAGCAAAAAGTAGAAATTGAGAACAGTAGTAACTTGCTAAAGTTCATTGTTCTGGGGGCAGGAGTATAGGGCTCCACTAAACCATATCTCTATTGTACCTAGACAATATTGTTTTGATTCTCAGACAATTGTTAGAATAAAGGATATTCCCAGGGTTGTCTGATTCTGAAAACTGGCTACCTAGTCCCATTTCCTTGGTAATGCTAGACTTATATGTTATCTTACTGATGAGCTGCAGGCTTTGGGAGCCCCCTTGAGCTCTCCTTGAATCTTCCCAAGGGAAGGCATTTGCCTAAGTTTATGGGCGTTAAGTTGTGTCTCTGCCCAAGTCTTTAGCCCTCCTTTGTTCCAATAGTTTCCCACTCTTAATGCTTGCGTTTCCACCCTTGAACTGGCCTGGCCCACCATTGTCTATGGTCCCCAGGTAGCCTCCAGCAACTTCCCACCCTTAATCACTCATTACAGGAGTCTGACCTTATCTTGACTCCTGAAGACCCTCCCTAAACTTATTACTGGAGTCTGACCTCATCTGACTCCTCCTGAAGACCCTCCCCAAACTCCTCTTCTAGACCACCCTTAGGTTTCTCCCACAATCTTTCTGTATATAGAATACCATCTCCCCTCCATGTAGTGTGAAAGTGCCATGGAATGCCCTAGCACAGATTTGCTCTATGAGAGTGCCGTAGAATGACTTACCACAGACTTATTCTGTGACAGACTTACTCTGTCTGTTCTGCTTGCCCAATGCAGGCATCAGATACCTAGGCTCCTTAAGAGTCTACCCAGTATGACGAACTTTCAACAAACTTGGCTTTTCTTTGGCTGAGAAGACTTGAATGGAATTCATTCCACAGGACCTGGCATGTTAGGATTTTGGGGTCTCAGGCAAACCCAACCCTCTTTGTGGGAAACCTCTTCATTACAGGTAATCTCAAGTGTAGATATTCAGCAATCCAATCTATTAATGAAAAAAGGGAGATTTTCTGAATATCAAACCACTTGGTAAGACAGCAATATCTCAAATGGATTCCTGGCACTGGAAGATGTGTCAAAGAATCAAATCACAATGTGGGGGAGCAAAAGACCTGGGCATGTTATTATTACTGTGAATTATTTGGACAATATGTATCGCATGGGGAAGAAACTTGCTTCTCCATCAGTGCCAAGTAAGCCTCTCCTTATGGGTAAGGATAAATGAGAGAATGAATCCATCTGTCAGGAGGACTTCAGGTCCTGAAGTAATTGGAACTCACTGGAAAGGGAGGGAAATTGTGTGGATTCTTTTGACAAAAAAACAAAACAAAACAAAAACAAAAACAAAAACCCATGAGTAAAGTATTTCTGCATCGTTCATTGGTTCCAGGGAATCTTTCACTTTTTTATGAAATTTCCTGTGGTAAGGGCTGCCTTCTACTTCTCTTTATTTTTTTTGGAACTAATCGGGTTTAAATGACTTACTCAGGGGCACACAGGTACTAAGTGTCTGATGCCAAATTTCAGTCCTCCTGACTCAATTATTAGTTTTCTACCTACTACACCACTTAACTGCCCCTTCCTTTCTGTCTCTCTCTCCCTCTCCCTCTTTCCTTTTCCCTCTCCATCTCACTTTCCCTCTCCCTCTATCATTCCATCTCCTTCTTCCTCTCTCTTTATGCGGATACACACATATTTAATGCTAATGGACATAATGGTGTATGTATATGTATGTGTATATATATATATATGTATATATGTATGTATATATTTATGTTATGCTCAAAAACTGAAGTATGCCAACATTACCGAAAATGCTACGGCATTCTTTACACTGGGTGTTGTGCGTGATATTTAAAAATTAAAATGAGAAGAAAAGATATGATGGATTGCATCTCAGTGAAATGATAACGTACTTTCTAATTATTGAAGAACAAAATTGCTTCCATAGATATATCTATCTCACTTTGGAGATTTGATTCCAGTAACATTACATAGCATTTTCCTTGATCCTTGGAATTGATGGAAAAGAATTATAATAAAAAATATTTCATAAATAAATAAAAACCTAAAAAATTATTATATGTATGCATTTAGAAATGTCAATATTCTGTTTTTGAAATAAACATGTATAGAGACAGACATCTATATATACACAGATATATATATAGTGTGTGTATATATGTATATATAATGCATATATGTGTATGTATATGTATGTGTATATATAAACACATATGAATATATATGTGTGAATTCTAATTGAGAAAGCTAAACTTCTTCTAGTTATCACAGCTCCAAACTAAGAATGTCACTTAACTCAGCATTGGGCAAACATTTAAGTTCCTAGTATGTATATATCCCTAAACTTGGAATTGAAGGAAGATATCAAATTAAATGTCTAGTCCTTAACCATTTAGAGCTGAGAAGGTTAAGGATGAAAGATACTTCAATACAACAAGGACTTGTGATTTTTTTTTTTTTAGCATATGTAACTTCCTCTAACTTACATGAATTCCTCCATCCTATAAAACCATCTATTACATAGGCTTAGAAGCCCAGAGACATTAAATGATTTTTTCAGGTCATATAACGAATAAATGTCAGGGATAGGATTTGAAACTAGGTCTTCCTGACTCCAAATCCGTCCCTCTATCCACAGTGGGAAACTATCTTTCTATATATGGACACGTGTGTTTAATGTCATTGTTATAGTGACATGACCTTTTCATTAGGGGTATGGTATTTAGGCAGTGCCTGATTAAGTCAAAAAGGCAAAAAACCAAGTTGGGAGGAAGAAGGCTTTCAAATTTATAGGTAGGTTACTTTGGAGTAATCAAATATGCCTCCCACAGCCTCCTGATTCATGCAATGTAACATTTATCCCTTTGTTTGTAGAAACCAAAAATTAGATTGCTAAATATTTGCAAAAAATAAAGAAAAACAAAGATTTTGTTTAAAGTCCCATAGTATTGCGATTTTACAATCTCATACATTTTTTTAAATTTCCAAAGCGTTTTTAAGTTTGCATTGCTCTTTCATGTATCTTCTTGCACGTGATTCCTGAGCCCTTCTACTGATCTAATTGCACTTGAAAAGAGGAAAGTAAAAAGAAAATAATGTATTCCAATGTCAATATGTTTATTCTCAAATATCATTAAGTATATACGTAGTTATTGTATTATATATCCTACTGGGCTTGTTTTCTTTTGAAGGGGTTAATTCAAAGGGGGTAGAAAGATAAATCTTTCTTACCCATTCCCCAGAATTTGACCATTTGGCCAACATTTGGCCTTTCCAAATGGACAATAATGTGTACCACTAAAAACAATGGAAAAATCCACTTCACCAGAGTTGATTGAAGGATGTTACATATTATACTTCACTGCCATTTATTGAAGGATAAAGCACATCTGGTCAGATGTCAGACAGATCTGTAGAGTTTCTGGTGCTATGTCAACTGTTAACCTACTGAGAAAAACACCAGTAGAAGTCCTGAGAGGGATGCAGGAGTAATCTTAAATGAGATTAAAAGGTAAGGTTGCATTGTTTTTTTTAACATTCAAAAAGAAAATCATCTTTAACCCAATTCATTAGCGAAGTTAAAGAATTTATAGGATCTCAGCTCTGGAACTAGGAGACAAGTCAAAAACTATCTAGCCAGTGGCTTTCCTCTTATAGATAAGAAACCGAAAACCCATTGGTGCTAAAACTTATCCTAGGTCACTTAAATAATCAAAATTAGGCATGGGTTTGAACCTCCTTCCTCTGACTCAAGCACCCATGTTCTTTCTACCTCACAATGCTGCTTTGCAATCAAACCTAGACTTAGAAACACTGATCAACCAGGATATTATTGGCTATGCTAATGAAATGGTTTGGTTTTTTTTTAAGTTCATGATTTTTTGGGGGTAGGGGTGCAAATAAACTTTGGAAGACATTAAAAACCCCCATTAGGCTCAGATGCTCCATGTGGCTATTACCAGAAATCAGGGCAGATGGGAGGGTGTGTGTGGGGTCCAAAATTATCCCAGGGTTGACATATATTAATGGACATTTTGAGATAGCTGTTATCTCAGGGTGGGAAGTCTTTCTATTTCAGGTAATAACAATTATCCAAAGAGTGACCTTAAAGAAACTATTTTAGCTGGCAAGAGAAGGGATATTCAGAAGGGAATTAAGTCTGTTCAATAAAGCTTCATGTAAGAAATCGCTAAAGGGAGAAAACCATTGAAATTTTAATAGGCCACTATGTGGCTAAAAGAGACTATTCATCAATGAAAAATCAACTCAATATTGAAGCAAAAAGTGTGAAAATAAGCTGTAATAAATCAAAGATCTCTTCTACTTTGGAAAGGCATCTCCCCAAATGGGGAGTGCAGTAAATGATGAAGGGATTCAAGTCTTTAGACCATGACAACCTAACTTCTACTGATGGAATTGTATACATTTCAAAACAAAAGGTGGTTTGCAGTAGTTGCCAATGACCACTGAGGACACAGTCACAGACAAGTGATGAAATAGAAACATCATCCAAACAATTTGTTGATTCTCAGGTCCACAGGCCTGGGTACTTACATGCTCATTTTGACATCTGACTTCATGAGCTTGATTTAGGCTGGGTTGATGTCAGCATGTAATGAATAAAGCACCAGCTAGAATGATGTCATTCTGACCAATGGAAATAAAGCCCCTAAAATAGTTATAAATATAACGATAACTATAAATATAATTATATGGCAGCCTGGAAGAGTATATATAGGCTGGCCTTGGATTCAGGAAAATCTCTCTTCAAGTTTATCCCTTGCACATTTATTGGCCATGTGACCTTAAGTAATTCATAATTTCTGTGTGCCCTGCTTTCCTTGTAAAAGCAATAATTCTACCCGTAGTATCCATCTCACAGGATTGTTGTGAGACTGAAGAGGTGACAATATTTACAAAACACTTTACAAATTTAAGGTGCTATATAAATGTCAACTATTGTTACAAGAGAAATCTAAAACATAGCAGTCGATTGTTTACTAGCTCTCACATTCCCAAGCTTGCCGAACACTAAAGATAAAAGGCTATTATCCTTGATATTTCATATGTTTTCAATGATGCATCCTAATTAGATACATTTTACAAGATTCATAACACTCCATTTGTGGTTGGTCCCACACTTCCAAGAAAAGGAGTTTATTTGAAAATTTAGTTAATCTATTTCAAATATATGTCACTGGATACCAACTCTACAAGTGCCAATTAATTGAGAAGAAATGAAATATATTTTATATTTGGACTTGAGACTTCTTTCTTTCTGGTGGTAATTGTGTATTCAGAAATTTAGTAGATATACTCAGTGCTTTTTCTGAGACTGAATGTTTTAGCATGTATAATTTTTAAAGATTATATTAATTTATAATGCAAATCAATAAATGTATGAAAAAGCATGTAAGTGCTTACTCTGAACCAACTTCTGAGGATACAAGTACCTAAGTAAGCACAGATCCTACAGTCAAGGAGCTTATATTCTAAGGGGTATCATATAATGAGGAATGGTTGCCAGAAAGATGCATATTATTCTGGAAAAAGACTGAGACAAGGAGTAAGAACATAGGTTTGTATATTGACATAGCCAAGGGTAAAGTAATTTGATCCTGGTATCAGAACAGAAATGAGAAGTGGAGAATGGTAAATGCTAATGGGCAGGATGTGGAGAAGATAACTGAGGAAGAAAGGGGTGAAGTAAACCATACCTGCATTCTCATTGATATAGCTATCCACATGAGACATTCACCAATCAGAATAGTGAGGCTCCAAGACAGAAGAAATGAATGGTAATGCTTTCTTTTCTGGGAGACAAGGTTTCTGTCTAGGCCAATGAGAATGCGACTAGGGAGAAGGGAGTGAAGTGAAGTAAATATGCATTTCTCTATTATTTTGCTCAAATCCTGCCTCAGAGGCTTCCTAGCTCTATGGCCCTTCTCTATATGCAACAGAAAACTACCTAGAATTTGTCTGCTGAATCATAGGTGGGGCAGGTTTTGGTATGGGGGAGGGAATTCCTTCTCTGGGAGTTCTTCCTAACTGATGAAATTACAAATATTTTATGTATTCCTGTATAGAATTTCAGAGATGAAAATCAGCTTGGAGGAAAACCATCGTTATTTGCATAGATCTTTGAATGTAGTCCATGAGTCTTAACTAGGTTGGGCTCTGGAGGAAGACCTACAGTGAAATGAGGCCTACAGTGCTATAGTGGCAAGATCACTAGACTTAGGGGCAAAGGATTTCGATTCCATAGTCTGTTCTGCTAGTTGTTGTTGTTGTTTTTTAATGAATTGAAGCTGGTAACTTTCCTATTCTGAGCCTCATCCACAAAAATGAGTGTGCAAATAGGAAATCTATGATTTCTAACGATTACTTCCAAACCCAAGTCCTGTCATCCTGATGGTTTGTGAGGGATGTCAGGATCCCATGCCAAGACCACCCCTCTCTTTGTACTCTTCTCTTTTTACTATTAGGAGACATTTTATTTTCCAGAGCTAAGGTACAGCAAGCAAGCTGTGCCCTGAACTTTGCATAATAACAATCCTTTGTGCTCACCCTCTGGATGAACTCAGTCACAACAAAATCCCAGAATTGTTTCACACCAGTACCAGGTAGTCTCTAAGCTCTAACAAGCACCTTCAGAACCCATGTTCTGGTCATAAAGTCTTGCTCCAAATCAGATTTGCCTCATTGTTGCTGTTACCCCTCATTGTGAGGGCTACAGCTCACTGAATAGTCACTAGTCACTTGCCCTTCCTATGCCTTAGTTTCCTTATTTGCAAAATGAGAACTTGCATGAGATAGCCTCTGATGTCCCTGTCAACTCTAGATACTTGATCCCAAGATCTCTCCTTTCTAAGAGACGTGAATATCTTTGTGGCTTCCATGACTTTCTGGCATTACAGAGAGATATTTATTAGCTGGAATACCTCAAACCATATCTAATTTAGCATAAAAACTAAACAAACAAAAATACTTTTTAGTTCCCATAACAATGAATTCAATCCATCAACACAGAAGGTAGATCAGAGAATGGAACCTATATTTCTATAGTTAATTTGAAATTAAAGACACTTTTTTGGTTTTTGACCTTTATACTATATTAGAAATGATACTGGATAGCACAGGGATTCCCAAATAGATAACTATCAGTACAAAGAGTCTTTTTCTTGAGATACTTTCATTAAAAATGCATATTTAGACTCCATCTATAATGATGTCAACACACCTGGTTGAAAACTGAAAACAAATCCAGTCAGTTCTATTGTCTGTTGCCTTGTCAACATCCTCGCTCTCCACCTTACCTCCCAACATGCCTCTGTTCTAAGACCTTTTTTGCTGATTGGTGAGACTTAGCCCAGATCATAATGTCATGAAGAGCTTCAACCATGCTTACTTTTCTAACAGCTCCTCAAACTCTCCAGACATCTTCAACTCCTCACCAGTAGCCTTGTCTAGTAATAGGCAACTTCCCCTAACCACCTCCCTTGCCCTTTCCCCTTTATATATGTTATCTTTCCCAATTACAACACAAGATCATAGAGGGAAAGAACTGACTTTGCTCGTGTTTGTATTCCTAATAGTTGGCACATAGTAGGTGATCAAAAATCATCTATGTACTCTCATAAAAATTTTTTTAACTTACTGATTACTTGTCTTCTATTGAATTTGGATGATTTATTATAATTGTCAAATCAGCAAATTGTTATGGTATTCTCTAGACTCAATAGATTTACCTAACTCACTGTATCAGTCTCCACCAAGCCATACTTCTATCCTATCCAGCTACTCACTACAGTCATCTTGCTATCTGCCCTGCCACCTCCTGCTCACCTCTTCCTGTCAAAAATAGTACTCAGATCAGTAGTGTCATTCCTTCTGGAAAAGTTCTGAAAATGAATTTGTCATTAATATCTGCTCACCATCCCTAATGTCCCTAGAGTAAAATTCCCTTCCTAACCACCAAATCCTTCTATATGATTAGTCTATATATTAGAATATAAACTCCTTGAAGGCAGAGTTAATTCACTTTTGCAGTTATAGGCTCAAATCCTACCACAATAATAGGTAAATTGTATGTGCTTAATAAATTATTGCATTCATTCATTCACTCATTCATTCATTCTCCTTTTATAGATAAAACTAGGGCAATGAAAATTGTTCTAAATCGCATAGCTAGTAAGTGATGGATTCAATATCCAAATGCACATTAAGCTGCTCTTCTAGCCTTCAGAAATACTCTCCCACATAGGGTTACTATTTAAGAATCTTAAAAACACACTGATTTTTTTTATCAAATAATGTTTTAAAAATATAATTCAAAATTCTCAGCTCTGATCAATAAAATGTCTATTTCCAGTAAAGTGTCTGCAATACACAGGATGATCTTTTAAATGATATTGCTGATTTCAGAAGGCCAAGAATAAGGTAACTAGTGCACAAATAACTGAATTTAATGGCAGTATTCTAAAGGATTTTGAGACCTGATAATTACTTGATGAGCATTGTAAATGGACTATGTTGAGATTTTTTGAGAATACATCCCAGAGAACAGAAAGGTAGTTGGTATCGCAACATACCAAGGGAGTCTTAAAGGAAAGGCAAGCTAAATTCAAGAAAGCAAGAGGTTTTATATAAAATTTAGAAAGTAAAGGTTAACCTTAAAGCTGGACATTTATAGCTCTACTTAGAGCCCCAGAAAGATCAGGCAATTTAATTTCCCAAGCAGATCATGAAAGCCTGTTCTTCGCATCTCTGAGAACTCATACTAACAGAATATAAGACAACCCAGTCTTAGCATGCTTTATACTGAAAAATAGGGAAGTCTATTATACTTAATGGCTTATTCACCTCCATTAGATTTAACCATCAGGCTTAATTCATTTTTATAAGTGGAAGCCAAAGTCTCTGAGTGCTCAGGCATCACTTGGAGCCGTTTATGTGCATTTCTAAATTAGCGTTTGAACAACCATACTATTAAAGTTTGAATCAAGCACCACAACAAGTTTGCAAATGGACCAGTTTAATCTTTATTACATCTAATAACCACTGTACCATGGAAAAAAACATGGTCCAATGTGAAAAAGGTTGCCTCACCCCAGTTAACTAACCTCCTATTTGAGGGGACAAGTGGCTAATTAACCTCCATTCAGTCAATTAGATATTGCAAAAGGGAGGGTTCAGGGAAGCTTCTAGAGAATTTAACCTTGTCAAGAAAGAACAGTGAAATCAAGATCCTAGGTAGGTTCACAGAAACTCATAGAACAGGAGAAGGGTAACTCAAAAGGGTCATCAATCTATACCTGAACAAGAATAACTTTTACAATTTAGGCAGGAAATGGCCATTCAATTTTCATTTGATGGCTTATAATAAAGAAGAACACTGGCTCTCCTGAGATAGCCCATTCTACTAGTGGATACTCATAAATTAGAAAATTTGCCCTGACATCAAAACTGAACTGACAACTTCATGCTTTTTATTTTTTGCTCCTAATTCTCTCTTTCTGATGCCAAATAATATAAATGAATTCCCTCTTGCCTTTCAGTTGATCAATATATATTTATTAAGCACCTACTATGTATAAGGTACTGGAGATACAAGGAAAAGCAAAATAACAGTTACTGAACTTGAAGAGCTTACAATCTAACGAAGAAGACAACATGCAAATAATTATGTACACACAAGGTTTAGACAATTAAAAAGTGGAAATACTCAAGAGAGGCCAAGCATTAGAATTAAAGGAGATCAGGGAAGGTTTCCTTTAGAAAAAAAGGTATTTTAACTGGGATGTGAAGGAAGACAAAGATATCAGGATGTGGAGATGAGGAAGGAGAGCATTCCAGGCATGAGAGACAGTCAGTGAAAATGCCCAGAGTTCCAAGATGGAGTATCTTGCTCAAGTAACAGCAAGGAACAAGTGTCACCTCATTATAGAGTGCACATAGGTGACGGGGGTAAAGGATATAAGACATAAAAAGCATCAAAAGGATAATATCTGGCATTTAAAGCAAATGCTTGAAGACCACCATATCACTGTCAGATCTCTTCTCCAAGTTAAACTTGCCCATTTTCTTTAATCAATTTTCATACAGCCTGAACTGAGTCCTTCTCACTGCCTATACCTTAATATTTCACTTACCTCTTTCTACCTATATATAGTGACAGGGAAATTGCCTTTTCTGCAAACATTCTATTCTATTTTAGGGGAGAAATAATTAGTAGGAAAGCCCTCCAACTACCAAACTAAGGACCAGTTCCTTTAACCTTCAATCCTACAAGAAGCAAAAGAAGGTTAGAGCCCTGGTCTTGAGCTTAGAATCTTGGCATTGCAGTCCTAGTTCTGACAGTTAGCTGTCTTGTGACACTGGGAAAGTTACTGGGCCTCTCTTCACCTCTATCACTTCATCTTTAAAATGAAAAAAACATACCATCACCACCTGCCTCGCTGGATTGTTGGGAGGAATATACTTTGTATACCCTAAAGCCCATTAGTACATTAATTTCTCTATTAGAATGTGAGCTCCCTGAAGGTTAAAGCCATCTTTTGCCTTTCTTTGCATATCTTGTTCTCAATGGAGTGCCTGGGAAATATTTAATGCTTAACAAATGCTTATTGACTTCCTGTCTGACTCAAAGCATTACTAAAATCAGTAAGTGCTTATTAAAAACTTAATACACGACAGGCACTGTACTAGCCACAAGGGATACAACCCAGAAATTAAATATCCCATTTTCTCAATGAGCTTATGAGGTAATGAGACGAGGATGAGTACAAGCAAGGTTGGTAACCCAAGTGACTGAATTGATCACAATACCCTAAATAGGGAAAAAAAAAAGAATATTCTTCTGGAAACTTTGAGTTTGAGATGACTCTGATACACATTGAAATGTCTCATGGACAGTTAGTGCTTTGGGAATGTAGCTCAGGAGAGAATAGGGCTGACTATATAGACAGAGGGGTCGTTGACATAGTGGCAATGATTGAAATTATGGGATCTGATGAAATAATGAAGAAAAAGGGCAACAGAAAAAAGCCCCCATAATAAAATGTAGGTTTCTGTTTGGCATATTAGATCCTCTATATTTTCCCTCTTTTGTGTCTAATGGCATTTTAATTTTTTTTATATACTATATTCCAAACAAACTAACTTGCCTACTTATTCTTCTCGTCTCCTGCAGCCTTTGTGCCTTTCTGTAGACTATCTCCCCTGCCAAGAACGTCCTCCTGTCTTCCAATCCTATATAGAATCTCTATTTTCCTTTGAGACTGTATGTGATGCTCTCAGTGATTAGACCCCCCCCAATGAACCAACAAATACTTATTAAGAACAAGAAACACCATTTTTATTTGTATACCTTATGCTTTCTTACCTGTGTACATCCCATTCTTTTCTAATAAATGAAACTCCCAAGAGCAGGAATTACTTTTGTCTTCATAACCTTAGTGCCTAGTACTGTGCCTGGAGTGCATTGGGCCCTTCAATGCCTGTTGAGTAAATGAGTAAAAAAGCTAAGTCAAAGTCATTGAAACTAGTTCCCCAAGCTAGTTAACAAAGCACTTAAAAAAATCATTTAGAACAAACACACCACAGACCTAATTCATGTACTAACCCTAATCTTTTCTAAATGGCAACAGATTGGACTTTTGCATCCATTTCAAGTAGTGCATAATGCAAATGAAGAAACACACTGGGCTGCTTACGGAAGAACAAAAAAAAGGAACATTTCTTTTTAAAAGATCAGGTTGGGGAAAAGTGTTTAAATATATGTTTTGGAAGACAACAAGAAACTGGTGTCTCCTGATGGAAATCTTGAAGCTAAACACTGTATTGCCTGTTTCCTGAGTTGTACTGGAAGCACTTCTCCAGCTCCTGGGTCAGCAGGCAGTCCCATCACTCTCCTGGAGTCCAAGATACTTGGAAAACTCCTGAGGCTCTGTTTTTTTGGAATAGAATTTGTGGAGTACAAGCGTCAACTCATTTTAAGCTATTATCTGATACATATATTCCCCAAGGCCAGACTCCCCTTGCATTTTTATTACTCGTGGAGGCTCCTACATTTCACTGTTTTTCTTCCTAAAACTATTTTTAGAAAGAATCCAGCAGGAAGTGTTCCCTGCAGATATGCCCTATTCTTTAAAATTTCTGCTGTATTATGGCAGAAGATCAGATCTTCCTCAACAGTGCCTAGCCTTTTTTTTCCCCTCCTTTGGGTTACTGTCCTCTCTTCACAATTACTCATTCTCCTTGATGGCACAAGTGTCATTATTGCAGTTAGCAGACTACGCTTTCAACAGAAATAGGGCTGAGGTGTCAGCCTAGCTAATGAATTAATCAAAAAGCTGTTCATTGTGTTGCTATAGAAAAACCATCTTGATAGAGACAGTGGCACATGGAGGTAGGCAGTTCCTACCTCCCATATATTCAGAGAAAGTGATGATTTTTCTGGAACTATTTGTTCTTTCTTCCCAGTTACCATCTATAACAGTGGTTCTCCACCTTCCTAATACTGTGAACCATTAGTACTCATATGTGGGAGTATCTGCACGTAAGCAGACCCATCTGGAGATGGATAGAGGAGTGGTATCTTGGTTCCTAAGACTATCAGAAATATGTGTTTTCTGATGGTCTTAGGCAACCCCCAAAGGGGTTGCAACCCACAGGTTGAGAACCTCTGATCTATAACCATAAGTGCCTCGTGAGCCTTAAGGTATATTCAGAATTATTTCTTATTTTGGATGAATCAATTTTCTTTCTTATTGGACAAATAGTCCTTATCAGATTAACAAATGGGTTGGCTTCAAAAAGCAGTCCAACTATAAGTACAAGTGAAAGGCTACTGTTTCCTTACTTTTCAAGGCAATGGATGAGAGATAAAAGTGTAATGCAACCTTCCCATTACCTTCTCTTCCTTTTTCCACCCTCTCTATATATATATATCTTTTCCCCTATAATATGCACAGATATACTTCATCTGTTTTTTAGTGAACCACATGGTAGCCCTATGGGGATGACTTCAGTAGAGACTTCAGTCTCTATTCATAATAGAGACAATTCTCATCCAACTAGCTACTGAGTCAAAAGGATTGGTGACATGGTATGCCACACTTGGTAAAGAAGGAGGAGGCTTCTGTCCACTAAGTTCTCTCTTGGATGTAGCTTCTGAGATGACAATAAGTGGCTGCAGATGGAAACAGAGAAGGAATGACCTTCTTATGTGTGACATAATTGTGATAGGCATCACCATTCCTATCATGAAAAGTAAACTCAATTACTTGGCGTGTACAAGGATCCTTTGCTGCTTTGGTGACCACTTGTGTATTTTCTTTCCTTATTATTGGCATTGTGGACACTTTTTTCCTACATCACTGACAGTGGTACAGGAATGAGTATATTGGAAGCAAGAAAATTGGACTGGTCTCGATGGAAGTTTGTATCTGAGAGTCACCAGAAAGGCTCAACTGGGCAAAATAGGTATAATGTAACATGGTCATTTAGTTTTCAAAAGCTGTTTTCTGGCCCAATGATTCTTCAATCTCAACCTCCCAGAAAATTGTACTAGTAATAATAAATTAAAGTGCTGGATGATGTTTAAATGGTTCTCTTAAAACATGCTGTGAGCTGTACCTTTTTGCATGACCTATACTTTATTCATATGATGCCTAATGTACTTTTTTTTTCATTCTCCTACTTTCAGGGAGAAATAATAGACTAAATTTAAAATTAGCAACTTCTCCTAGAGTAGCAGAAGTTGGGGATTAGGGGAATAATGAGCCAAGATATGTAAAAATGGGAAACTTACTTTTTATACTAAGAAATCAGGCTTCCCTAGACTTGAACTTAGGCAAATCACAATGCTTAGGTAAAGGAAAGGAAAGGGTTTATGTCTCCAGCTGTGTGGACTTAACTAATTTGTGGTCTCTAGAATATATGCTAGTGTTAGACTAGGCATTATGATGGAGCCTGAGAGCTCTACTTCTCTTAGTGAGTCAGACACACAACTTATAGAACAAAATACAGATGCGTTAGGTGCATAGTCTGATGGGGCAGATTGGAAGACTGAGGTGTACATTAATTTTACCCTTAGGAGTTTCATTATGAAATATATGAATGTCTTATGGTCATGCTCTTCGCTACAGAGAGAGAAAGAGAGACGGAGACAGAGACAGAGAGATAGAGAGACAGACAGAGACAAACTTTCTAACCAGTGGCTAAAGGTTGAGTTAGCAGGCCTAAGGGAAAGACCACAATGAACTGTGTTGCTCACAGAGCTATTCCCAAACCTTAATTCCAAGAACCATTGGACACAAGAAAATTCATATACCCAAATCCCTTTGGTTGCCCAAAGGAATTTCTGAAGAGTAAAACTATTTTCATAAAGTCTATTTAAAAAAAGAATAATGAAGTATGATTCAAAACATACTACAATCTTACCTGAATAATGGAAAATACAAAGAGTTCAATTGTCAGTTGGGCTTCTGTTGACTGACCATGTCTCCCTCCCTTCCCCATTCACGTTCCTTTCCTTCCCTAGCAAGAGAGTCAACAACAAAAAAATGTGCACAGAAAAAAACAAACAAATGAAACAAAATTGAAAACAAACCAAAAAAGAATTTGTGACTATTGTTCAAACTTCTGTTTTTTGTTCCTGTTCTGCTAGCACCAAAAATTTCTCATAACCAGTGCTGATCTTGGATAGGGGACAGACTATGCCCTTTCCACTCAAGGTATTTTCTCTCCTCTCCTTTGACAGCTATTTTGTACTTCTGTACCATCTCAAAACCAAGAAATATTTACTTTCCATAGGAGAAAAGCAAAAACTCTAAATCTCATCAGTCCATATAGATCCAGGTCATTCCTTGTCCCTGTAGAGAAGCATTACACTAGAAAAATTTACTATGAAGACAGTACTAAGTCCGGAGTCAAGAGGATAAGGTAAACAGAATAACAGTGTCCCTCCCTCAGTATTTTGTACTTTCTACCCACACCGGTGCCTGATCATGCTTAGGGAAAATGCAAGTGTAAGTTAATGAGGAGTATGATTTTTTTTTTACTTGAAGTAGATGGATGAAGTAAACTGTGGGTCTTAAAAATAGATAACACCCAAAGGGTTTCATTAATGAAAAACATTTATATCTAAAGCTTCATTGCAAGTATAAAACTGCTCTTGGAAAACTGCTATAGAATCAAAGTCCGCACAAATGAGTACTGAAATTAAAGCTTTACAAAGCCAGCTTTTAGCCATATCACTAATAAGTGTGTTGACTAGGAAGGAGCTAAGGATGGAATTCTGAAGGTAGGAGATACTAGAATCTTTTTTTTTTCAGTTCACATCATTGGTAATCCATAAATCAGAATACTCTGGAGGTGCTCATTCTTAGAGACCTCATAATTTTCATTATGGCACCATTGTATATTGCTATTAATTACAATCTCTTATAGAATTATGCCTCTGTATTGAAAAAACATTTAACATTTCACAACTATGAATGGGGGAAAGTTCATGACCAACCAATGAACTGGAATACGGAGGTGAAAAGGTTAAATGAATATTTCATTTACATAAAATTAGAAAATTTATGCACAAGAAAAAATGTGGTTAAATTAGAAGGGAAACAGCAGCAATAGTAGTAGTAAAGTAATAACAGAGTAGTAGCAACAGCAGTAGTAGCACCAGCAATAGTAGTAATAAAAAGTAACAGCAGCAACAATAGTAGTAGTAGTAGTAGTAGTAGTAGTAGTAGTAGTAAAGTAGTAGCAGTGCCAGTAATAGTAGCAGTAAAGTATCAGCAGCAGCCATAACAGCTGCAGCAGCAGCAATAGTAATAATAAAGTAGCAGCAACAGCAGCAATAGTAGTAGTAAAGTAGCCACAGCAGCAGAAGAAGCAGTCAGAGCAGCACTAGCATTGTGTATGTGTATTTGTACATATATATTATATGTATATGTGTGTATGCATGTGCATGTATATCTATATCTAGCTATCAGTGAGACAGAAACAGATACATGAAAGAAAGAAAGAAAGAAAGAAAGAATGAAGGAAGGAAGGAAGGAAGGAAGGAAGGAAGGAAGGAAGAAGGAAGAGATATCTCTACATATTGGGAACATTGCATTTGATGCTCCAGGGATAGGGACAAGAACTGGATCGGGGTTTTCATAGTACAGGCAACTATTAAGTAAAGAAACTACATATAAAACAACTAGAAAATTAACTGAATAATTTAATAACACCAGCACAGTTTCAGGGTATAAAATCCACAGAAACTATGAGACTTTCTTCATATTACCAAGAAAAAGAGAGGAGAAATTCTATTGAAAATAACTACATATTGAGTAAAATATATGGGAATCCATCTAATAAGACACAGAGCAAGTGTATGAATATAATTATGAAACTTTTTTTTTTTTTGCTTTTTGGAGGGCAATTGGGATTAAGCAACTTGCCCAAGGTCACATGCCTGGTAAGTGTTAAGTGTCTGAGGCTGAATTTGAACTCAGGTCCTCTTGACTTCAGGGCCAGTGCTCTATTCACTGCGCCACCTAGCCACCCCCTGAAGTATCTTTACAGAAATAAAGACAGATCTAAGTAATTTCCAAAATGTCATTGGTAAAATATGTTAATATATTTTAATGGCAATACTACCTAGATTAATCTGTTTATGCAATATCCTACCAAATGAACTACTAAGAAATATATTAGGGAGCTAGAAAAATAGCAACAAAATTATTCTGGAAAACATGTCAAGAATATCAAGGGGAACAATGAAAAAATGTGCAAAGGAAGGGGGGCTAGTAATTCCTGATCTCAAACTACCCCACAAATCAGTAATAATGAAAACAGTTTTTACTAGATAAAATATAGAAATTTATCAATAGAACAGATTAGTCACATAATACAGAAGCAAACATGCAGAAGCATAAAATTTGATAGACCTAATGACCACAACTAGTAGGATAAAGATTCATTATGTTTCAAAAACCACTAGGAAAATTGGAAAGAAGATTTATAGTAATTAGGTATAAAACAATTTCTCACACCATACACCCAGGTAACCTCTCAATAGACATATGATTTAGGTTATAAAAAGTCACAATATATACTACAAAATACCTTTCACAAACATGAATGGGGGAAAAGTTCATGACCAAATCAAGGAATAGATTAGACCATGGAGGTGAAAAGGTTAAAATTAATAATTTCATTTATATAAAATTAGAAAATTTGCACTTATGAAAATAATATAACATCGTTAAAATAAAAAGAGAACTGTTTAAATCAGGAAAATCTTTACAATTTTTTTCTCAAAAATATATGTATGTATGTACACACACACATATATGTATATCTATATATAAGGAATTGATAAAATTAATAAGAATAAGAGCTATTTCCCAATAGACAAATCATTAAAATATATTAGTCGGAAGTTTTGAAAGGAAGAAATATATAAATAAATATATTAAAAATTTTTCCTAATAAGTAGTAATTAGAAAAATACAAATTAAAGCAACTCTGATATTTAAACTCACAATCATCATATTGGGAAAAATAACAAAATTGAAAGATGCTGGTGCTAGAATGGCTTCAGAAAGACATGCACATTTTCAGACTATTTGTGGAACATTGAATTGGTCTTGTCATTCTGGAAAGCAATTTAGAACTGCTGTACCCCAAGTCAAAAAACTATACATACACAGCAATACCACTGGAAGACCAATACTTCAAAGAGGAAAGTCACTCTTTTGTACAAAAATATTCATAGAAGCACTATTAGTTATGGCAAAAACAAAAAACAAAAAACACTGAGGATAAGTGGATATCAAACAACTGAGGAATAACTGAACAAATTACTTTATATGAATTTAATGAAACAAAACTGTTATAAGAATTGATGAAAGTAATATTTTCAGAAAAATGTTGGAAGATGGATCTGAACTCTTACAGAATGAAGTGACAAGAACCAGAACAATTTCACAACAAAAATGTATTTTACAACAACTTGGCAAAACTTAAGAAGTCAAATTAATAAAAATGAATAACCGGAATTCATTAGGAGTGCTGAAATTTGTTTCATAACTCTTGGATAAGGGATGATGGGCTCAAGATATAGAAAGAGCCATACATTTCCAGACACTATCAGTGTGGGAATGTATTTTGTTTGACTACACATATTTTTTAAAGACTTTGCTTTTGCTTTTTCTTTTTTCCCCCTTAATTTGATAGGCAATAGAAAGAAGTAGGACAAGACAGCGTAGCGGAAAGAGAAGAGAAGTAAAAAGAAAATAGAAAAAAAAAGAGAAAGGGCATCATTAATCCATATTTTAACTATACACATTTTTAAAAGTTTACTTAATATATATGTGCTTAAATATCTACAATTATTTTATTTAAAAACCTTTTTAAAAATTTAAGCTTTAAATTATATGTAATTGCCTATGCAATATATGCCTGTAATATATAAATATATAGATATTCATTTTTAAAAGCAATCTCAACCTAACAGTGATTCACATTTTCAACTACAGTGTTCTTCTTTTTATTTTCCTGCTCTACTTTGCATGTAGAAAAAAACTCACTTATCTGATGTTTAAGTTTCAAATAAAAATTAAGGATAAACTCAATGACCAGTGAAGTTCCTTCTGTCTATGATTTATCATGATCTTCTGAGATGTATGATTTCATTAATACTCACTTCAACACTATTCCAGACAGATCTCTATCCATAAGATGTTCACCAAGTCCTAAGTCCATATCCTAAATCCTAAGGCCAGAGGTAAGGGTTTATGTTCTTGTGATACAGCCTTCCATCAGTTGCTAAAGCTTAATGATTTAATTGCAAAAATTTCCCCAGTCATTTAAAAGAAAAGGTAAAACTGCATAATGTGAAAATTATGCAGAGGGAGTAATAAAAGATGTGACTGAGGAGATTAAAAGTTGAACAAACCTGTAGAAATCACAGCAAGATAAGAACATCCAGATGGCTGTATAATCCCTAGGGTCCTTGATAAACACTGAAAGGGCAGATTTCATGTCATCCAACAGATTTTTATCTCTACAAACCTTTAAAGGAGGAAAGAAAATGTCCTCAAGAAACACAAAGTCAATGAGTTGGTATGAACTCTGGGCAGAGGTATGACCACTTTCCTGTCCTACTCACTACATCATGGTCCACATGAACAGATAAAACCAATGAGAATTTTTTTTTTAACAGGTGTTGCTTCCCTCATATCTGGCTTATGACAGAGATCTTGATGGTTGTTCTGGAAAAAAAAGGTATTAAATTCCCTTAAACTATTAATTATTAAGAATCAAGGGAGAGGGTCAGGCATATTATATCTAGGTCTTTCTGTGTCCTATGGCTGTAATGACACATAAAGTTTTTAGGCATCAATACAAAATGGCATACCCACTCTCCACATGGCAGCTAGGAAAAAAAGAAATAAACAAATATTTACTAAGTAGATTATTAGAAGATCAAAATGATATTTTTTTCTGGATACAGATTCTGTAAGGTCCTATGTAAGTGTGACTTATCCTACGAAATTAAATATTATTGGCAAATTTAATTCTGAAAACCTAAATCAGATACCTGTACGTAGGCATTAATATGGTTGAATACTGGCCTGGAAATTAAGGAATATGTGTTCTAGTCCAAATGATTCTCACCACTAATTTGCTGAGTGACTCTGAATAAGTCATTTAACCTTATCAGCTCTGCAAAACGAGGAGGCTGGATAAAGTTTCCTTCCTGATAACTTACCCAGTTTCTCCCAGTTGTCTCATTCCAAAGAATGTGATTCTTTGAGCCATTTCTTTTTACCTTGACTCAGTGACCTCTGATTTAAAGATGGGAAGTCAGACTACTTAATAAAGCTGACAGTTCAATTATAACTAGCATGTCATGTGGGTTAAATTATGTCCCCTATCTTTCCATAACTGAACTTTGAAAATCATATTTTCATCTGTTTGATTATTTTGCATATTCACATATAATTAACCTTGGTAACTGAATCCTTAAGGACCGTTCTGAATAATCCAGTTGTTAAGAAAATTGAGGACCAATACTTCAGGTGCTAAAGATTTTGTATTCTTAATGATTTTTGAAGTAAATAATACTAAAATGTATTATTTTTAAAAATTCTCTCATAAAAATGTCTTGATACTTTTGTTTTTACATCACCTGTAGTTGTTGACATATCACTCCCAGAGAACCATATTCCACAACCAGAATAAAAAAGAGTAATGTCCAGAAAAACGAACATATTTTTAAAAATCTGAAATTATATAAGCAGTTTTCCATAGTGGTAATTTCTTAGCCCAGCAAAGAAGTTCCAAGAGGAGGTATATATTATAGCTTCTCTGAGGTCAAGATTTTTTCATCATTTAGTTTCAATCATGGGATCATGGGGCAATATAGAGTTGGGATGGAAATTTAAGGTCAGTTTTAGATGAGGAAACTGAGTCCAAAAGAGGTTAGGGGAGTTGCTCAACAATAAAAGTCTTTAAGCATACTTCTTTTTCCTGGTTCTTTTTATTTCATTTTGCATTAGTCCATACGTTTTTCTATGACATTCTGCATGTAGTCTATTCATTGTAAGGTAATGTGATGACACTTATGTGCCACAACTTAGTTCCTCATTCCCCAAATGAAGAGAATCTGTTTTGTTGGTATTTCTTTACTATTACAAAAACTAGTGCTATAAGTAAATGGGTGTGTGTGGGGGGGGCTTTTCCATGTTAACATTGGACTACGTGGGGTACATGAGCAAGTCTTTTTTGTGATGAGCATTACTTCATCATTTCAGAAACTTGCTAGTATAGTAAGGTTTGGTATTTGATACATAGATATATTAAGATACAGCCAAGAAGAATGAAAATCATGGTCATGTCTCTTCAGCTTGAGATAGGTTTTTTCTGATTCTATTTC
>CM053580.1:42735645-42752886 GCA_028627135.1 Pseudochirops cupreus
CACTAGCATAATATTGTGCAGTGAGATACATAAAGATGGATCGTTTCATGGGGTTAGATGGGAAAAATGCTTTATTAAGCAACTGTAATTTATAACACATTATATGATTGAATTCTGTGGCATCTTTAATACCTCTCAAAGGGGCCTTGGCAAATATGGTCCAGTTTCACTTCTGAACTTGATGGGATAACAAACAGCCATTGCTTATCACGAATCCAATATGATGATTCAATGAACTCATAATATTTTCTCCACTAAAAAATCACATCTTTAAGACTACACAGGGAAAGGAATAAACTGAGCATGCTAAGCACTGTTGTCTAATGCAACAACAACACAAATCCACCTTATCCTTCACAATTCTGAAACATCTTAGAAAGGGATGATAGATATTATGTAGTAATGTGCACATTATAATATTCATTATGGTGATGGAATGAGAACTGCATGTTATTGAAAAGAAAATCCAATTTGCAGCCTGCTGCCTTCAATTCTGATGTGACAAGCACTCAATCTTATGTTGTATGCCACTTCCCACATTTATCTTCCAGTGCATGTACTATACTATCTGCTTAAGGCAAAAACAATCTTCTTTCCATTTAATTTACTTTATAAAAACACACACATGTACACTCTAAGCTTCCTAGGTACAAGAATATGAAACCATTCCCTGTTACTAAAGAACTATTTGACAGTGTAAAAGAGATTCCGACTTTTTAAATTTAAAGAGAAAACAACTGAACAACCTCTGGTTTGTGTGATGTCTAATATCCCATGTCTGCCTACAGTTTTGCTTTTTGTTCTTGCTGGTGTTTTTGCTGGCTTCCAGAAAACACTTCTAGGTTTCCCTCATCCTCAAAAAAGAATGACAACAATCATAGCCACTACAATAGCAAACTGTCACTTGTCTGTCCCATTTCCTGAAGTTATTATCCTGAATCTTTCTCCTCTTTTATATACAAACTCCAGGAAAATGTTGTTTATGCTGTTCGCGTCACTTACTCTCCAACATTCATATCTCAGTTCTTTACACTGTCTTCCCACCTCATAGCTCAATAAACTTTAAATCACTAAATACAATGGCTTTCTTTCCATCTTTATCTCTCCTGACCTGTCTACAACATTTGATACCGGTGACCATTTTTGCCAAATCTTTTCTGTGGGATAGTCCCTGGAATTGGATAGTCTCTGGAATTCATGATGTGGTTTTCTCTAACTGAAACATCAAGGCACCCTGAGCAAGAAAAAGGAGGCAGCATGTACCAGACAAATTAAACCACCACTACCAACTCAATCAATCACCACCTTCTCTGGGAAACTGAAGGAGATAGCCCAAAGCTTTCAACCCAAGATCCTTAGGGATAGCAGTAGTCATTATCCTACTTGTAACCACAAAACCTGATTCCAGCCACAGTCCAAAGACAATCACTTAGGGAAACAAACATTGAGGAAAATTGAGTCCATCTTTCTTGCCACCACCATCACACCACAACTGCTACTGACAGACAGGGAAAGCCAAGAGCCTGAGACTGAGAGTATCCCTTAGGCCACTGGTCCTATTTCAAAACTAATTCCTGTAGTTGCCACTTAATAAAGCAAGAAATGCCTGATAACTGCATCTGCAGATGCAGAAGCCGCAGGGATAGAAGACCAACAAAGAAATTTCATACCACCAAAGTCCTTGGCCTTGTCAAAATTTTCAATACAAGAAACTGATTAAAATTTTGTCAGTGGCAATGATGTTAAAGAAGGTGTATTGCCATTATTTCTTCCAGGTTTAATTATCACATCTATGAACATATCTATATCATTCATTTCTCTAAATCGACATCATCTATATCTATATTCCTATTATCTTTTATACTACAGTCTCACAGCACTGAAATGTCTACAAGACATTTCAACTGTGATGAACTAGAGAAATCTCAAATTCAACACGTTTGAAACAGTATTTCATTATCTTTACTCCTAAACCCATACTTCTTACCTTCCCTGTTTCTGTCAAGGGCATCATTTCTCTTCCAGTCAATAAAGATTGAATTCTCAGAATCATCTTTCACTCCTTTGACCCTCCACTCCCTCTCATAACTTATCAGTTGACATTTTTTTTTATGTCTACCTCCCCTTCTATATAAACTATGGCCTTATTTCAGTCCCTCATTATCTCTAATTTGAACTGTAGTGATAGCTTCCTAACTGGTCTTCCTGCCTCAAGTCTCTACCTGCTACAATCCATACTTTACACAGTTGTCAAAGTGATTTTCCTAAAGCACGGTTCCAACTCTATTCAATAAATTCCAATGAGGACCTATTGGATCTTGGGCCAAATGCAAACTGTATTTTGTCTTAAAAGTACATTACAAGCTGGATCCAATCTACCTTTATAGCCATAGTTCATAGTCCTCTACTGTTCTTCACACAGTCTATGGTTCAAATGTATTGCCTTCTTGCTATTCCTCACATAGCACATTTTTCTCCCCATCTTTGCTTATTTCCATAGGCTGTCCTTCATACTTTAAAGGCATATCTCCATATCTTTGCCTTTTAGAATCCCTAATTTCTTTTAATATCTAGCTCAAAATCCACCTTCAAAAGAAGACCGTTATTGGCATAGCTACATTCTGTTATTCATACATCTCCCAACTCAAGACCCTTGTTGCCTTCTTTTCTCCATGGCTGGGAAGCTTTTTCTTTACCTCCTAGTTTTCTTGGTTTCTTTCAAGATTTGGCTTAAATCCCACTTTCTGGAAGAATCCTTTCATATGATATCTCTTACCATTGGTGCCTTCCTTTTTCAATCACCATCCATTTTACATTATATGTATCCATGTTGTAAAGTAGCTATTTGCATGTTACCACCCTCTTTAGAATGTGGGCCTTGAAGGTAGGTACTATTTAAAAATTTTTTTTCTTTGTATCCCTAATGCTTAGCATAATATTTGACATGCAAAAAAGAGCTGAATAAATGTTAGTTGAGTGACCGCTTGGTAACTATATTGTTAGTCACTTCCATTCAAAAAGTTTACCTTGTATTTAAGATACTGCTGTGCACTAAATTAATGTTTATTGATTGAGGAAGAGTAGTTTCAATACACATTCTTCCATCAGAAGATGTGACTGCTGAGCACTGGTCAATAATTAATATCATATTCCTGTGGGTATCTTCATTAGGACAATTTACAAGAAACACAGGTGTGCCAGGAGAGGCTTTACTCTTCAAACTTATTTTACTCATCATCCAAAATACCCCCCTCCCACTCTTTGCAAAAAAAAAGAGTTTATTACCAATATTTCTTCTGAAACAGAAGGAATATTACCAAGGGGTATCTAAATAGCAGTTTATAAACATCATTTCAAGTGAAGATATAATACTACCAAGTACCATTATGCCCATTTTAAAGAAGAGGAAACTGAGGTTCAGAGACATATTGTCACTCATCTTTGATCAAATAAATCATGTCAAAGGTAGGATTCAAACAAAAGTCTTTCAGCTTCATGACTAGCACTCACTTCTCTATGTTCATTGTATAAGACCCGGTGATAAGGACATTAAATTTAAAAAACACTTAATAATATGTAACTTTTTATTCCTTCAAATCGAATTTTCTAAAAAGAAAAAAAACATGACATGAAAAATCATAGCTAATGACATGCTGACAAAATTATCTCTATTCCAATCCCCAAACCATTTACCAAATGTCTGTAAGGTACAGAACTCTTTCCTAAATTCAATGGGTACTCACTTAAAAAAAGACAACAAGCCAATGAACTTCCAAAGAAAAGTAAAGATCGGAACTATGAGATTCTAATTCTCCTCTCAGGTAATGACTTCTAACATAACTTTTCTGGCTTAATGCAAATGAGAATATAATACTTTCCAAAGTGGTTTGAATGACCACCAATAGCTGCAAATAACCTACCTAATCACAATTGGTTTTTTTTTAATTTTAAAATATTTTATTATTTTTTTTAATCCATAAAAGTTGAGCATTTTTTAATGCATTATTTCTTTGGTCTGGGAAACACAGAATAAATAACCTGCACCCCCCTCATCAAGGCAGATCAGCATCTGTCCTGCACACCTTGTAGTCATAAAGAGTTCAATGGGATCTTAAGAAGTCGTGTGATGTTCAGGGTAGTATAGTTAATGTGCGTCTGAAGCAGAATTTAAACCCAAGTCTCCCTGACACCAAGATCAGCTCTCTACACCACCTACTTTCTCTTTCCAAGCATTTTAATGCTTCTCAAAACCATCAACCAGCCATTAAGAAGCCTGAAGACTATTAGTGAGAAGAAATGTTGCCTACCAACCTTTGTTGGTTATAAACTCCTTTTCAGAATGACGTTGTCAAATGCTTAAATTAATTAACATAAGATTACAAAGGAAACTTGTTTAGTGAAATACAATTGTAATATATTCACACACACACACACACACACACACACACACACACACACACACAAACCAAGTTCACAGAAGTCAGGTCAAGAACTCCAGAAAATGCATTTGTGGCTGCTAGTACAAGAATACAAATGCTAGATTTAAGATGAAAATAACGCGCTCAATGAGCACACTACTTGGAAGGAAAAGAACAGAGTCAAAGGGGAAGAGAGGCAAAGTATGAAGTGATACCAATAAGGGAAGTAATAAGGAGAGCTTCATAACCAGTCGGTTGAAATGTAGATCAACAAAAATAAACAAAAAAAAAAGTGAAGCTATAACACTTGCTGTTCTCAAGGGAAATATATCCCATTCAAAAGAATGGGCCACATAGGAAATCAAAGAAGTTTCTTAGCTCTTTGCGTGGTCTAAAATTCAATTTTGATAATTATTATGTGATCATAACATTTCTGTTACTTAGCTTCTTTATTTTTAAAATGGGAATAATGAAAGCCATCCAACTTAACTAACAAGGTTAACATGTTATCAAGGCGATATATAAATATTAGCTCTTTTTACTTTTCTTTTCAGTAGAAAATTTTGGATTGTTATTCAAAGGAAAAAGAAATAATAATTTAAGTATTTAGAGTTCTGAAAAAGGTTGAAAAAAGTTTGAAAGTTGTTACAGAAGCACCCTTTTGTTTAGAAGTAGAAATGTACCTGTTTTCAAAAATGAAAATACCACAGTATCGTCTATCCATCACTGTCATTTTGCACACGAAAATACTGAGGTACAGTTAGGTGAAGTCACTTCCATGAGGTCAGTGATCTGGCTAGTGATAGTGCTAAAGCTGGATTCCTTCATGCTCCATTTTCCTCACCTGAAAAGGGAGAGATTAGACTAGAGGGCCTCTAATTTCCCTGATAGGTCTGAGTCAATGATTGTAAGATCCTGGAAATCCTGAGCCCAGTTCTCCCTGAGCCCACTTTTTAACACAATATTATTTCATTTACTATAAGTTATTCTTTTACCATGGTAATATGATTCAAATGTAATCGAAAATTTGAAGTAAAAGAGATAGAAGGAGGGAAAACAAAATCCCTACTCTACTGTCAGATGATGATACAAATCAGAAAATTCTGAGATCTTCAGTGAGTGAGCAACAATTCTAGATCATCATTTACAAGGTTATGTTGATGCTTTTTTGAAAGGATGGAAAGACATCTAGATATTTCAAAAGAAAAATATTCAGCCCAGTGAATATCTGAATTTGTGATTTTAGAATATTGCCTTCCACTTACCCCGCCCCCCACAAAAAAGAAACAAAAACAAATGTATCCTCTTCATACAAACCTGACAATTCAAGGGCTCAGGGGAAATGGTAAAATGTGTGGTGAAAATGTAAACATAAATATATGAATTTGAATAAAAATAAATGTCTGATGTAAGTAAGGTATGGAACAATAGTCATAGAATAGAAAAAAAAAATATATGCCTGGAAATCACAATATGGGGGTCTGCCATTCACTGTGTGTGTGACCTTGAGCAAGATACATTCCTTCTTGGGATATCAATTTTCTTACCTACAAGGGTCTATTTTTTTAATCCTTGATGGATCCTAACTATTGCAAAAGGGAAAAGAAAATTGAAACTTCATTTCAATATATATGATTTCCTTGACAAACCATTTAAGAATGCTAAGGAAAATGTGACCTTTTTTGCATACGTAAAACTATTTTTGACTGGTTCACTGAGATAAAGTACAACAACATAAGTCAGCATGCATTGTGTCTATTACAAAGTCTAAGTTAATCACTGACTTGAAAAAGCTCATTAATTCAAACTTGTACTTTTGATTTCAGAAAAAAAAATCATTAGCAACCATGATCAGTATTACTTCTGAGTTGGTGTTGATAATATCTCTGTTTTCTGGCATCAAGAGTGAATTTATAAATGCTCGGTTCAATGCTATTGACTGTAAATTAATGCATGACTTTTTTTTTTAACTGTGGTGCATGAAGGAAGCGATTTTTAATTACGTAACAGGGGATAGCTTTAGCTTAACTGGGCTTTTACAATTCAATATCTTCGATTCAAGAATGCAATGACCAGACCAATTTATCACAGACTGCTGGTAATGGACCACGATATCATGTCCCAGGAGTTAGGACCCCTTGCTTCTTTAAGCATATACATCCAATGTCCAAAGTCATCTACTTAAAGTGTGAGAACAGAAACAATTTGGTTCCTATAGAAACACATTAAGAGAAAATGGGTGGTTTGGGGAAAATTCTTTTCCCTGACATGTTTCATTATAATATTTATGTAGCTTTCTGTGTTCATTATGAATTGAATTGATTAGACAGCAATGCATCAAAGTAACTCAAGGGTGGGTTCTTCCCAGGGACTCTACCACAAATGAGGCAGTCTTATTCCCCTCAACATGTTATTGTCAAAGAGAAAAATTTTCATAAATAAAATCCTAACAATCAAGTGTCCTTGCTGGAAAGCTCTAATTAATTTTCTGGTATCTAGAACTCAAGGGGACAATCTATCACCATTGCACAACGGTAAAACAAAAGACAGTGATTAGTTAAAGAAAAAGCCTCTTTTTCCTAAACCAAATTGCTTGAAAGTTGTAGCATCCAGGTAGAAAATTGCTTATGACTTCTAAAACTGAAGACTCAGGCCAGATTTTAAATTAGATCCAATGTTATACAAGCATGCAATATTTTAGGCTGGGATTTACAAGGAAGGATTTCTGTCAGCGGTAACCAGATTTAGTTCCAATTCCTTATGGTAATTTTTAGAGTAAGTATACATTTACCTGCCCTTCAGTTAAGAAATGAAGATCCATAAAAGGGAGTGGGCCTCACTAAGATCAATGTCCACTTATGCTTTAGGAATATATCAATAAGAGGTAAAAATCCTGCAACTTAAAAAAAAATCAATGAAAATGAGGTTAAAGATCAGAAATTACATAGTTAATAACACATATTTCTTCACATGAGATGGATTTTGTCCATTTTAGTCATGAAGAGAACTTAAGAAAATATTTCATTTTTCTCTTACCATTTCACAGCAATTTTATTACATTTTTCTATTCTAATGTGTCTAAGTTTTGATTCATATTTAACTATCATCCAGTATGTACAGTTTATGATATAGTAGTCTTTCTTGGACAATACTGTTTCTTTTTAAATTATTTCTAAAATCTTACTATTTATTTATGGTTAACATTCTTTTCTTTTTAAGTTTTGAATTCCAAATTCTCTCCTTCCCTCCCACATTCACTGAGAAGACAAGTAACATGATATTATTTATATATGTACAACCATATCAAACAGATTTCAATATTAGCAATATTTAAAAAAAAAGAAAAAGAAAGTGAATAATAAACTTCATTTTGACCTCAGAGTTCATGAGCTCTCTCTTTGGAAGTGGATAGCATTTATTCATCATGAGTCCTTGGAAATGTTTTGGATCATTGCATTGATCAGAGTAGCCACATTTTTCACAGTTGGTCACCATTACTACATCACTGTTATTGTGTACAATAATCTCCCAGTTCTCACTTCATTTTACAGTCGTTTAGATAGAGTTTGCCAATTTTTTTTTAATTTTTTAAACCACCTCCATTGTAATTTCTTGTATTACAATAGAACTCTATCACAATTATATATATATATATATATGTATATATACACACACATATGTATGTATATATGTGTATGCATATATGTAAATATGTGTGTGTATATATGATGGGCCCAGTTGATGGGCATCCACTAGACACCTATGTTGTTTTGCCACCAACAAAAGAGATGCTATAAATATTTTTGTACATACATTTTTTACCTACAGATATTTTTGTCCTTCTAATTTTTCTTTGATCTCTTTGGGATATAGAACTAATCCACGGTATTGGATGGTCAAAGGATAGGCATAGTATTATAGCCCTGTGGGAACAGTTCCAAATTATTTTACAGAATGATTGGACCAATCACTTGTCCACCAATTGCTTATAAATGTACATACTTTCCCCCCTTCTCCTCTAGAATTTGTCATTTATGTGTATGTTAGACTTGATTTAATTTCAATTTCTCTACTCAATAGTGATTTAGAGTATTTCTACATGAATAGAGATAGCTTTGATTTCTTATTCTGAAAACTTCCTATTCATACCCTTTGATCATTTATCAATCAGGGAATGACTGTTGTTTCTATTTGGCTGCTATATACTCAGTATATATTTGAGAAATGAGGTTTTTATCAAGGAAATTTTCTGTAATTTTTTGATAACACTACAGTGTCTCTAAATGTAGTTTTCTTAATTATCTCTTTTAATTGAGTCTTTTTTATTTTTGCTTTGCCTGAGGTCATTTTTGCTGCCTTTCTTTACTTCAGATGAAACATAATAGAATCTGCTTCAAAACTTTGTTTAAACTCTCTGTATATCTTTCTGTTTAGATTGTGTCTTGTATAAACAACATGTTGGCAGATTCTGGTTTCTAATTCATTTTGCTCTTTGCTTCCAATTTATAGTTGAATTCATTCCATCTACATTCACAGGTATGCTTAATAAATGTTAATTTCTCTCTATCTGGTTAACTACTATTTCTTCCTCTCTCTTGCTTTTTATCTTGTCTCTCTTCAAAAGTTTACTTTCCTTCTAACCATTGCCTCCCTTAATCCATCCTCCTCTTTATCAATTCCGCTACCTCTTTCTCTTTTACCCTTCCCTTTCTATTTCCCCATTAAGTAAGTTACATTTCTCTGCACAACTGAGTGTGTGAGGGTGAGACAGGGGGCACAGGGTGAGTTGAAAATAAAGGGATGATATCTAAAAAATAAAATTAAGGGATGAGAGAGCAATGTGCTGGTAGAAGGAGATGGGAGGGGTAGAATGGAGTAAATTATTTCACATAAAAGGGTCAAGAAAAACCTTTTACAGTAATGGAGGGGAAGAGGGGAGAGGTGAGGTGAAATGAGTGAACCTTTCTCTCATTGGATTTGCCTTAAGGAAGTAATAACACACACTCAATTGAGTACAGAAAATTAGTGGGGAATGGGATAAGAGACAGGGGCGTATTAGAAGGAAGGGAAAATGGGAGGAGTCAGTAATCAAAAAGAAACACTTTTGAGGAGGGACAGGATCAAAGGAAAGAACAGAAAAATGGGAAGGGGGATAGGATAGAGGGAAATATAGTTAGTCTTTCACAACTTGACTGTTATCAAACTGTTTTGCATGACTACACCCATATAATCTATATCAAATTGCTTGTTTTCTCAGTAAGGGTGGGTAGAGATGGAGGAAGGGAGAAAATGTGGAATTCATAGTTTTAAAAACAAATGCTAAGAATTGTTTTTACATGCAACTGGGAAATAAGATATATAGGCAATGGGGTATAGAAATCTATCTTGCCCTACAGGAAAATAGAAGGGAAGGAGATTAGAGAAGGGGTACAAGAGGTGATAGAAGGAAGAGCAAATTGGGGGAAGGGTAATCAGAATGTGCTCCATCTTGGGGTGGGGGAGGGGAGGGACAGGGAGAAAATTTGGAACTCAAAATCTTGTGGAAGTGAATGTTGAAAACCAAATATAAATTAATTTAAAAAGGAAAAAAAATGTTCTCTTCAGTAGATTTTGGTATCTCCTTTCCCATGTGGTCAATTCTACGTTTTAAGCAGTTTCCCCAGCTTTTTGCTCTTTTTTTCTTTTTTCAAAGAACTGATTTATTTATACTGAGAGCCTAGGCTCCCCATTCAAGTGGTCTTTTAAAAAAACACCCCCATGAATTTTAGCCCCAACAGCAGTCCCTATTCTGGAGAAACCCCAGACCTGTGGATGAAGACTTTCTCAGCCTCACTCATATGTACTGCCTGACCCCAGCCAATGGAAAACCAAACTGCAATCAATGCTAACATGTCCCTGGAAAGGAGGGGTGAGGAATGGCAGGGTGGCAAAAGTGCCTTGGGGCTGGGCCTTGTCAAATCTAGTCTTGGGCCTGGTGCCTGGGTCCTTGGAATTCTTTTTTGGCAAATCCTTGCCTGATAGTAGAGCACAGGAAGAGAGACTGCTTTACAAACAAAGGTCTACCACAGAATAGGAGGAGTAAGTTTACCCCATTTGGCCTGGTTGACAAACCAGTCAAGTGTGATTACAAGGCTGAATCTTGGACCAGGCCCCAGGCCATATGCTCCCTGTCCCTGGACTTCTTGGTTGTCTGGTGGGTGAGCCAGGCATTAGGGGTATAGTATTGGCCTGGGCCATGTATCCAGAAGCAAGAGCAGAATGCATACAGTGTGACCCCATGGACCTAAAAGGATTTCCCTATTTCCCTTGTCTCCTTAAGAAGTAGTCAGCTTCTGGATATGCCTGAGCAGGGGCATAAGGATAGGGAAAGGGAGTTATGCCCTTGGGCTGGGAGGTCTGGGTTACAGCTGGGGAGGGGCTTCCTCAAAGGTGATCAGGCTTGATTCAGGGGCAGCCGTTTTCCCAGGATGGTTGGGGCTTTTCTCAGGGAGCAGGGGTCTGTCCACCTTGCTCATGGCCTCATCATCCTCAACATCCATGCTAGCTCAGGCTGGTCTACTCACTTGAAATGCTCATTTAGGGCCTTCAGGGATAGTTGCCTTCTGTGCTCAGCATCCTGGGGGTCTGTACCTGAGAGGCTAATGATGATGGAAAAGGGTGCCCCCACATAATAACACTTCACAGTCTTTCTGCAGACCTTCGCCTTCACAGGAGGCTGTACACCAAGTTTGCCACCACGGCCACAACAGGCGGCAGGATTTCAGGGAAGAATGTGGCAAAGGCAAAGTGATCCAACATA
Source organism: Pseudochirops cupreus (assembly GCA_028627135.1). Classification (NCBI taxonomy): domain Eukaryota; kingdom Metazoa; phylum Chordata; class Mammalia; order Diprotodontia; family Pseudocheiridae; genus Pseudochirops; species Pseudochirops cupreus. Next base: position 42,746,863 of record CM053580.1, read on the forward strand.
TCCCCCATGTCTGGCTGTGGCTCTGGTCAAACAATTGTGAGAACACCTTGAAGCAATCAGAGGTCAGGGCACTGCTTTCCACCAGAGGAATGAGTCGCAGCAACATGAGGGAGAGGAGCAACAGCATGGGCACCACCTGCATCCCCACCTGGGCTACCTTCAGCACCACGCTTCCACCCATAGTCTGTTTGAGGGCCACCAGGACCCAACCCAGGAAGCCCAGCACCCTATGGATGCATACTGTGATAAGATAGGCCAGGTTGAAGGAGGCCATGTATGTGAGGAGGTAGGCAAAGGCCCCCAGCAGCCCCACAGACACATTGAGCACAGCAAAGAAGACGAGCAGCTCCAGGGTCCCCCAAAGCAGCTACAGCAGTGGGCCAGCCTCCAGCACTGTGGCCAGGCTCAGGGCAGCTCTACCAGCCAGTGAGTGGCCAGGGCCCAGACACAGAAGTTGGGCGGGAAGAGGTAGCCAGGGGTGATGGCTAGGCCCACACTGTGTCCAACACAAAGGACAGCAGGTAGAGCAGCAGCACTGAGGCACACAGGGCCTTCACCACCACACTGGTGCTGGCCAGGTCAGCACCCAGGGGGTGGTGGGCCCTGCCTAGAGTGCCAGCCTAGACCATTGAGGCTGCTGCATCTTCCGGGGACTGTGGCCATGGCCGGGGGCCTGCAAGGGCTGGCTGGCTCTGGCCTCAGGCTGCTGCCTCCCCCATCCAACCTTGGTCGGCCAGCCGGCCCACTGCTGGGGGACGCCCACTACCGATGCTGACTCCCGCCATGAACTCCTCTCCTACCACAGCCGCAGCCACCTTGACTCTATTTTCATAATTCTCTTGCATCACTTTCATTTCTTTTCACATTTTTTCTTCTACCTCTCTGACACGTTTTTAAAGCTCTTTTCAAAGCTCTTCTATGAGTTCTTTCTAGACTTGAGACCACTTTCCATTTTTCTTTGGGGTTTTGCCCATTTGACATTGTTGTCCTCTTCTGAGTTCCCTGTCACCATAATTACTTTCTATGGTCAGATTCTTTTTTTTTTTTGATCACTTTTTTTCTCATTTGACCTTTTTCCTTTCTTTTAAATTTGAGTTGTGCTCCAAGGAGGAAGGGGTTTGTCTCAGGTCTCTTGTGCCAGTGGTTGCAGGCCTGTAACAGTAATGGGGATTTGGAGATCTTCCTTGCCCTTAATAGGCCAAATGTAATAGCATGGTGGGGGGGAAGGGAGAGGAGGAGTTTGCTGAAAGGGTGGAACAGGAAGGGTAGAGCGAAAAGGAGCAGAGAGAGAGCCAGAACTGCTGGGAGTAAGCAGCATGGAGGCAGAGCAGCTAGAGTAAGTGAGAGAGGGGCATTCTTGCTTAAGGGAGCCTGTTTTGTTTTGAAGGACTGATGGAGGGAAGGCTTGAGAATGTTGGTGTTTGCTGCATTCATTATGTGTACCTATTTCATGGTTACTATGATGAATTTGGCTTTCCGGTTTTGGTATGTGGTATATTTGAATAAATGCTTTGTTTCTGTCCTCCATGTGGACAGTCTTTTACATTTTGTGATTCATAACTATCCCAGCCTATGGTGCTGTGAATATCCCACTGGCATTATAAAGCCCTGGCTATTAACCTGTTACTGCACTGACATTGTCCTGAGGCCCATGGGGGACCCTCTCGTCTGGGGCTGAACTGAGGAGTGGGGGTGGGAGTTGGCTCATTCTATAGGAGATCATAGGTCTCTGGCACCTTACCTGAAGCTGAATTGGCATCCCATGTCTGGAATGTGTTGAGTCTAGATGGGGTTTTTCTGTGTTTTCCCAGGGCTACACTAAAACAGGTAGAGATCTGACTGCTGGAAGTTGCCTGCCTGCCTGTCCAGAGCTCCATTGAAGCACATGGACTTCTGGCCACTGAAGGCTGCCTGACTACCTGGGGCTATGCTGAAGCACATGGTTCTAGAAGTTGGAGTCTGCTAGTTCCCCCCGGCTATGCTAAGGGACATGGGAGTTAGGGGTCTTGTTGTTGATGTTTGCCTGCTCCACTTCACTGGAGCTCAGGATCTCCCACTTGTTTGCTGATATGGGGCTTGCTGAAATGGTTCCTGTCCTAGAATCCACTTTCCTTTTACTTGAGTGAGAAGGAACGTTCTTACCAATCCTCCAAGTGTCTCAGGCTAAAAGACAGTTATGTCCCATCTTCCTGCTGCCTCCACTATTCCAGGATTTGCTCTGGCATATCCTTTGATGGTTGTTTGTTTGCTTGTAGGTTAATATAGGAAAGCTGCAGCAATTTATTGCTTACTCCACCATCTTGGCTCCCAGAACAGTTCCATCTTCCATAAGAGACCTTTCCTAATTGTCTTAGTTGCTAGCACTGCCACAAAAATGACTGTGAATTAATATTGTACATTTCCTACATTCATCTATCTGTGAACATCTTGTAGCTTGCTAATGGTTGATGTCATCCTTGAGGAAAGCCACTATCTCACTTTTATATTTGCATCCTCAGGAAATAGAGAGTCTATAATGATGAGGATAATGGTGATGATGATGACAATTATAATAACAAGAATATTAGCAATTAGCACTTTGTAGCACTTTGAGTTTCATAAGGTGTCTTAAAAATATCTCATTTTATCAGCAAATTGATTTGGGGAGGAAGATACCATTATTATTCCCATTTTTAACAGATGAGGAAACTGATAGAGATTAAGTAATAATAATAACTAATAGAGGCAGCTAGGTGATGCAGTGAGTGGAGCACCAGCCCTGGAGTCAGAAGGACCTGAGTTCAAAGCCTACCTCAGACACTTAACACTTACTAGCAGTGTGACCTTGAACAAGTCACTTAACCCTAATTGCCCTGCCTTCCCACCTCCAAAAAGCAAAGCCAAAAAAAAAAAGCTAATAATAATCCCTAACATTTCTAGGATGCCTACTATGTGCTAGGTACTGTGCTAAACATTTTACAATTATTTTCTCATTGATCCTTGCAATAGCCCTGTGATACAGGAATTACTATTTTTATCCGAATTTTATAGATAAGTAAATTGAGTAAAAGAGATATTAAGTTACTTACTGATGGTCACACAGGTAATAAGTATCTGAGGCCAAATTTTAACTCACAGTTTTTTGAATGTAGGTCTAGTACTCTGTCCACCATGTGGCCTAGATGCATCTAGCCCACGGAATATGCCTAAATAATTTTTGTTGTTTTATTGAGTATAATTTCAGAATAGAAGTCAAATTACAAGGAGTTAAGAAATAAATACAGGAACAACAAGTCTGAGGTTCCATCTCTTACCATTTAGATTGTCAAAGATTACAAAAGAGGAAAATAACAAACAATGGAATTAAGGGTCAACAATGACACATATATCCTGTTAGTAGAACAATGAATTGGTTCAACCATTCTGGAAATCAAGTGAGAACTATGCGCCCAATGTCACTGAATTCTACGTATACTGCAGCCTTGTAATGCTACCATTATACAAGTATTCCAAAGAGGTCAAGGACCCACATGTAGCAAGACTACATATAATATTCAGTTATTGTTATAAAAAAGAAAATAGGGGCTTATCAATTGATGAATGTCTGAATTTTTTGGGCATATGTATATAATGTAATTTTGCTGTACAAAAAAAAATGATGAGTATAACAAATTTAGTCTCCTGTGAACTGATGCAGAGTAAAATTAGCAGAATCAGTAACATTTATACAATGGCTACAATACAGACATGTTCAATGACAGACAGGGTTGAGGGCATTTAGGGTTAGGTTTTCATTGAATATACATACATTTTACAGGATTGGCCTTGGGATGGAAGAACAGTGGGTGGTGATAGATATTAAACAGGCAAACAGAGATTAAAAAGCATCAACAAAAGATTTATTAAATGGTCTTAGTGGTTGTTGTTCTAAAATAACATCACAGTGTTGCGGTCAAGGTACAGTGTGTTCAACTGTGGCTAAGACTAATATGAGCATGGAAAGCTCTATCACAGATCAAGCAATAGTCAATGTGAACATTAGGAGTAGAGATATTTCTAAATTTAGACATATCTCATTATTTTGAGCTACTGAAATTCTACTTTGTTCAAAGAGCACAGTACTTTATTTGATGTGGGCATGCCATGACGACCAGCTTCTTCCATGTGATTCCATTTCAATCCATTGCAAAGCTCTTCAGAGAGACCTTGAAAATGTCCTTATATTCTTTCTTCTGACCTCCATGTAAACACTTGTCTTTTGTGAATTCTCCATAGTCTTTTAGACAAACATACGTTCGGTATTAAAACAACATGACCAGCCAATCCACTTTGCAATAGAGTTTGAATGCTTGGTAGTTCAGTTCAAGAAAGGGCCTCAAGTGCCCAGTATCTTATCCACAGCATTGCAAATTTCTCCATTTGCTGTAATTGATGGTTCCACTATGGAATGGTACAGTGCTGGCTGGTAGAGATCCTCTGTTTGTTTGTTTTTTTCTTTTTGGTGTTAATTTTCTAATCAAAATTAGCCCAAGCAGCAGAGAATTGATCCATACTCAGTAGTGTCTCAGTCTCAGAGGCTGCTTTGAGTGTACACTTATCTCTGAACAAAAGGTCGAGCACCAATTCTCCCACAACTGTAGTCTTGGCTTATAGCCTTTTCAAGTTAAGTAATTTGCTGTTTGTGTGGTAGCTGTTTTGCTGCTGTTTTCATCCTCATTGAAAGTATCTGACAACATCACTGAAAGCATCTTGTTAAAATCATGGGAGCAGCACACAGTCCTTCTTCACTCTGTTGGTATCTGGGAAAGTGGAAGAGCATTGTCCATCCTCTAGAATCCATGCAATCATGCCATTGTTTACCTCCCATACGATATTCTCTAGGCAATCAAATTTTGCCATGATCTTCAACAAGCACTTAAAATTGACAGCATCAAAAGCCTTTGTCAAATTTATGAATATTCCATACAACAAACCTCTGTTCAGCTCCTGCTATTTTTCCTGGAGTTGTCAAGCAATAAATACCATATCAACCATTCCTCACTTCTTTCTAAATCCACATTTTCTCTCAGGTAGATGACCATATTCTAGGTGAAGGGTTAGCCTATTGAGGAGGACTCTCACAAGAATCTTGCTTGCAATGACTAAATGAGAGACCTTCTTATAACTGTTACCAGGCAATCTATTTCTATTTTCTTTATAGATAGAGACAATGAAGGCATCCTTGAACTCCAGAGAGATAACCTTCTCTTTGCATATAACCGAGAATATTTCAATCAGCTTTTGCATGAGCAGTGGAGCCCATATTTTAAAATTTCACCAGGAATAGAATCATCACCACATGAAAAGAGCCTAATGGCTCTCAGAACCTCTTCTTCTGTTGGAAGTTCAGATAGGGAGGGATGGACTTCAACTTAAGGTACATGGTCAATGGCTTCAGTATTGGTTGATGATGATCTATTGAGAATGCTGTAGAAGTGTTCATCCCATCTGTCCAGGGTCATGTCCTTTTTACTAATCAATGGGGCTCAATCAGCACTAAGTAGTTGAGATGTAACACAGGTCTTTGGCCTATAAATGACATTTAGAGTATCATAATAATGCTTTGTATTATTATGATTACCATAAAACTGGATTTCATCTGCCTTCTTACTGAGTCAAGAATCCTGCTTCTTGGAGCAACAGGTGAGATTTGGGTGGCAGGTGGACACCTGGAAAACAGCCTTGGAAAGGGCTCTGCAGCCCTCACACAAGAGGTGCTAGTCTTCCCAAAACACCCATACACCCCTATTAAATAGCACAGCAGGAAAAAAAAAAGAAGTGTAGAAAAGTCTATAAATAGAGCAGTTCTGCTACTGGTTTGTAGACATATATGTAGGCATTTCTATTGGGAATTATTTGTATAAAGTAAAACGAAAAGTTTCTGTGGAACTGCTACATGATGAGAAGGATGTTTACTTCCTTCCTCTTTCTGCTTTAGAATGTGGTCATGACCAATCCTTTCTAGCCAGCATTTTCTTCCACAGGCTGTGTCTCTCTCTTTTCAGA
>CM053580.1:42753386-42767445 GCA_028627135.1 Pseudochirops cupreus
AATTAGAGCAAAACATTCACAGTAAGTCAAGGTACAGCATTCACAATGTTACAACTTATCGCAGATAATCAAAATACAACATTCACAATGACTTATCATTAAAATGGCCACATAGTTTTCATCACAGTGGTCACATAGTTTTGAACAAAGTATAATCATTTAGTCAATCAATCACTTAGTAACTCAGTCATTTAGTCAACTCAATCATTCAATCTTCCTTAAGGAGGCCTCCTTAAGGGTCACAAAATACAAAAGTCAAAGTTCTCCACTCATGGGGCAGTCTAAGTTACCATATCAGTCACTACTCAGCACTCTCTAAAGGGTTAGTGTAAAATACACAGGCTGTCTACCCCTCAGTCACAAATAAGTTACAATTTCAAGGTCATAAGTAAGTTACAACTTCAATCAGTCACTACTCAGTATCCATGGAGAGATCTCTCCATCTCAACCTGAGATAGGCTCTCAGATTCTATGGATCCCCTTCTATGGTCCCAACTCCCACCTGGAATCACTAAACTGTCCCCTGGTATAATAGCAATCAATTCAGCAGATACTTAGCACTTGGTAACTTAGGCCTAAGTATGGAAGGTGTGAGCTTTGTCTCCTGTCCTGATGTGGCAGGAGGAGGTTGGCTGAGACAGGAGGCCAGTGTGTTTATATAAGAAGAGTTCTAGAGACAGAGAGACAGAATCAGAATGTTCCTCCTGGTGGCTCCTTGTGGAGGAAGAATCGTGGAGAGTGAAGCCAGCTAAGAGAGAGAGAGAGAGTTTCTCTCCCAGCATCTGGAAGCTGACTGAGAACTGAGTTGAAGTTTTTCTTGAGACCAAAATCTGGTGATGGCCAAAGTGGCAGTTGCTGCCACCTGGAAGGCCAGTGTTGCTGCTGCTGCCTGGAAGGCTGAGTTTTCTGCTGGGTCCTAGGGCCAGCTGAACTGCAGGAGGACTGAAGAAGCATGACCAGGATAAGACTTTGTTTGTGGCCTGGCTGATCCTTGAGTTCCTGGCAATAGAAGTGGCAAAGGGTTTGAGATGTGCTGGACGCTGTGAACTTTAGTATGTGCCAGGGACTGCCCTGAGGACTGGACAAGGACCTGGGAGCTGTCTACCTCTGAGGACTGGATGAGAACCTGGGAGCTATCTGCCCCTGAATCCAGATGACTGTTTGGTGGATTCAGGTAGGGAGCTGGGATCATGGAAGGGAATCCAGGGAATCAGAGAGATCACCCTGAGTCAAGATGAAGAAAAGACCTCCCTTGGATGAAATTGAGGTTTGCTGGACACCAAGGGGTGGAGGGTTTGTGTGGTTTTCTAATGATTGTATTTAGTGACTGATTGTTAGATAAGTGACTGATTAAGTTAATGTATGATTGCCCCATGAGAGGAAGATTTATTATTGTATTGAGAATTGATAGAATGATTAAGTATTGATTATTGTATTGTGAATTGATTGAATAATTAACTATCAATTCTTGTATTGTGAATTGATTGAGTGATTAAGTGAGGAGAGTTTCCCCCTTAGGGAAACTAGATGATTAGTCTTTTGTTCTTTTTTCTAAATATTGTGGCCACTGTATTGAAAACTGTGTGGCTGTTCTAATGTTAAGTTGTTGTGAACACTGTATTGTGATTTTCTGTGATAAGATGTAATGTTATGAATATTGTGATATATTATGAATGTTTGCCTTGATTTGTAATGGAATAAATGGAGTGTTCACTGTACTGTGTACTTCAAACCTTAAAAGCTGTTCATAGTAGCATTCTTTTGGGAATCTGCTTGTGCATGGTGTTATACCTGGGTTTAAAGGCAGACAGCTCCCAGCTCCTTGTGTAGCTCTCTGTGCAGTCCCTGTTCCACATTGAAGCTCACAGTGTCCAGTCCACCTTAAATCCTTCACGGTCTCTGTTCCCTGGAAGTGAAGGCTTAAAAAAGTCACAAACGTACAAAATACTGGCACCACAGTCATGCTTTCTTAGTCTTGCACAGCTTCATCTGGTCCTCAGAAATCCTCAGCAACTAAGGCTGGCCCTGGAACTCAGCAACTCCTCAGCAGATTTTTAGCAGCTCTGGCTGTCCCTCAGAAGAAGCTCTGGCCCTACAAGTTCCCAGGAAGTTCTAACTCTCTCAGCTAGTGTTTTTCCTTCTATATAGGATTGATCCTCCCTATTCAGTCCCTTCCTGTCACATCAGCAACAGAGGTTTCCTGTTCAGCCCCTTCCTGTTACATCAGCGACAGGAGTTCATACCCTCTATTTCTTTAACAGAAGCTTAATTTGAGCTAGGTGCTAAGTACCTCTCAGCTTAGCAATACAAAAGGAACTTCAAATTCCATTACTATTACACACAGAAAAAGAGGATACTTAATCATTTTCATTTATGGCTTTGGCACTCTGGTGAATCCTATGGAACCTTTTTCAGAATAATGTTAAATACAAAAAGCAAAATTAGAATTTCAAAAGAAACCAACTGAAATATAAATGAAAAGGAAATATGAATTGAAAAGCAAAAGAAACCATATTGAAATAACTTACAAAATATTAAAATGAAAAGGATTCATAGACACAAGAGTCCCCCTGTGTCCAAAGGAAACTTGAGTGTAAGTCCTTCTTCTGTTCCATGCTAGCTGTCTGACCCCAGAAATTTCTCTTAAATTTTTAGTATTTCATTCAATCATTTAAGATTACAAGTTATAGAAGAAATACTGACTTCATTTGGTAGAAAGATATTTCCTCACATTTTTCTTTTACCTTCTTCAGTGTGATTACAGGTCTATCCCAAGACACTTAGTTCTGTAACAACGGCAGCAACAAATAGCATTATATAATGCTCTATGGTTTGCATATTTCTTTGGAAATATTATCCCATTTTGTCCTCACAACAACCCTGGAAAAGAGGTGCTATTTTAGATAGGTGTTATTATACCAGAATTTTCCATGTCAGGAAACTGAGGCAGATAACGTTTGAGTGACTTGCCCATTCCTATTAAAGCCAATAAGTGTCTGAGACTGGGTTATTATGTAAAGCCAATGAGTTCAGAAATTTACTATCTTCCTTATTGTTTATTTAGTATTCCCTCAATCTCTTTTTTTTTTTCAAATTTTCTTTACTGGAATAAATGAAAGAATAATGAGTGATTTTGTTCTAATCAGTTACGTTTTTCCATTTCCTTAATTTCTCCATTAAAGTTCTAAAAAAATCAATTTACTTACATAGTTCATAAATAAATATTACTCACACTAGAATAAGATCTAATAGTACTGCTTCAGTGACAAATTGAATTTTTTTTCCATTTTTTTCTGGTTTTCGCAGAATTACTGGGTTTTGGAGAAAAAAAATCCTATGCATTTTCAAAGGACATTACTTTTGGAAACTTAATTAGAAAACTTACTCTGTTATCCCAGTTATCTCCTATTATATAAGAAAGCTCAATAAATTTACTTTACTCTTTCTGAAGGCAATAGCAAATCCCTTTCTAAGGACCACCAGGGCTCTATAAAAAGTGGGATCAATGCTATAATATCTGGTTTGAGTCAGAGGAGCATTTTTCATTGAATCACTAGAACCTGGTTACGAGTATAAAATAGATGAAAATTATCTTTTAGTGGAAATGAGCAAACCAACACATATTGTGTGATAATGGAATTATGCAGGAGAAAGAAGCTATGTAAAGAATGTCTTCAGAGAAATGAACAATTGAAATTCACACACACATATATGCATATACATACATATGTGGATGTGTATACATATATATATGTGTGTGTGTGTGTGTGTATATAGATATACACATATGTATATTTATCTATACCTATGCCTATGTTTAACTCTATTTGTCTATCTATCATCTACATCTATCTATCTATCTATCTATCTATCTATCTATCTATCACCTGCCTATATATATCATAAGAATGAGATCCTTTGGTAACATACATATATCAAGAAAATAGGATGAAGTTTCCTGGAACATTCAGTCTACCCTCTACTATAAATGTATAATAGGACATGGATTACAGTATCATAGAATGCCATTGATGGAAGAAATGTGCCTTGTTGAAGGCAACAACTACAACAAGATCCTAGATGAATTGCAGATTGTTTTTCACTTTTTTTAAGGCAGCTGATAGGGCAATGGATAGCGTTCTGGGCCTAGAGTCAGGAAGATCTAAGTTCAAATCTGCCCTCAGATTCTTACTTGCTACATGACCCTAGGCAAACTTCTGTTTTGCCTACCTTTCCTTTTCCTTAGGGAATCCTCTATCATGTTAATGCAGAGCTCCTTCCTCTTTTGCCTCAAATGGTTGACATTCATGTGACTGTAGACTTTATTACCTTGCTAACCTCTGTCCCAGGCCCCATCACTCATGCTTTTTCTATGCCTTGGTCTCTCTATTAAGTTTCTTTTACACATATTTAATGACATTTACCTACAATTTCATGTCATCCCCTCAGAGAAAATGTCACATGGACCTTGTTTCATCAAGTAATCAGCAAGGATCAATGAAATATTAACCATACATCACATGTTATAATAAGCACTGAAGATACAAACAAAGGGGAGGGGATAAAGCCTTGCCCTCAAATACTTCACATACAGAATTGATGGAAAAGGGAAACAGAGTGGCAATTGGGTGGAATGGAAGAGGCATTCTGAAATAAATAGCACTTGAAGGGATCTAGGGATTTTGAGGGGTGGAAGTGAGGATAGGAGAGAGGCTATGGAAATGCGTGGAAATAGGTGATGTTTCAAGAATATTAACTACATAAGTATGGTACATAAGCAGTAAGGAGTAAGAAGAGTGGATTGATAGAAGATGGCATTTTGAGAAGAGCTTTGAATGTGAAACAGAAGTTGACATCTTTTCCTGGAGATAATGGAGAGCCATTAGTGTTTACTGAATTTGTATGAACCTATTCAGACCTACCATTGAGAAAATCTATTGGCAATCTGGGTGGAGGATAGAATGAAACAGAGTGAGACATGAAACTCTAAGATCACTAGGAAAATATTCTAATAGTTCAGGTGAACTACAAAAATAAGAAAATTAAATTTATGTTTTTTGAGAAGTATGAAAAAATTAGTAAAGCTTTAAGCAACTCAATTGAAAAAGGAGAGAGAGAAGAAAGCCAAGTAAACAACAGAAATGAAAATAAACCAAAAGTCAGAAGAAATTTTTTTTTAAAAAGAATTTACTATATGCAGTTCCAATACAACATATAGCATAGAGATTTACCTTAAAATATATAAATACGTTTACTAACAGAACACCAAATAAAGGTCTTAAATAATTGAATTTCAGAAGTAGGAAAAAAAAAAAGAACTACCAAAAATGAAGAGGCATACCTGGTCAATATATATTTTAAGGTAAATTCTATCAAACCAAAATTGTTGTTAAATAATTAACACCAATGATTTAAATTATGAGCCCCAAAAATGGAGAAATAAAGCAGTTTAGCAAATTCCTTTTATAAGACAAATATGGCCAATAGTTAAATAGAGGAAAATAATTAAAAGGAGAACTCTTGACTAGTATCATTAATGAATACTAATTCTAACATTTAAAATAAAATCTGGTGAAGCAGACTATGGTATTTCATACAAATAATCCATCATTATGAGCACATAGGATTTATAGAAGGGGAGAAAGCCTGGTTCAACATTAGAAAAATCAGCACAGGCATATTGACAACAAAAATAGCCCAAGCAACACAATTCTCTCGATAGATTCAGGGAAAAAAAAATCTTTGAAACACAAATTTATGTTAAACGTTAAAGAGAATGTACAAAGGAAAAACATCAAGTTTTCCTTTTACTTTTTTTAAAATTTATTTTTAGTTCTCAACATTCATTTCCACAAGATTTTGAGTTACAAATTTTCTTCCTGTCTGGGACGAAAAAGCCCATCCAAAATTTAATCAAGAACACAGAGATTTCTTAGGATAAAAACAGGAATTTTATTCTCTTCCCTGGGAGGAGAGGGTGGTCCTTCCCATGACTGGTCAAGGAGAGGAAGCATGTTAGAAAAGGCAGAACAAGAATTTATACCATATTGCAGTCAAGCCCCCTCCCTCCCAGCAGTCCTTTCTAAGACTGAGATTGGGATTGGCTGAGATTAGTATTTCTTTCCCTGGGGTTTTTGTTTTTTTTAAATTTTAGTTGAAGTGTAATATATATCTACTCCAGCATTTTACCTTTAAAAAGGGATATACATAGACAGAGGGTGTATCCCTCTCTTTCAAATGTATTTCTTGTAAACAACATATTGTAGGATTATGGCTTTTAATCTATTCTGCTATCTGCTTCCATTTTATGGGAGAATTCATCCCATTCCCATTCCCATTCCCATTTATGACTACTATCTGTGTCTTTCTCTCCATTCTATTCCTTCCCATTTATACTTTTATTTCTCCCATACTCTCCTCAAAAAAGTTTTGCTTTTGACTCCTGCCCCCTCTATCTGCCCTTTCTTCTTTCAGTCCTCTCCCTTTTCCCTTACTAGTTTTTCCCTCCCTTCTAAGCACCTCCTTCCTTTTCTTTCCCCTTTCCCCTCCTACTGCCTGTAGTAATAGATTTCTATACCCGAGTATGTTATTCCCTCTTTGAACCAAATCCAAGGAGAGTAAAGTTCAAACAATGCACATCTAACTTCCCTTCTTTCTTTCTACTCGAATAAGTTTTTTCTGCCTCTTCACATGATGTAATTTATCCTTTCCTGTCTCCACCTTCCCTCTTATCCTATCACAATCCCTTTTCTGCCCTTAGTCAGATTTTTAAAATTATCATATCACTTAACTTATACCCACACCCTCTGTCTATGTATATCCCTTTTAAATGTTGTAATAAAGATACAATTCTCAAGATTTACAAGTACCATCTTCCCATATAGGGATGTAAACAGCTTTCCCTCATTGAATAACAATTTTTTTTCCCTTTCTTGTTTACCTTTTTATGTTTTTATGTTTTATGTTTCTCTCGAGTCTTGTGTTTGAAGATCAATCTTTTTATTGAACTTTGGTCTTTTCGTCAGGAAGATCTGGAAGTCCCCTATTTCACTGAATGTCTGTCTCCGTGCCTGAAAGAGTACGCTCAGTTTTGCTGGGTAGTTGTTCTTTGATTGTAATCCAAGCTCTTTTGCCTTACAGAATAACATGTTCCAAGTCCTCCAATCTTTTAATGTAGAAGCTGGAAGGTCCTATGCGATCCTGACTATAGTTCCATGACAATTGAATTGTTTTTTGTTTTTTTTTTCCTGGCTTCTTGTAGTATTTACTCCTTGACCTGATAATTCCATAATTTGGCTACATTATTCCTTGACATTTTCAATATGGGATCTCTTTCAGGAGATGATTGGTTGTTTCTTTCAATGACTTATTTATCCTCTGGTTCTAGGAGCTCAGGACTGTTTTCCTGGATGATTTCTTGGAAAATGCTGTCTGTGTTCTTTTTTTTATTTTTTATTTTTTTTATTTTATCATTACTTTTAGGTAGACCAGTAATTCTTAATTTATGTCTCCTGGGTCTATTTTCCAGGTCAGTTATTTTTTCCAATGAGATATTTTATGTTTTCTTCTACTTTTTCATTCTTTTGATTTTATTTAAATGATTCTTGATGTCTGGATCTATGACATTATCACCAATGTAAATTTACAGTTTTACTGCTATATTAATGAAATATTAATATAGATATAAAATAGATTAGCAGCATCAAATAATTTTCAAATAGAAATAGGCTTCAGAAACCATCTAGGCCAAACCATACCTGAAAATGTGTCTCCATAATACACGCAACAGGAGTGGTCTTTTGGCTTTGGGTTAAAAACTTGTAGACAGAAGGAATTTATTGCCAACTAAGGTAGCTCATTTCATTTTCTTATAGCTTTATCTTTCTCATAATAAATTTTATTTTATTCTTTCTCTTCAAATTCCACTTATTCCTAGTTCTACTTATGTGGGGCCAAACAGAAATAGTCAATTCCCTGTTTTGATTTTTTTTACTATAATCATTTATTGACCTTCTCTACCTGACACTACCTCCATAGAAAAGATACAATTTGGAGTTGGAAGTGCCTAAAACAGTTACCTTGTCCAAATGGTAGATTTAAGGAATCTATGGCATATTAGACCCAATGATATATTGTAGACATTATTCTCCACTTGTACTGAGAAAAGAGAATTGTGTTTCCTTATTTATATTCTAGCACCAAATTTGGTCCATAAATTTGGTCAAAAAGATTGAATTTTTCAGCTGACATTTTGCATTGTTTTCTTTTGCATTATTTCCTACATTAGAATTATCACTTGTTTTAGTATTCTGGCACTTTTGCTTCGTCTTAGTTCTTAGAAATCATTCCATATTTTCTGAGTTCCTCCCATCTGTCATGTTGTATGATGCAATGATATTCCATTAGATATACCTACCCACCAGCCAGGCAGCCTTTCCTTAGTTAATGGGCACCCATTTTGTTTCTAGATTTTTACTACCACAAAAATTGCTACTGTGCATGAGGCCTTTCTTACTTTAACCTCTTTCAGTTGTATGTCTCCTAGAAGGATCACTAAGTCAAAGGCCAAAACATTTAATGAATTTTCTTATATGATGATTTTGTAGAATAGTCAAACCAATTTATAATTCTCTTTATCTTTTATTAACTTTCTCAACACATTCACTCCTCAAGGTCTCTTGTTACATGTATCAGAGGCCTACAACAAGGATTACTTATCTAGAGAGTACACTCTATTTGTCCCTTCTTATAGCTTATCCCTTTTCAGGGTATTGCCCTTTGCCTATTGCCTTCATTCTTCCCACTTCTGTGCCAGGAAGCAACTTCATAGGCATAGAGTCTGGTCAGGATAGAAATGGCTGATGTTCTTCATAACATGGATACTAAAAGCACTGTGTGAAACATGCTATGAAGGGGGGGGGGGGGCGGGTAGGGAGTCCTTAAGAGTCCCATGGGTAGGGTAAATGACAGATGCAGCCAACCTTTAATTATCTGTGTTGATGAGAGACATTTGGTGTGCATATAATGAAAAAAATAATTTATACATACTTCTAGGATGTCTTACATGATTATTTTTCTAGCTGGTTAACCATCCTAATTATATTTTGCTTAACACAAGACTTAGAAGTATGTAATTCCTGAGCAATCTGTCCTTGAAGACAGGTAAAGGTGATAGAAATATTCTGGGTAATAGTAGGTAACCAGCCTATGTTAAAAAATGTGCAGGTATCTGATGCTAATGAAATGTGTTGCATTGATCCATGATATTAACTAATATCATCCAATGCCCTGGGAGAAGTATTTAAATCAAATGTAATGCTTTTGGCTGACCTCCTCTGACAATTTTTTCTCTCAGGAAGGATTCTTTGTAAAGAAGTTCCTGCATTTGAGGAGTTCTCCTTGTGTCAGGCTCAAGAATATTCAGATGGTTTATGTGAACATGAAACACCAAAGCTACTTCTTTGTGATTTAGAATTGGAAGATGAATCAGGGGAATTAGAGAATATAGTTGATTGTCTTTTCCCTCTGGAACATCCATCCACCTCTCTGGCCCCATTATTTTAATAGTGAGTTACTCCCAGGGTCTCCAGTTTAGAGAGAAGACCCAGGGGGTAGGTAGGGAGGGGAGTCATGCACCATTCCCTTTCTGGCTCTTTTTTTTATGACTGTATTTTCCTACTAGTCTCCCTCATATTTACCTTCTCCCCAGTTCCAGCTTTTCTTATTCCTTTTGTTTGTTGTCTTCACCCTGTAGAATATAAATTACTTTAGGAGGAAGAGTATAAGCTTGCATTTATATCTCCATACTTATCTGGCCTGTATTAAGTCTTTAATAAATGATTGTTGCATGCTAGACTTCTTGATATGGGTCTTTGATCAAGTCTAAGACTTCCAGTAAAAGATGATTTTAATATTAACTCCAGCTTAATTGCCAAACTACCAAAATACCAAATACTTATTGGAGATAAGGAAGTCTCCACTAAATTTGTGTTGATTTCAGAAATGAGCCCCACTACCATGGGAGGTTTGTTATCACCTCTCATGATGCTCTGGGTTAATAGAAAAAAAGACTTGTTGCTGCTATTTATTCTTGTTTCTTGAAGATCATGACATCAGGAAGGTGATGCCATGACATGCAAGTGAATTGGATTTAAGTGAGGTAGGTCTGTGCAAAATCACTAGCCTCACTTTCTCCTCCAGTGCCCAGATATGTATTAGAACAACTGGAAGTGGTCCAGGACATAGTGGGGGACCTTGACCTTTTCAAGCTACGGTCTTTAAAAAAGCTTGAGTGAAGCAGTGTCTATTCAAGGATTAAAGCTTAATAAAATGAAGGAAAGAATGATCTCTTAAAAAAAATAGATTTGTGAAGGGAAGACCCTCAGGGTTTCTGGAGAAAACAGAAATAATTGTTATTTGCTCTAATTCTGAGCCAATCAGGGCCCAGGCCATTAAATCAGAGAGGAGTTGCCATGATGTGCAAGTGAATTGGATTTAAGTGAGGGAGGGCTTTGCAAAGTTATCAGTCTCACTTTCTCCTCTGGAGCCATCTGGGTTCTGTGGACAGATATGGATGAGAACAAAAAGGACAATCAAACAAGGAAAGGAAATAAATATTTATGAAAATTTTCCATTGTAGAAAATGGACAGGATTCTCAACCTGATGATGCTTGATATGTGGGAACAGAAAGACTCGATTTACTTGATTTGATACCTTGTACTCCACATCCTAGAGATGTATTTGAAGCTCTCTTCCTTTGATGTGCTATTATATTCTGAGATTAATTGGAAGATTCTATGGTACCAATCTCCCTCTTGGCATGCCTTCTGAAGCTTCTACCTCCAGGTTGTTCTGTCGTGCTTTATTTTGTTTTTGATAGCCAGTAAGGGGAAAAACTTTATAAGGTGAAGTCAAGCCTCGCTGTTATTTGTTCTACATGTGGTTTGCTAGGATATCAAGGGAGTTGGACCAGTTTGGTCATTGCTTTGTAACTTTCATGGCCTAGATCTTTTTAATTTTAGGGCAAAAGATCAAAGTATTTGTCTTGTCTTATGTTATAATCACTTTAGGAAATTTTAGCTGTCACTGGAATTGGTCTTGTCATATTTCTCTTCCTCTTGGCTGAAGCCATACTAACATTCTTCATCATCATCACCGTCATCATCATCATCATCACCACCACCATCATCATCATCACCATCATCACCATCACCATAATCATCATCACCATCATCATCATCATCATCATCACCATCATCATCACCATCGTCATCATCATCATCACCACCATCATCATCATCACCATCATCACCATCACCATAATCATCATCACCACCATCATCATCATCACCATCATCACCATCACCATCATCATCATCATCATCATCATTAATGAACAGACCATTCGAATCCATAAACAGATTATTTTTTTTTAATTTACTCTATGGAGAATGTTAAGTACTGAAAGCCAGAAGCAGAATTTTAATAAAAAATAAAAGAAATAAAAACAATAAAAACTTTTAAAAAGTAATATTCCCCCCAGATATAAACCAAAGGGATTAATTGAAGCAATTTTTAAATAGATTTAATTGTTGCTGAATATTCATTACATTATGTAAGGATATTAAACTATTCACTCATTGGTGCTCAAGGCAGGTTAAAATGAACATATACCAAATTCATTTCTTCAGCAATTTTGAGAATAATTAAGCACCAAAACCTTTGATATATGTCAGTGTATTGTTACTCAGTTAGACTGTACTTTTGTCGATAATTTTCAATAGGAATTTCTATTAAAAATGTTAATAATAGCTTGAAATTTAAAGTTTGATAACTCCAATATGCCAATATATCTGTAATCTCAAGTATGATGACTAATTAGAGAAAAACTAAAACATAAGAATGTGATAAAATTACTCCTCAATATATTTTATATCAAAATACTGTTTTAAAATTTCTATTTAATGTTGATCACCAATATTTCTTCCTACCCCATTAGTATGGATAAGATTAAACTCTCTTTAATTGTAAACGTTATTTCTTATTTAACGCAGAAGCCCTATATTTTAGAATCATTTCTGTATTAAAGGTTAATTCAGAAATAATTCATTTTGAATTTGAGAGACATTTTCCTCTGCAGAAACAGTTATATACACATACACACACACATCCCAGACACAACATATACTTGAAATATTGTCTATTTGAAGCAACAAAAATAATAAATGAATCTATTGTTATATCATTAAGTTCTGGAAAATAAGCTTTATCAGGCCCAACCATCAAAGAAATAAGAAGTAGCTTTCTGTTGTAAAGGAACTATCAGGTGTAATATTCACTAAAATCTATTCAGATCAACAGTTACTGTAATGGTGTCAGTGGTAAAACTCAATTTTTTTTTTCTTTTTGGAGGGGGGAAGGCAGGGCAATTGGGGTTAAATAACTTGCCCAAGGTCACACAGCTAATAAGTGTTAAATGTCTGAGGTCAAATTTGAACTGAGATCCTCCTGACTCCAGGGACAGTACTCTATTCACTGCACCACCTAACTGCCCCTTGAAACTCATAGTTTTTTGTCACATAAAGTCAGCTCAAATACCTCCTGTAATTAAGAGGAATAGTTCTAAGGATAATTCAAAGCAAAACTTTTTCTGAAACTCTCTTCTTTTTGGCTCCGTGATCTATTACAATGTGACTTTGGTATATATTTGCTTTTTTGTTATTTTCATTGTTTTTTTCAATTTTTTACTCAATTTAGTTTTATTAAATGAATATTAATTTGTCTCGCTTTCTCTGAACTTGGCTAACAAAACCATACAGTAATGACGGGAGACAAAAACAAAGGAACAAAAAATACATTCTGTGCATCATCTTAGCAAAACCAAACAATACTTACAGATAATATTATATTGTGGAGGCAAATATTCCCATCTACTTAAAATGATATGTTCCCCACCAAGACATTAATAATGTTTTCCAGAGCATTTCTGGGGCTGGGAATTTGGTCCAGGCATGGTAGAGCTCTTTACTCTGATGAGCAGTATTGGTAAAAATGTAATTACTACAAACTACATGCACACAGAGATGGATGTACATTTTCTTAGATGGTGTCTAAGGTGGATTGAGCTGTAAAATGTGAAAGCCAGGAAGAAAAAATGATTTCAAAAGATTTTGAAGTAGACAATTTTCCAAGATGGCCCTTGGGTGGAATTGTCAACAGAGAATATCTTGTCATGACCTACCAATGAATGCGTTGGTGAGGGATGATCAAAGGAATTGTAGAAAACAAACCATTCACATTTTTCTATGTCCTCAAGCTTATATTAAGAACTTAGTGAATGCTTGAACTCATATGCATATAGCCACACATATGTGCAATGCAAATACATGTATGTATATATACATGAATTGCGTTGTATCATGCAATGCACTTTACACACACACACACACACACATGGTTTGTGTGTATATGTGTGTATGTTTGTATGTGCATACACATGGACATATATGTAATAAAATGCATAGGTATACCTATACAGGTTGTATGACCTTAGTCAGGTCACTTAATTTACAAGGGGCTACCAGCATATATCAGATATCAATCTTTATTGGTAAGAATAGCATTTAACACTCACTCATTCAATAAATCCATTAATATGCATTTATTAAATGCCTAAAATATTTATTATCAATACAAATTTATTAAGCCCCAAGAATTGTTCTAAGTCTGGGTGTAAACTGCATACCTATATGCCATATATATTAGAACAATGATTTCATCACCATTAGGAACTTCCCTTGAGCAAATTCTCCTTAACAATGCAGATTGGTGCATGTTCTTAGATAGTGATCTGAAAGTAATTGACAAATTAAATGACTGTTATGGGAATGTGAAGATCTTCCCTGCCCCCGGGGCCCTTTGCTAAAGTGGCTACGTGACTCTGAGGACCCTTGGATATTTGAAAGTATACTCTGTTCCCTAATAGGCTGAATGTGGTCACGTGGAGCCTGTGGCGCCAGACTTGTTTTCCAGGAATGCCCGTGCCTTGTAGCTTTGTGA
>CM053580.1:42767545-42772545 GCA_028627135.1 Pseudochirops cupreus
AGAGTTGTATGATTTGGCCAGACGAGACTCTGGGCAGCTGTTGAGCCCCCCAGCTGTGAAAAACCCAGATGTTGGTGCTTTCCTCTCTGGTAACTGAATAAGTAACTGATGTAATGGTCAGGCGCTGGAAGCCGTCTGCTGATCTGTTTTTCTGTTTATTTGTAACTTCTGTTTGTATTCTCTGAAGTTCAGGGTGCCAACTTTTCCCCCTGAACTAGGTAAATGATATTTGATCGATTAAAGTAAGATTGTTAACCCATTTTGAGTTGCTTTCCTTTAGAAAAGCAGATCTAAGAACCTGTGCTAGCAGCCACCCTGGGTGTGTTGGGGTGCTTGCTGATACAATGACTTGACAGAACTAGATAGATAGACAGAAAGTGACACACACACACACATATATATGCATGTATATATTATATCTATGCACATATGCACACATGTATATGCACACATATACCTGTATATTGTGCATATATGTATGTGGACACACATATATTCTGTGCATACACATGCATGTACCTATACACAATACACATACACATATACATATACATACATATGCAGGTGCAAATACATATACACATACACAAACAAATACATACACAATGCGTAAACATATACATATATGCACATATAAGTATATATGCATATATGTGTGTATTGTTTATATGTGAATGAATATTTATAGATATATAAATAGAGATATATAGATGTATATTCTATATTGGTCAAAGGCAAAATAAGAATACAGGCCTCCTCCAGTGCCAATTGTCTACATATTATGTTATATTGTAAGTAACATTACACACACACACACACACACACACACACACACACACACACACACACACACATACACGAAGAAATATTATTAGGTAATAGTTTTGGAAATATAGTCTGTTAACTTCAAATATTTGTAGAAACAAACTTTTACACTTCTCTCAAAAGTTATCATTTCAATCCTAGTTTGCACCTGCAAATTAAAGCTTTCACTCACCTAAAATAAATTTTAGCAGGACAATGAGGGGTTCCAGTAATTTACACTTAAGAACAGAAAGGGAATAAGGGGAATAGAAACCTATAAAACCAAGCAGAACTTGATCAAGGAGACTTGGAAAGAATAATAAACTTAGAAGTCAAAAGTTCTGAGATCTAGACCCTGCTAACCCATTTCTTTTAGCTCTCCATGCCGCCATCTGTAAAATGAAAGGAATACAGATAATCATAGAGGTCCTTTCCAGCTCCTGGGATCTAGGCTACAGATTAAAATAACAAATAGAGATGATGATGATGACGATGATGATGATGATGATGATGATGACGACGATGATGACGATGATGACGACGATGATGATGATGATGATGATGACGACGACGACGATGATGATGATGATGATGACGACGACGATGATGATGATGATGACGATGATGATGATGATGATGATGATGATGACGATGATGATGATGATGATGATGATGATGATGATGATGATGACGACGATGATGATGATGATGATGATGATATTATTAATGAGAACATCAATAATAACAAGAGCTAAAATCCTCAACTTTGTGGTTGTTGTTTATATTTTCATCAGTTAGTTTTTCATTATTTTTTGTATGTTTTCCAGAAGCTTTTGTTAATACAGAGAATTTTCTAATAAAAATAGAACTTTGGCTATCGATTTTTTCTTTATTACAACTTGTTGGTCTTTGATTATCATGTAAATTCGGTTTTTAGGTTTAGTCACATTTTCATCTTCCATTTGCAAAGCCTTTGGATTAACTGACCATGTGTTAATTTTACAGTAGAACAATGCAAATATTTTATTGACAGTAAATTGAAATAATAGTGGTTCAGCCAATGTAGCCTCTTTTTCTTAATGATTTACTCACAGCAATTCACATTTTTAAAGGTACTTGTGTAATAAAGGAGATTTAGTTTTAGAAATTATTGAAATTTATTTGTTAGGGACACGGAGGGCAGAAAATTTGAAACTCAAGGGGCTGTGAAACTGAATCTTGTAAGCTAAAGTAAATAAACAAATCAATTAAAAAATAAAAATAAAAAAAGAAATTTATGTGTACATTAGAAATGTATACTCATGATTCATTTAACATCATAAACAATCAGATAAAACTCATTGGTGTAGACTAGGTTTTATTAGAAACACACAGTTTTTGAAATAAGAATTTATAAGCATGGAAGTCTCCTCTCCTTTCCCACATAGCCCTTTGGGGAAAATACATCATTTAAGAAGTTCTCTTGTGGTAAAATTTTTTTTTCTCTCTCTCTCTCTTTTTTTTTTTTTTACAAAAAGTCATGTTGTCCTTACAAAATGATATAAAATGATGTTTATTTCCTTTAAAGTTAAAGTCTACCCAACATTCAACATGGTGGAAAAGTAGTTGCCCACATTGTATGATTTTAGCAGCCCTGTGCCTCCCAAAGTACCCAACCTGTCTGGATCAACTGAAGTATTCTTAACTTCCATCGTATACCTGCATCGTTTTAGCTTAAGAGTTTGATATTTAAATTTAAAAGGAGATGGGTCTAAAAGATTTACCTTCTATTTAAATCACTGTAGGCTGTTATCAGACATTTACATTATACTATAAAAGAATATCAAAGCAGTTTTTGGCAAAGGAGTAGAAGAAATTCTGGAAGTACTATAAATCTGAAAGGTAGAGATGATGCTACTGAAGGATGGAAATGCAGACATGGAAAGGGCTCAGAATTTATAAACTTTGAACAATTAAAACTTCCAAATTTACAGTATAGAAAACCTCGATCTTGAGTTGTATCAGCAAGTATCCTAGCATACCCAGGATGGCTGCTAGCACAGATTCTTACATCTGCTTTTCTAAAGGAAAGCAACTCAAAATGGGTTAACAATCTTACTTTAATCAATCAAACGTATATCATTTACCTAGTTCAGGGGAAAAAGTCTATACCCTGAACTTCAGAGAATATAAATATGAGTTACAAGCAGACAAAGAAACAGATCAGCAGATGGGCTTCCAATCATCTGACCATTACATCCATACCTATTCATTTACCAGAGAGGGAAGCACCAACATCCGGGTTTTTCAAATCTGGGAAGCTCAATGGCTTCCCAGAGTCTCATCTGGCCAAATCACACAACTCTTTCCAAAGTGAGCCCCAAAGCAAAACCTCACATCAGGGTATATATAGTCTTCTCCTGGATCAGAGAATGTCACAGCCTTCTTGACCCACTGCCCAATCACAAATAAGGCATGGGCATTCCTGAAGAACAAGCCTCCCGCCACAGGCTCCATGTGGCCACATTCAGCCTATTAGGGGGCAAATTATACTTTCAAATCAGGGAAGGTTCTCAGAGCCACTTAAGCCTATCAGAGGGCCTAGGGGCAGGGAGGATCTTCAGATTTCTATAACATGAGTATCAAGAATTAACATTTGTATCCTTTGTTTTCTATTTGATTCAATAGAGCTGGGGAATTTTCACTTATTTGGTGGATGGTATATTGTTACTCATCCTTCATTTGCAAAGAGGACCAATGACTTTGATTTAAGTGAATATGTTAAGCAAACTCCCTCTATCTCTCTGTCTCTGTCTCTCTGTCTCTGTCTCTTTCTCTATCTCTCTTTTTCTTTCTCTCTTCCCCTTCCCCCCCCAGATTGATCAAAGTCTAGTGGCAAGACAAAAATCAGGATGACTGGCAATGGCTGTGGGATGCAGAGGATGATCTTGGCATCTTCAAAGTCTGTTCAAGTTCTATGCACCCTACAACACCTGCTTCAGGTACCTTCACAGCCATAAAAAATGCTCTCAACCACCAATTCTGCCAAGGTACGTCTTCACATACTTGGGGTAGACCCCTTCAACTCAACTGATCCATCAGTTACTCTAAACCGACTTAGCCCATACATGCCAAGAAGTTTTTACTGGGATGTGGCCACTGAATATGCTACAGCTTCTTGGAGCCACAAATAAGAGCTGGGTGACAGGTGGACACCAAAGGTCAAAGAGTAGCCTTGAAAAGAGCTCAGCAAACCTTCATACTACAGGTTCCAGTCCTCCCTAAATGATCCATATACCCAGACAGATGGAATAAAGGACATACCAAAGGAACATGTATAGAAAGACTTAAATTCCAGTCCTGGTTCTGCTGCTAAGTAGTTATGAGATATTGGAAAAAATCTCTTAATCTTTCTGAGCTTGTTTCTTCATATAAAAATGAAGAAACTGTGATGATTTCTGAATGCCTTTCTAGCTAAAAAAGTTATGTGATCCTCAAATAAAAATAATTTTATTAGAATATTATTATTAATTTCTAATAAAATAAAGGAAGGAGTAGTGACTAGACTGTCATTTCATTGACATAGGGAATTTCTAGATGAGGAAACTCTATTTTAGGTCTGTACCTTCTTTATAACTTAGTGTTAGAAATTTGCCTGGGCAATTGAGAGTTTAAATGCTTTGTCCAGGGTCCACAACCAGTATGTGTGAGAAGCAAGTTTAGAACCGCCATCTTTCTATCTTTGAGACCTGCTCTCTAGCCACAACACTATGATGTTCCCCTGAAATGAATACAACATTTTCATCACTTCTGTTTTTAGTTGACATGTGTCTATGAGAATGGTAGGGGAGTTACTTCATTATATTGTTATTTCAAAAGTTTTATGATTTCATTAGTTTGGGTACTTGCTCTACCCATATATGTAATTTCTCTTTAGAAGACTTTTTATTTATTTTTATTTTTGCTTTTTTTTTTTAGGGCAATTGGGGTTAAGTGACTTGCCCAAGGTCACATGGCTAGGTTTTGTGTGTGTGTGTGTGTGTTTGGTGTCTGAGTTCAGATTTGAACTCAGGTCCTTCTGACTCCAGAGCTGGTGCTCTATTCACTGCGCCACCTTGCCACCCATAGAAGATTTTTTATGAGCTCCTGTCACACACACACACACACGTGTGTGTGTGTGTGTGTGTGTGTGTGTGTGTGTATGTATGTGCATTCAT
>CM053580.1:42775045-42811249 GCA_028627135.1 Pseudochirops cupreus
TATCAGACTCAATCTCTTTCAGATGTACCAAAGTCCAGTGGCAAAATATAGGTCAAGATAAACTGGCAATGACCTGGGATGCATCGAATGACCTTGGCATCTCCAATGTTTGTCAAAGATCTAAGCAATTCCCAGTACCTGCCATCAGCTGCCTTCATCACTATTGGAGCAAATTGTTCCCATCTTTCCATTCTGATGGGGGAAGTCTTCACATGCTTGGGTTAGACATCCCCTTAACTCACTGATGGGTTTGAGGTCAGTGAGGTATCTGGTTTAGTCGATCTACTGAGACAATTTTACAGTAGTATGGCCACTGTGCATGCTACCATTTCTTGGAACCAAAAGTGAGCATTGGGAGATAGGTGCAGAAGTGTGTCAAAATTTCAGACCTGTGTAGTTCACTTATGAACTGTATTTTTATGCATTTTGACATACATACAAACATATGACACATTTACATATATGATAATTTCAATATATAACTTTCGAAGTTATCCTGCTTCTTTGTTGTTCTTTCTCACTTTCCTTCTCTTCATATCATGTTAGCATTTATTGTTACAACATTTGGAATGTGGTTTGGGGGAAACAGGTTGAGAGGATTCTGTAATACTTTGTCCTCTGCTTCCAGCACTTCTACAAATGCTCTTATGATTTCTTTAGTTGGAGCTTTATATTTCATTTTGTTGCTTCCTCCTCCCCGCCCCAAACCTGTTAATTCTCAGATTAGTTCACCACATTCTGTTTTTCAAGGTCATTTCCCCCTCTCCCCATAGGTAGACAGTTTGGTGGCTCCTTGAATAGAATACTGAACTTAGAGTCTAGAAGACCTAAATTAAAATCCGGCCTCAGAAACTTACTAGTTGTGTGTTCCCAAGCAAATCACTTCACTTCTATCTGAATCAGGCTCCTCATATATAAAATGGGTATAATACTAGTGCCTAAATCCCAGGATTCTTGTATCAAACGTGATAATACTTGCAAACATTATCACATTATATAATACGAGTTAATATTTTTAGTAATTATTAATTTGCATCATTCCAAGTTTTCTTTCTTTTGACTTTGTTCCAATATTTGTCAATTCATGGATACATTTCTGAATTCTTTGCTATTCTTTTTTACAGATATTAAATTTTCTTTTGATTTTAAACACTGATTTTTCTTTTCAGTTTTTTAAAGAACTCTACTTTTCATTCTTTTCTTCTTTCCTTTAATCCTTTTATTAAGCTTTTCAACTATTCACTGGGATACTGATAGTTCTTTTAATAACATTTCTGGGAATGTGAGCATAGTTATCACAGCATTATTTTTCTCCATATTATTTCTTCATTATATAAATAAGTTATTTTGTTTTAAAAAAATTATTTAACCTATTTATTTTCCTTATAAAAGTTTCTTTCATTTCCCCTCTTTTAGTTTATTTTCTTTCACTATTTGTTACATCTTTTTTTTTTTTTGCTTTTTTGGAGGGGGGCAGGCAGGGTAATTGGGATTAAGTGACTTGCCCAAGGTCACACAGCTAGTAAGTGTTAAGTGCCTGAGGCTGGATTTGAACTCAGATCCTCCTGACTCCAGGACTGGTACTCTATTCACT
The DNA here is from genome assembly GCA_028627135.1 of Pseudochirops cupreus. NCBI lineage: Eukaryota > Metazoa > Chordata > Mammalia > Diprotodontia > Pseudocheiridae > Pseudochirops > Pseudochirops cupreus. The sequence goes on from CM053580.1 coordinate 42,776,640, forward strand.
GTGCCACATAGCTGCCCCTATTTGTTTCATCTTTAATGAAGATTTTGGGAAAACTAGTTAGTGAGATCCTAGTTTTTAGAGCATGCACACATTTGCCTTTTGAAGTAGATTTATAGAGACAGTGCACAGATTGAAATTATCTAGTTCAAATTTAGCACATGAAGACTTAGTGAGTCTAATTCCACCCTTGGATAACTAAGGGAGCTGATACTATGTGGTGATTAAGAATCTGTTTTGCTAGGGACCTGAAATGATCGGTTACTAGTTTATTGCTTACCCAGAACTAAGTGTGTGTTTATGAAGGGATCTAACCTTCACTTGGCCCTCTTGCTTCTTTTTCTTCTTGATGGTCAGTGAGCAAGACCTCCTATGAGAGGCTAAGTGGAAGGGAAGCTGTCCTATTGTTCAGTTTCTCTGATCTTACTCAAATGTGTATTCTAAGAGATTTACAAAATGATCAGAAATTTCACATCACCACCAGAGGTCTCACTGCCAATGAGAGCCCATAGCAAAGTCTGCTGGAATACTAGTGGCAAGTGACATAGGAATTACCTTGGAACAAAGTAAGAAAGGCAGGTCCCTGAGAAATGGGGCAGGTTTTGAGATTGTGATCCTCTTGTGACAGATAAAAATACAGGCTATGGACTACAAAAAGTCACCAATTCTCAGAGTTAAGAAAAGACCTAAGCCTAAGGAAAACCTCATGAGGATTATATAAATAGAGAAAAGGAATTCCAGGGCCACAAGTGTTTTCTACACACATGGCCTCTTGCATTCAAAATTTGCATTTGAATCACTCTCCCTTCAACCTTTTGGGTATGAGTGTCCCCAACATACTTAAAGTTTGGAATAATGTTTTATGATTTCTATTTTTACTATGCAATCATAGAAATTACTTTTTCTAAAAGTGAATAGAATTCTACTGGTTGGTCACAACAGAATACGATGGGGCAGTGGGGTCATTGTGATAATATTAGAAATTTCAGTTTAGTCAGTTAACTTCCAGTACTAGTGTAAAGAAGAGTGGAAGAGTGATCTCACAGGACGTATGTCATATATCTTGCTGATGAAAGGAAAGTATTGTTAAGCAAGACTATTCAATCAGTCATTGTCAGAATTTGTTTTTTTCTTTTTTGTTAGTGGTGTCTGTTGAATATAGATGTCTAAATAATATATGAAAGAAAGAATAGTCAGGAAGAGCTCCATTATATAAATATGAGTTCCATAAACAAACATAGTTTTAATGACCATCACACTATGTAAATAGATACTAATTGGATAATTTTAAACATAAGATAAAGTCATTTATGATTTTATGCTAACACATAAAACAAAATGTTTGCTATTTGATTTGATATGTTCTCATGACTATATATCATTTGAATGGTTTTTATCATACCTTATTAACAAATAGTAAGACTAGGGTCACATTCAATATTGCAAGTATACATACATGTATACATGCACGCACATATCTATGTACACATAATACATACATGTATTAATATATGCACGTGGGCATGTGTATGCATATACATCCATATGCACACAGAGATATATGTGTATATATATATATACACACATGCACACACACACATATATACATCATTCAGCATGATAGGATATTTGATCTATAGTCAAGAAAATAGGAGTGTTTGTCTTTGCTGTTGTGTTGGTTAAGTTATATCTGACTTGTTGTGACATCATTTTGAATTTTCTTGGCAAAGATACTAGAGTGGTTACTCCAGGGATACTGAGGGAAGCAGAGTTGAGTGATTTGCCCAGGATCACACAGCTGGGAAGTGTCTGAGGCTGGATTTGAACTCATGAGGACAATTCTTCCTGACTTCAGGTCTGCTACTCCATCTACTGTTTCCTTAGTTGCCGCCAGAGATTGTCTACTGACTGTTGTATTTGTACGATTGGTGTGACCGCGGACAATGTATTTGGTATCTCTGAGGCTCAAGTTCTTTATCTTGAAAAAGGAAATAAATCTGCTTGTATTATCTATATCACAAGAATTTGTAATAAAAGACTTTTTAAGCCTTAAATCATTACATGCATCTGATATATTAAACACATTGGAGGGTAGTGGGAAGTGCCCTGTATTCTGAACCATGAGATCTGGGCTTGAATCTTAACTTTCCTAATCACTTGCAGTATGACTTGGGAGAGCCATTCAAATTATTGGAGTCACAGTTTCTCTCTTTGTAAAATCAGAATAATTGTGTTTTTCCTATCTAGCTCATAATATTGTTGTGATGATTGAATAAGAAAGGGTTTTGAAAAAATTTTAGAAGCCATAAAATGTTACAAATATGTAAGTTATCACGGCCTCATGAATGGAAAATATAGTGCTTGATGATCAGTATCGTTATGAAGGAATTAAGAAAATGTTCTATTCTACTTTACTGAGTTTCCAATCTTAAAAGGGAAAGTTTGTGCTTAAACAAAGACAGAACTGTGCGTGAATGACAAAAATCAACTAATGCAACTCTGTAATGATTGGACTATTTGGAGTCAAATGGTTGTGTTAGGTTTCCTGATATAGATGCATTTTGAATGGCGTTTGGAAGGAGGAAAGGTGAAAGGAATAGGGAAGACTTTGCAAGTGGAGCAAAAGGCAGAGCCCAACATAGGATAGTAATGACATTATCAACAAACAAGAAGCATTTATATAAGTGAAATAAAATGCATGGGTCAAATGAGTGGGGGATCAGCAACATAAAAGGGATAATGTAAAAAATTAAGAAACTATTAAAATTGTTTTATTTTTTATGACACCATTTCCTTTATTTGTACAAAATGGTAAATAAATGTATCTTGGCTAAGAAAAAAAACAACAATAGTGGTTTAGGGTTTAAACAATTCTTCTGTCCTGAAGCCTCTGCTTTGAAGACCTGGGAGTTATAATCTTAGTCTCGCCATCTTTGGAACTGACTGTTTTATGGTGGGTAAACTCATCAGGCTAATAGTCAATGGTTTTAGCAGCCTTGGAATGACTGGGCTTGGGAACCTTGGAATTACTGGATTTCATGACCTCGGAATCAATTTTGGTAACCTTGGATTCAGATTTGGTGGCCTTGATATCAGACTTGGAAACCTTGGCATCAGACTTGATGATTTTGGGCTCATTAGGTTGGCAGACTTTGTCTTAGTGGTTCTGGCAACCTTAGAGTTGGATTTTGTGATTCTCAGGCCTGGATGTTTGGTGCCAATTCTGGGACCTGAGTGTTTGGTAACCACTTAGAGGCCAGAGTGCTAAGCATTGTTTTTGTGGATCTTGGACCTGATGAGTTTGGCCTTTGTGGATGTAATGCTCAGGGCCTTGATGGCCTTTGTTCAGGCTTCGATAGTGTTAACATTGTTGATCTGTATCTTCAGTCTCTTCTTGTTGTTTTTCTTGGCAAAGCTCAACTTTCTTAGAAAATTGGGGGTCAACTGCTTTCAGAAACTCATATTTCTGTGACATTGATACCATTTCTGTGCCATTTTTGTATTTGGTTGTGGGTAGTATGATTCTTTGATTTACCAATTTTTACACCACGGCCTATACTCACAGGCATTCCATTGACCTAAAGAAGCTGAAACCAGAGAGAAAGTAAAACACTTTTATTTTATAGGACCATTGGGAGCCAGTAGAATGTTCTGAGAAGATGATATTGATTTGTATAAAGTAATGAATTAATGTTTAAAATTACCAAGCAGGCAAAACAATGACTAGCAAAGACATTATACATTCTCTAATATGCATGCAGACAAAACTTTAATGAGATTAATAACAATAAATTATCACTATAACAGCTATGTCAAAAAACAGAAAATGGTTGAAACCCAGTAGATAACAAGCACTAAAACCTTTGAGTTGAAAGGGGACAGGCATGCTTGAATTATTTTGGACTAGGATGGCTTTGTGAAGTGCTTGAAGGATGAGGAGGATTTTCATAAAATGTGTTGATCAGGGAAGGATTACAGGTAGAATAATATTATGAAAGAAAGTGTAGGAATATGAAAGGCATATCAATCATATTTATGTCTGTGTCAGACTCAGTCTTCATATTAACCTGAAAGTGGGAAGATCTTATTGATGTACTGCAACCTCAATTCCCTAAATTCCTTCCAATTTACTCCATTCCCCTCTTTTAATAACTCCATATGTTAGTCATGTAATAGACTTTCCACACTTTAGTAACATATCAGAGAAATGCCAAAGATACAGTACTCTCAGGAACATTGCCCAAGTTCATGATATATTTATAGAAAAGATGAAGAAATGTAGGCTGGAAGATCACATAATTGGTTCAATTTGGGATTCACTAAAGGACCACATTGAAAGAACAGAGGAATTGCTATATCCATTGAGATATTCTTTCTAGTAGATTGCCTCTGCAGTCACATAAAACTCCAGATTTTCCACTAAGTTGGATGAATGCCTTCCTCCCATGCTGAATGAGACCTCAGAGTACTGAACCTCTTTCAAAATAATGACTGCACCTAGGGACACCTCCCCACCTTAGGCCAAAGTTTATCAGTGATTTGGATGATGGCACAGTGGATCACAAATATGTGTGGTTGTAAGATGAAGAGGAAAAAAGGGAGTACATGCCATAAAACTGAAATGGGTAATTATTATAAATGTACCCTTTCTTCTTGTTAAGATAGTGGCCTATAAAGGTCAATTACAGGAAAATCCTGATACTAATGACATAATCTGAACATTTTCTTCTATTTAAAAGAGAAATTTATCCCTGGGAGACATTGTTGGGCTTTATATTTTAAATGACTATAGTATTATGGAAACAAATGGCTTACAGAGTTGAGACTCTTTCCCTTTTGTCCACTTGTGTGAATTATGACTTCTTCCTAAGAACCCATTCATTCATCCATGGGTCTTAGGTGGGGTGTTTTATCTATATGTTTCCTGGGAGAGCAGTGATTGCTGGAAGAGGAGAAGGATGCAACTGTCTGTAGGTCACATGAGAGAAAAACAACAAAAACAAACTGGCCTCAGGCAGTCAGATAATGAACTGAGGAAAATTTATTTCACACAAGAGTAATTGTACTCTTATTATGGAGTATAAATGTGGCACCTCTACCCACATATTTTGTTCCATCAGTACTATACCTGGGAAAATTACAAATATAATTACTGTATATATGTACATATATATATATGTATGTATATATATATGCATATATGCATAAATACAAACATACACCCACACGTAACCTGAGGAGAGTGTGCATGCGTGCACGTGTGTGTGTGTGTGTGTGTGTGTGTGTGTGTGTGTGTGTAAAACCATCCTCATTTCATTAGATATAAACTAGTGTAACAACAATCAATTTAGTAGATACTTAGCACTTAGTAACTTAGGGATAAATAGGGATGGTGTGAGCTCTTCTCCTGTCGTGACATGGTAGGAGGGGATTGGCTGAGAAAGGAGGCCAGTATGTGTATATAAGAAGAGTTCTAGAGACAGAGATTCAGAATTGGAATGTTCCTCCTGGTGGTTCCTGTTGGAGGAAGCAGGATTGTCCCAGCATCTGGGAGCTGGGCTGCTGGACTGAAGAATGGAGTTGGAGTTCTCTTGAGAGAGAGAGAGAGTTTTTCTCCCAGTATCTGGAAGCTGACTGAGAACTGAGTTGGAGTTTTTCTTGAGACCAGAATCTGGTGAAGGCCAAAGTGGCTGTTGTTACCACCACCTGGAAGGCCAGTGTTGCTGCTGCTGCCTGGAAGGCTGAGTTCTCTACTGGGTCCTAGGACCAGCTGAACTGCTGGAGGACTGAAGAAGCATGACCAGGATAAGACTTTGTTTGTGGCCTGGCTGATCCTTGAGTTCCTGGCAACAGAAGTGGTGAAGGATTTGAGATGTGCTGGACCCTGTGAACTTTGGTTTGTGCCAGGGACTGCCCAGAGAACTGGACAGGAAACTAGGAGCTGTCTACCTCTGAGGACTGGACAAGGACCTGGGAGCTGTCTGCCCTTGAATTCAGGTGACTGGTGGATTCAGGTAGGAGCTGGGACCATTGAAGGGGATCCATGCAATCTGAGAGACCACCCCAAGTCAAGAAGAAGAAAAGGCCTCCCCTTGGATGAAATTGAGGTTTGCTGGGCACCAAGGGGTAGAGGGTTTGTGTGGTTTTCTAATGGTTGTATTTAGTAACTGATTGCTAGATAAGCGACTGATTGAGTTGATCTGTGGTTGCCCCATAAGTGAAAAATTGATTATTGTATTGTGAATTGATTGAATGATGAAGTATTGATTATTATATTGTGAATTGAATAGTGAATGATTAAGTGAGGAGGGTTTCACCCTTAGAGAAACCAGATGCTTATTCTTTTGTTCCTTGTTCTAAATATTATGGTCACTGTAGTGAAAACTGTGTGGCCATTCCAATGTTAAGCTGTTATGAACACTACATTGTGATTTTCTGCGATAAGAAGTAATGTTGTGAATATTATATGATGATTTGTTGTGAATGTTTGCCTTGATTTGTAATGGAATAAATAGAGTGGTCACTATACTGTGTAATCTGAACCTTGAAAGCTGTTCAAAACAGCATTCTTTTGGGAATCTGCTTGTGCATGGTTTTACACCTCCTCCTTTTAACTCTTTCTTTAGAACAGTGGTTTTTAAAGACTATGGACCCAGACACCATGAATTTAAAAAAAATAGTAACTATTTTTATGTGAAAATATAAATTTTTCCCCATTTACATGTTTTTTAAAATTAACTTTTGTGTTTATTTTTAATTTACATCATTCATTTACACAAGGTTTTGAGTTACAAATTTTCTGCCTGTCTTTCCTCTATGCACCACTCAAAAGCAGCAATCCCACTGAATACCCCCTCCCAAAATCTGCTCTCTCCTATATCATCCCCCATCCTCCTTCTGACTTTCTGGTAGGGCAAGATGGATCTCCATACCCCAGTGCCTGTATACCTTATTTCCCAGTTGCATGTAAATAATAATAATAATTTTAAAAAAAACATTTGATTTTAAAACTTTAAATTCCAGAATCTTTCCCTTCCTCCCTTGTCTCCCACCCTTACTGGAAGGATAAGCAATTCAATATAAGTTGTACATGTGTAGCTATGCAAAACATTGCCATAGTGGATATATTGTGAAACACTGACTATATTTCCTTCCATCCTATCTCCTCCTACTTGTTCTATTCTCTACTTTGCCTCTGTCCCTTTACAAAAGTATGTGCTTCTGTTGTGCAGAGAATAAGAGCAAGCTGAGACCTGAGTTCAAGGTAAATTTAGATGTGGACTTATTGATTAAGCGCACAACTACCAGAGTGAGAATCACTCAAATTCGTAGTGATCAATTGGGGGTACCACTTTGGTTATAAAGGCTAAAACCACAAAAACCACAATCAGGGAGGGGAGCTAGCAAAAGCCATGATGTACAGAAGCAAAGAATAGCCATTGATTAGATCTATAGCTCAGGGCTAGTTGTAGAATATGGCGCAAGGGTACAGGAGTGCAATCTTCCTTTGACTCAGGTGTCCCTCAGAAGGGCAGGGTAGAAGATCATAGTCAGTGCTTTCTAGGACAGGGTGGAGGGTCACAGGGTAAGGGGGAATTGGAGGGGGACTGTAAACCCCCAGAAAAGGCCCAGGTCATGTTTTGCTTGAAGGGTGGTCAGTGGAACAGGACAGGGTGGTCATAAGATCCTTGCATCACAATAATTCAAGGAAAATATACAGAATGCTAATTTGAGGAAGGAGGCAGGGAACTTTGCCCTGAGCAATGCCCAGACATGCCTTAAAGTTGTTTCAAGCTATGACAAGGTATAGGATAGAGACAAGGATAGAAATATAAGAGGGGCTTAATGGTGGACCAGAAATCAGGTGGTATGTAGTGACCTGGGATTTGGGTTTCTGTACAACACTTCTAAATACCCTCCCCCCAACCTGCCCTCCCATCTATCATACCCCTTCTCATCTCCTTCCCCCCTACTCTCCTGTAGGGCAAGATACCCAATTCAGAGTGTATGTCATTCCCTCCCTAAGCCAAATTCAAAGAGAGTAAGGTTGACTCATTCCCTGATGTCTTCCTGTTCTTCCCCTCCATTGTAACAGTTATCCCTTGCCTCTTCTATATGAGATAATTTATCCCATTCTGTCTCTTCCCATCTCCTCTCATTATATTCCTCTCCCACCTCTCAATTTCACCTTTTAAAATATCATCCCTTCCTATTCAATTGATCCTGTGCCCTCTTTCTATGTATACCTGTACACATATATACACACACTCACATATCACCTTTTATATGTTAAAACAACTTTTAATTTTTTTCTATTAATTTAGTTTTAGTTTTCAACATTCACTTCCATAGGATTTTGAGTTCCAAATTTTCTCCTCATCTCTCCCCTTCCCCCACCCCAAGATGGCATGCATTCTGATTACCTACTTTTCAATATAAGTATCTTCAATAGACTGCTAAAGAGGTCCATCTCATACACACACACGCACACACGCACACACACACACACACACACACACAAATACAAACACAAACATGCAGATGAAGGATAGGAATAAATGGGGAGAGGGAGAGGAGAGAGAGACACAGAGAGAGAGACACAGAGAGACAGAGACAGAGAGACAGAGACAGAGAGACAGAGAAAGACAGAGAGACAGAGAGAGAGAGAATAAATGAAACATTCTGTTAAATAGTAAGCCCCTTCATGGGAAATTTACCAGGAGTAGATAGAAAAGATCCCTGAATGTGAAGGATAATCAAGAAGTTATTTTTTAGTGAACTGTCACAATTAAAATGGTATCCAATATCATATAACATTTTTTCCCAACACATTGAAAGTAGTAAATTTCTTTTTTTTTTCTTCTAATATTGACAGGCAATATCTAATTAAGCTTGGGGCAGTCTTATCTTCAGTTAGGGTCAGTTCAATTAGTATTACCCCCATTTTAGAAGGGGAAATTGAAGTGCAAATGATTTTCTGATTTAACCAAGATCACAGGAAGTCTGTGGCAAGATTGAAAATGACTGTCTAAGCCTTTATTCCAGGTCTCTTGTGTGAGTTAGACATTTAGAGAAAATTAAAATTTGGAATAGTTTTCAGTGATAACAAAGTGAAGTTTTAAGATGGTGAATTTCCCTCAAAGATAAAGACATAGAACATTATGAAAAATTTTTAAAAATAACTTATGACAATAGAGACCAATAATTGCATTCACATCAGTGCCACTAAGGTGAATAAAGACCAAAGTCTCCATTTCCATGAGGGAGACAACACATTTATTTAGCATCCATGACACATCAAGAGTTATTTTATTACTTTGTTGGTAGTGCATTGAGGCTCTTTCCAGGTCATCCATGTTCCTCAGGGCTGAGTAGACAGAATTAATCTGAATGTCAGTGTAGAACTCTCAAGACCATTTCAGAACTGACTTGCTCCTGTTCATTAGTAATTCTTGTGAAAAAGAAGGCAATCTGCTTTACTGAAAAGAGTCTCATACTTGGAGTCAAGAGATCTGATATCCTGAAACTGACAAGTAAAAGTTCTGTGACCATGGACAAGTCACTTCACCTCTATTTCCTCATATTTAAAACTGAGTGGGTTTAATTACATGGTCTTCAATGTCTTTTCCAGTTTGCAAAATTCTAACTATTGTTGAAAACAAGACTTTTCTTTTCCAGAAATTTATATTTTAATATTATATCATACAGCTTCTGTATGTGGCATTTTCAACTCTGTACTCTTAAAAGAAATATTTTTTTTAATTGAAAAGTGAACACAGTACCACAAATGAGAAAACATTGTGTTGTATGTACATATTTCCAAATATCATTCTGTTTTGTTTCAATGGCTATAAATCATTTATCATTAGTTCATATATTATAATGTATTCTTAGATCATATATAATATACATAATTTCTCTTACTGTCATTTAGGACATCTTGATTGAATATTCTGTAATGTGTATAATTGGTAGTTAATTTTTAAAAACATTTTACTTCAATCTGTGATCTCATCAATGTGGATAATCTTTTTCCCTGAAGCACATCACAACACATTCGTTATTTCTCATCCTAGAAAACTCTGATTCATGTCATTCAAATGTCCATCTTCACTTATTTTGTAAATGTTTGTTGATATTCACCTTATTATGTTCCACCAATTGAAGGCTTCCTTCTGGAAATAGAAAAAAAAAGTATAATTTAACTGGAACAAATGAAAACACTGACCACGTTTGGCAGCATATACCATATATTACAACAATTCCCTATTCTACCTAGGAGAGGAAGGCATTTTATCTTCAGTCATACATTTGGATGTGGAAGGAACTTCAGAGGTCTTCTCCTATAAATATCTCATTTTACACACGAGAAAAGATACCATCCAGAAGAGATAAAGTGATGTGCCCAAGGTCACAGAAGTAGAAAATAAGAAAGATGGAATTTAATCCCAATTTCTCTGACTCCATATCCAGGTGGAATGCCTTGATACCAAGATGAATTTAAGATAATGCTCTGGCCTCAGTTTTGCTAGTAGAACTTTGAGAGAAATGATTATTAATATCAATAATTTGGGGAGATAAAATTTCCCCCCCTTTTTTTTCCCTTTTATCCTCATTCCAAGACCTCAGGTTTGGAAGGTTTAGCTAACCTTCTCTTTTATATAGACCTCATCCAGTTGGGGAAACCATTGTATTCTACTAAGGTTTTGGTGGAGATATTTTTTTTAATAGATTACTCAAAACTAGTGCTAATTTAAGAAGTAAATTATATAATCAAAGTTCAGGTCCAAACCCTCATTGTAATATTCATTCTGTCATTAATTGCTAATCAATCAGAGTTGATTGGCTGCCTCAGGAATATCTAATCTTTGAAGGACATATGCACCATGAGCCCACTGCCATAACTGTCTTTGATCCAAGGGAGAGATTGCCATATGACCATTCTTTTATTAACATGCTGACATTATTAATAAAATGATTAAATTACCAAGAAATTATGTCTCTTGAAGCTTTTAAATGTCACAATTTTTAGTGTTCAGAAAGAAAAAATTTCTAATTACTTCTACTACTCATTCCCCCCCTTTTTTTCCCAATTTCCTTTTCCCTTTGAATTCATCACTTCCCACATTGCCTATATCTTCTAACTCTCTCCTCACCTTCAATTCTGTCTTCTATCTAAAGTGTCCACTCAATATGTCTTCCTCCCTTCCTCAAAATAGTCCAACTCCTGCTGCTTGTGGCAACTGAATTAATCTAGGACCAATATGAGAAGCAGTAAAAGTGTGTTTGGGAAAACTTTTCTATAATCTTTTTTCAAGGTCTCAAATTAAAAAACTAGCCTCACTAATGAGAAAACCCCCTTTTTGAAGGTGAATCAAACAGGGAAATTAAGTTCTAAATATTTAGGCATTGGGAATAAAGGAAGAACATTCAATAGAAGAAAGATTATTGATAAAAATGTGGCAATTTTTTCACTATAAAGAACACTAGTCATCACAAAACTATCCCATCAAGTGTAGAACACATTAGGGTGACCTAGTTCTAATAAAGGAAAAATATATATAGTCAGGAAAGAGACTTTTTGTTTCTTGTTTTTTTCCCACTAAATAGAAAATAATAGTCCAAGGGAGAAAAAGAGAAGTTTGCAGTTAATAGTATAAAGAACTATTCTTCAAAATCATGATGGATGGGGTGGCTAGGTGGGATAGTGAATAGAGCACCAGCCCTGGAGTCAGGAGGACCTGAGTTCAAATCCAGCCTCAGACCCTTAGCACTTACCAGCTGTGTGACCTTGGGCAAGTCACTTAACCACAATCTCCCTGCCTTCCCCGCTCCAAAAAGCAAAAAAAGAAAATCATGATGGATTCATGATCATTATGGAATATTACCATACTGCAAGAAATGAGTTTGATTTCAGAAAAAAAAAACACAACATAAAAAGAGTTCCATGAAATAACGAAGAGAAAAAGAAGCAGAACCAAGAGAATTTTGTGCACAATAATAGCAATATTGTTTTAAGAACAACTTTAAGTGGCTAAGTAATTTCAACTATTAGAAATACCCAAATTAATTGCAAAGGACCAATGTAGGAAGTTAATATCTACATCCAGAGAAAGAACTGATATATCCATATCCATATCCATATCCATATCCATATCTATATCTATATCTATATCTATAGCTATAGCTATAGCTATATCTGTATCTGTGTCTATATCTATCTATATCTACACCTATATCTATACCTATACCTATTTCTATATCTATATCAATATCTATATCTATATCTACATCTCTCTCTCTCTCTCTCTCTCTCTCTCTCTCTATCCATCCATCTATAATGTTTTTATACACATGCAGTTATGTCTAATTCTAGTCATTTCTGGGGAGGTGGTAAGGAAAAAAAATGTAGAAAATGAAGTCACATGATAACTTTATTATATATTTAAAAGCAATAGCAAGTTATATATTATAGATTTGCAGTTTCATGCAGCCATTTATTTTTCTACTCTATTATGCTATGGGAACGCTTGCTTTATTTCTTAGGTTCAGAAAAATAAATAAATAAAATCATTATGCAAGTTCTCATATCAATTTCTTGGCCCACTAAAAGGCCTAAATAGTAAAGTCAAGAAAATATTGCAGTGGATAATGGAAGAAAACTAGTAAATAAGCATGGAAATTCTAGTGCCTTAAAAGAGGCCTAGCTTCTGGCATCTTTGACAAATGACCTAGTGATGAAGAACTGAGCCTTTGATGGTACAGGGAGCAGCAGTTTGTAGCAGGAAGGGACATGCAATAGTATTTATTGATGGCGTTGTCATAATGCTAAATTTGCCTCAGAAAATGGTTGACTAGTAAGAGCTACCCAGAATAGCATGTGGATTCCAGGAAAATAGCCTTGTCAATCATGTGTTTTAAAAGGTTATTTTCTTTTCAACTGGTCTATGATGTGTGAAATGGAAACCAAACACATATTGATGGATGTTAAAATAATGCTGCATTTCTTCCATATTGGTCTGTCTTTACTGTTAGGTCCTTTCACATCTCCTGAAAAATAAGGTGTTTAACATCCACCCAGCAAATACTAGAGGGATAGTTTATCACATTGCCTTCTAGTCTTCCAACTTCTTCTGATGTGATTTCGAAATGAAAGAGATGAAGTGAATATTTAATTACTTCTAGTGAGCAAATTATTACTATTAATTCGTATACTTCAAGGTTCATTTTGTGTCTTAGCCAATTGGTTTTGTACAGGTTTGCATTATACTTAGCTTAGTACTTGACAGATAGCAAACACTAAATAAATACTTGTTGACTGCCTGACTCGAAATGGAACCGTAATATCACATGTTGTGTGATAGGAATGAGAAGCAGATTTGTCTATATCATGAACAAACTATCCAGTTGGATTGTATTTGCAGACAAAAGAAGAGCAGCAGATGTATATTTAGATTGAAATGACAGAGAGAAGAATGCATTATGTGGATATAATTATATATCCAAGCACAAAAATGATGGAAACATCCTAGTGAAACATTTCATACTCATATTTCATATAAAAAATGTTGAGTTCATGTATGGATAATTTACTATTAGGATAATATTATTCATAAGAACTTTCTATTCTGTTAGTCTGGTGTTTAAGTTTATTTTTTACATCTCTAAACTTAGATTTGGACTCCAAACTTATGGAACTTCAAGTATTCTTTTAAAGTAGCTTAAAGTGAAGCAACAGTGGTTCCTGAGGAAGGAGATTGATAATTCTATGAATGATATATACCTGTTATAAGATATAAAATGCTAAATTATGGACATGGAGCCACAAATTGGTAATCTTCAGATGATACAGGAGTTTTGCACAGCTCTAGTGCAGGATGTGGTTTCTTATACTTTTTTTTCCCACTCTTGTACCTTTTTTTTCCTTTTCAGCAGCCATTCACTGGTGTTGCATGGCCTGAGGGCATGTGAAGTGCAAAGTGCACGTGTTGGGTGTCTTCAGAATGATGACTGCAGTGAAGTTGAGTGATGCAACATGGCAAGCACTGCCAGAAACACCTCAGATTCATTATGCATTTTATTTTTAATTAATTTTGGTTGTTTTACATTCACAAACCTTTTACTGTTGCCAATGGGGTTGTGACCAACAGTTTAAGAAGTGCTGGAGGATATAATTTAGCAGAACATAAAATGCATGGTAAAAAAGCTCCCATCATTCTGATTATTCCCTTTATAGTGTTTTTATAAAGGGATGCACTTTGTGCATTATCTTGAATATTTTATGTGTTTCTATGAAACAAGGGGCAGAGAAAATTCTTTCCTATAAACTATTCACTGAAATTGATGTTAATTTAATTGCTTAGCAAATTCATTTAAAGGGAAAGTAATAGTCATGCTTTTAAATTCTAGTTTTCTTCATTTCATTTTGGCTTTAATGATGAATACTAAAAAGTTACATTTTTAAACTTTTGAATAATGATCTTGTTTTTTATTAATATTTTTGAGTTGGAAAGGACCTTAGGAGTATTACCTAATTCCTTATATTAAAAATAACATATATTTATCAATGGAAATTAGAGCTAAACTTGTGATTTCATTGAATAGGGGAACATGGTAGATGAGGAACACCTTGTAAAATTGTTCTTTGGCACATTCTGTGGAACTGAAGGCCAGTTTCCTATCCACTGAGACTCATTAATTTAATTTCAGAATATGTCTCTTTTCTCTCTAGTCCTACAAGGGTGCCTTTGTACTAAGGATTGTAAAAACAAAGTGGAAAAAAACAAGGTCAACAAAACCAGTCAAAATGTCAATTATGTCTGATGATAAGCACAATATTTTAACTTAGAAGCATGTACAGCCAAGCACAGCTTTCCAGAGGACAGCTGCTGTGAACAGCTTTCAAGATTCTGATTACATAGTATAGTGAACTTGTGTTATTTATTCAATAACAAATCAGAGCAAAACATTCACAGTAAAATCAAGGTACAGATTTCATAATGTTACAACATATCACAGAAGATCAAAATACAGCATTCACCACATCACAACTCAACAACTTATCACTAAAATGGCCACATCGTTTTCACCACAGTGGTCACATAGTTTTGAAAAATGTACAATCATTTAATCAATCAATCACTTAGCAACTCAATCATCCAATCATCTTTAAGGAGGCTCCCTTAAGGAGCTTAATTTTAAACTAGGTGCTAAGTACCTCCCAGCTTTCCAATACAAAGAAATCTTCAAATTTCATTACCATTACAAAGTTCTTCACTTCTTCACAGGGAAAAAGACATATTTCCTCAACTCTTTCTTGGGACAAAATTTGTCATTACAATTATGCAGTTCAAATTAATTTCTTTTTGCCTACCTTCTTATAGTCATCCAGTATATTCTTTCCATAGAAACACTCATTTTACAAATAAGGAAACTGAAACCAGAGAAGTAAAGTGAGTTATCCAAGCTCACATAACTTGCAAATGGCATATCTGGAATTTAAATATAAATAGGGGTGTTCTTATTGCCAAATTAATACTTTTGAAATTATATTCATATATATATACTTGTAAGTATAAATATACATTTAATATTTGTTAAATGCTTTATATTATATCATTAGATCATTATACTACCTGAGATTTAGCTAATGAAGTTATAATTATCCACATTTTATAGGTTAGGAAAAATTATTTGAGAGAAAGTGGTTTGATCATGATCATATAGAACATATTTTTCTGTGACTAATTAATTTTAGCCAAATATGAAACTCAGTATCATCATCTAAAAGTAGTATGAATGTCGTAACTCTAAAGATCTTTAGAGGATGTTGAATTTAACTGGTTCTCTAATTTTTTAGATAAGGAAACTGAGATTTAGAAAAGTGAATTTTCTTATAGGTCACATATACATAGGTATTTGTAAAGAGTGTATCTGAATTAGGGATGGTTGAAAGAAAAGATATTTAATATTTCTTTTGAAAATGACATCAATAAACAAAAATCAAGTTACTTTCATGTACTCAATTTTTACAATTTTAGTTTACATACTTCTGTACATAAAAAGGCTATATATATCTACCATAGACTGTATCATTGTACATAGAATAGAAGGTGAAAGCTACATTAAATAAGAACTGAAGAATTCATGTAATATAATCAGATGGGAAATCAACAGTACTATCTACCAATATACTGAGAGCACAAAGGAACAGGATACAAGAAAATTTCAATATAGGAAATCTGTGTTTCAAATAAAGTGGTTCTGCTTCTCAGTCTCTAATAAATTTACCAACACACTAACTACATGGAGCATAGGGTGCACACTGTCCATCACTTTTAATTTGTTGGCAATTTCTGTGTGCCAATCTAAATTGGCATAGATGGGACATGACTATTAATTGTAATCAACACCATCATTATAATCTAGAAAATGAATCATGGATTCCCAAATGTTATTTTCAACAAGAGCTCTTATTTAGTTCACTTGAAAAATGTAGATGTCATTTGAGATCATTATGATAAAATATTAGAATGCATTCAAAAGTATATTACACAGTCCATGCCCAAAATATTGTAGTATTACACTAAAAAAAAAATTGTAATTAAAATACTGAAATACCTACTTGTCTCTGGAAAGGAAGAGAAGGCTTTGTAATATAAGCAACACCTATTCCACTCCAACATTGGATGGTATTTAGTTTTACTGGAAGAAAATTATTACCTATAACTATTATAGTATCAAAAATAAATTCACAAATTTTTCTTCTTTTAAGGAAATGTTCACCAGTATCTTCTCCCCAGTAAAAAAAAAATACAGTACCTTGTGCAAAGTAAGCACTCAGTTTTTGGAAAAGATGAATGGATAGCTCCCATTCTATTTATTCAGCGTGATTAAATGTTCTCAATTATTGAATGACAACTTTCAAATTTCATGATATTGCTTGACCCTCAGAAAATTTAGTCTTAATCTGTTCTCCCATTTAGATCATTCACAAAATGATTGACAGCTGCTCAAAAGCTTAGGTGCACTAGTATTAACTCACATTCATAGCTGCCAAAGTGATATTACTAAATTTTAGTTCAAACCATCAGACTCTCTTGCTCTTTAAATTCCTGTGGCTCCCTATTATTTCTATGATCACATAGACATATTTCTGTTTGGCCTTTAAAGTCAATCAAAATTCGACTCCACCATCTTTTTAGGGTTATTACACTCCTTCACACATTCCAAATTCAAACTAAGTGGGCCTTCTTGCTTCTCACATAAAACATTCAATCTCCAATATTTCTGCTTTTACAAAGGCTGCCACTCACGCCTGGCATGTTATCACTACTCACCTCTACTTTTTATAATGATACGTTTATTTCAAAAAACAGTTTAAATGCAACCTCACATAAAAAACTCTCTCTGATGCCTTCAGCTGCTAGTGCCTCCCCACAAACATATCTATAAATATATACAATATTTGTTTATCAAATAATATTTTTAAAGTGTTTAAGATAGTGCCTGTTACATAGTAGGTATAATAGAGGCATATTCCCTTCTCATTCAATCATCTTCCTTCCTTCCTTCCTTCCTTCCTTCCTAATTTTCTTCCTTCTTTCCTTCCTTCCTTTCTTCCTTCCTTCCTTCCTTCCTTCCTTATTCCTTCCTTCTTTCCTTCCTTCTTTATAGTGATACTGTTTCATTTTTGTCTTTGCTTCACCCGTGCCTACCTAAGTGCTTGTTATATAAGGAATAATTAAGAAATGTTTACTGATTGGTTGTTTGATTTTAAGTAGTTTCCTCACAACCACTGGCTTTCCTTCTGTCCTGCTATGCTCAGAGCTCATAGAATACTGTTTCAAAACATCAATTCACATATAATAAATCTCAGGCTGCATCTTGATTTAATCAACTTGCATAGTATTTAAAGTATTAGAAACTCTTGTTTTGACTTATGACAGCATGAGAAATAACAAAGATATTTTCCTCAGTGTTTCTCAGTTGCAATTATCTTTTCCCTTCTAATCTCCACACTCTCTCAGAAACCTAAGTTTCCCATGTCCACATCTCATATCCTGCCTTTCCTCCTCTGATCCCATCCTATCCCACCCCATCCCATCCCATCTCATCCCATTCTATCCCACCCTATTCTCATCCCATCCCAACCCATCTCACCCCATTCCCATCTCATCCCAACCTAGCCCAGCCCATCTTATTAAGCAAACATTTATTCCAATCCTAATATGTACAAGGCATTCTGAGAAAGTCACTAAAAAGCAGGTTTCAGTGTCAGTAAGAGCTGGGTTTGAGTATATAACTTCTGCCACTTATTGACTGTGTAGGTATGTCAATAAAACTTTCCATGCCTCAGTTTCCTCATATATAAAGGCACAATGTTGGACTTTATGGCTTCTAAGGTCCCTTCTACTTAAATCTATTATTCCATAATCTATGATGAACAAGAGCTTACCATCTACTGGATACTTTGGACAGAGGAGAGTACAGAAAGATTCAAAGAAACCAACAAAAATTAGTTTCTGCCCTTGAATATGCAGCAGTTCAGACCACCTGCTATGTGAAAGACCCCACATCACCCATTTCACAGTGATATTAAGAGTTTTTTATAACAAAAATTAACTATATGTATATTTGTATATACTTAAGTATTGTAGGTCTGACTGTATAGGTAATGAAAAGCAATTAAATTTTGGATGAGGAAAATAATATAATAGAAATATGTGGATAAAGGACTGAAGTTTCTAAGTGAGGTCAGGTCTCAAGACATACATTGTGCAATCATCTAATAAGAAGTGACAATTAGAGTAACAAGAATGCCTGGAATCTGGAAGGCAGAGATGTTAAGATATAGCCTTGGGGAGGGGAAGCAATGTTATATTTGGAAAGCAGTAAAAGGGACTATCACAGAAGGAAAAGAAAGGGAGGCCAGAAAGTAAGAAGAGGCATATAGTGCAAGAGAAAAAAATTCTGAGATAAAATGGTCATTTTGACTCAATAAATATTTATTTTGTCCTTACTCCATAGGACAGAGTATGGGAAAAGAAGGTTGAGGTCGAATCTTAAAGATGAGTCATTTCTTAAAGATTAATGCAGATGTTTGGCTGTGACAGATATTGGGGAGTCTAGAAGCTATTGCTAGCTTCAAATGACTGAATCTAAAAAAATACGAGAGTTCAGAGAAAGCTAAGTGTAGCAAATTCTGTAAAAATAATCTCTGTGGAATTCAGACTTTTTCTGTTGTCTATTTTTTGTTGTCTAATAATTAATTTCTTGAACTTTTAAATGTTTTGATCCTTATGACAGTTCTCTTTCCAATACAGATAGGTTTTAATTCCTGTAATTTAGTACCCCTCATTTCTGGCAACTGGCTGTCACTTTGTACAAGCAATTTCTAACAGGTCTGTACCTTCTTTCAGTGGGAACCCTTCAACCTTGGCCCTTTTCTTTTAATTTCCACTATAGGATATATCAGTGCTAGGACCGGTTTGAGGCCTGGTAGGTCCTGTCCATGTTTCTGTTCAGGGAGCAAGGATAAATGATTCAGTATAATCTTAATGCACATAATTTAACATCTAAATTATGAAAAAAATGAATGTGGAAACAGCTGGTAGAATAGAATATACCTGATTGAGACCCATAAGACTAGAGGCAATAAAAAGTATCAGAGAAGATATCGTAATAATCCTAGATGTTAGAAATAGGATTGAATACTGTAGAGTGGTAAAGTTGTTAAATGTGGTTTTAGGGAAATCACTGATGACTCTTTGGAGAACATTTCTCTGAGAAGATGTGGGTTAAATATTCCAAGTGAATAAGGGATTCACAGGATTGAGAATTAGGGGAGGAAATGGCAGGCACACCTCCAGGCAACCCATCTGAGCAATTAATGCACATAAACTACTATAAAATAACTTAGTTCTCTGTAATGTCAAGCATGAGCAGCTTTCCAGAAAAATGCTACTGTGAACAGCTGTTCTGATTACATAGTATAGCGATCATTCTATTTATTCAATAACAAGTCAGAGCAAAAGAAAATCACAGAAAATCAAGGTACAGCATTCACAACAACTTATCACAGAAAATGGCCTCACAGTTTCCACCACAGTGGCCAAAAAAATTTGAAAAAAGAATAATCATTTAGTAACTCAATCATTCAATTATCTCAATCATTCCATCATCCTTCATCATTCACTATTCGATCATCAGAAAATACACAGAACTTCCACTGCTAGGTCACTAGTAAATTGCAATTTCTCAGTAAATACACAGTATCCAAGTAAAGTCTTCTTTCAGCTTGACTCAGGGTGGTCTCTCAGATTCTCTGGATCCCCTTCCATGTTCCCTGCTCTTACCTGGCTTCACCAAACTGTCACCTGGGTTCAAAGGCAGACAGCTTTCAGCTCCTTGTCAAGCTCTCCATGCAGTCTCTGTTCCCGGAAAGTCAAGGCTTAACAAAGCCACCAACAGGTTCATGAAAAAGTACCAGCATCACAGTCATGCTTCCTCATTCTTTGGCAGCTCTGGCTGACCTTCAGAAATCCTCAGCAGCTCTGGCTTGCCCTCAGACTCAGAAGAAGTTTCAACTGGTTCCCTGAATCAAAATCACTCCATCCATGTTTTCAAAATCAAAATCATTCTCTCCAGCCTGGTGGGGGGTTCCTTTTCATCCTCCTGGCTCCTCTTTAGCCTTTCTGGCAGCAGTAGCTTCTGCCTCCATGGAACTTGCTCCAAGAAGATCTGTCTGAACCAGCAGGGACTTCTCCTTATATACACATGGCATTCGCTCCTTCCTGCTTCAGCCAACCCCTTCCTGTTATGTCACAACAGGAGTTCATACCTTCTGTTTCTTTAAGAGAGGCTTGATTAAGTGCTAAGTACTTGTTGTCTTTGCCAATACAAAAGGATCAAATTATATTACTATTACATTCTCATAGCTGAAATGTTAAGAGATTTATAGGGATCTGAGAGGTCATTAATCCATCAACAATTTTTAATAAAAAGGAAAGAAAGAATTAGTGACAAGTTTAAAGTCAGATAGGCTGTTAGAAACAGAGATGGGATTTGATCATAGCTCCCTCACCTCCAAGTTCAAGATTCTTTCAATAATCAATAAATATTTATTAAGTGTCTACCATGTTTTAAACAGTGTGCTAAGTGCTTGGGATATAAATGTGAAAAATAAAAGTAGCCCCTGTCCATAAGAAGCTTATGATCTAATGGGGAAGAATATGAAATAAAGCTGAAAAGTGGAGTGGGAGGAGAAGAAGATAGGTAGTTCAGGTGGAGAATTTCAAAGAAGTCCCAAATGAATGCGTCCAGGTGGGAAATGAAGATATTTCTAGGAAAATGTCTGTCCTGCCCCCTTTCCTTGAATGGCAGAGTTTAGGGTTTCATACTTCAGTTAGAGGGACTGATGAAGTCTGGGTAACAAACCTGATTAGATCTTACATGGGATTGAGATTTCCCAATTATGAGTTTACCAGAGGCATGGTAGAGAATTCAGAGAAGTTTAAAATGAGTGCAGCTGGGTGCAAAGAGAGATGTCTATTCTTTACACACCAGTATTTTGCATCCATTTCATGTTCTTGTTATGAATGTAAGTTCTATTACTGAACAAAAACTCCTATAGAATTGGGTTTGGAACTTTCTTTATCTCTATGTCCCCAGAACTTAACAAAGTCGATTCAATTTCATGGACTTTTAAATCGACTTTTTGTTGCTTAGGTAGGGAATTCTATTTCCTGACTTCATGCATTTGTACTGGTTGTTCCCATTCCTCCAATGCTCTCCCTTCTCACATCTGATTTAGAGTTCTGATCATTTCTTTCCAGCATGAGCTCAAAAACTACCTTCTACCATAGGCCATTCTACATTTCCAGAACCTCCTGTCCAATAATATCTGTCCTTTACATGGTAAATATCTGGTACATATTTAGGTGTTTTCATTTGGTTTCTTAAACATTAGTATGTGAAATTTTTACAAGCAGGGACTACAGACATACACACACACATCCACACACATACTCTTTTTTAAACTCTAGCTGTTAGTATAGTGTCTGATACAAACCCAGTGCTTAATAGATATATAGGTTGAGTGACTAAATATGTGTTAATAGATTAATTGATTGCTCTTCTTTTCCACATGTTCGACAGGATTCATTTTGCATGATGGATATCAACTGTTCTTTGATGTTTCATAACTTTCTGAACAAGTGGTATTTACTTATCATTACTAAGAGCTTAGCCCAGTGATGGTTTTAATGCACTGACATGCAAGCATTGAAATCAGAGTGTGTATATGCTAAAAGGTTAAGTGTGCATGTTAGTACATCTGCCTGAGCTAGAAAGTATTCCAGGAAACTTGATGTAATTGCTCTGTCAATATAAGGAAATTATATAACTGCCAGAAAGCCAGGTTGAAAATGATCCTTGAAGGGCTTGTTTACACATCATCTAAGTCCAAGGGTTATAGACAATTTGTCAGCCTGTCTCCTTATTGTCAGCAAGTTCAATTCTTTCTTCCCTCAAGTACCCCTACCGTGCTTCATGCAAATGAGTGATGTCACTTATGGGTAAGTTGCAGCAAGTGAAGGAACCTGACAAAAATAAAAGTCAGAGTTAGGATATGATCCACGGCCTCTAAATCCAAATCCAATACTCTTTCCATAACACCCTGCTGCATCCTCATCATTTTTTTCTTTTTATGAATGGAAGCTCTGCCATTAACATGCCAGCTACTTGAGAGAAGGGGGTGTTCCTTTTGTTTATTTGGAAAGCCAGTCCTGCCCACTGCTAATCCATCAAATATCTGATAGTGATGGAACCAGTTGCAGAGTTCACCAATATAACTACATATACAGATGACTAAAAACAGCTTTTGGAGGCATTTCATTTCATTTGTAGACATTTCAATCCAACAACTAGAATTTCACATATTCAGTGAAAATTGATGTGATTTTTTTTTTTAGAAGGAAGCAATGGAGTCTCTTGTCATATGTCAACTTTCTTGTGTTTGATGACATTTTCACTTTTCATCTTCGCATTACCTTCCATTGGAATGGAGGCATCCCCCATATGTAAAGCAGACTCTACCACTTAAAGTCACAATTAAAGTCCTTTTGCTTGAAATGTAATTTACTTCAATGGGCACAACATCTTGTCCTAACCTATTAGCTACTGCTATTTTCTGTGATCTTGAAAAGTCCTAATATAATTCTCCAGCTCTCCACAATTCTAGTTCTCACCTGTTCCTTCTGCATTATCTGCTATAGCCTTCATGTGAATTGCACAGGACAAATAAATATTCTTTGGTCATTTGCTGTATTTAATATAAATTGCATCTGCAATGGATTCATGGAAATTTTCTTATCTCCATTTAGCCCAAAGAAAAACACTAGAAGAGAAGAGTACAAGGAAAACAAGAGAGAAACTGTGTCACAGAGCAAAGAGAAAGGGAATAGCCATCAGGTAACATTGGATCTACTTCCATCTCTGTCCTTCACTTTCATAGTTATACTAAAGTCACAACTTCAATTCAATAAGGATAACAAATGCCTATGTTTTCCAAGTCACTATGCCAGCTTTGGGCTATAAGTGGAGAAAAAAAATGAATACTTTGGCCATCAAGAATGTAAATTCTAAATGAGAGGCAGAATATGTATATAGATAAGCATAATGTCAGATAGTTTAAGAGGCAAAGATGGTAACTGAATACATTGTAAGAAATAAGGGATGGGTCAATACCTGCATGGAGGTAGGAATTGGAAGATTGAGTTTGAGAATAGCTTGTCCAGTTTGGCTGAATATGGTTGCATGAATGTTAGCCTATTGGAAGACTAATCAGGTGACCCCTGATCACTTGAAGCCTCTAAATTTACTTGATGAAATTATAAAATGTAATGGAAAGAAATAAGACATAATGGCACATGGCCCTTTCAGACTTTTACTAATTACATTCACAAGATGAAAAGATATGTCCCTTTCATATCTTGAGTGAACTATTGGTACATTAAGTAACTATAAGGATTGGCAAAATGGGCTGTTCCTTGGACACTTTGCTCAGACCAGTCATTGACATGGTTATACTGAATGGTCTAAGATAAAGTTAGAGGAGTGTACTGTGCTAGAAATCTGATTAGAATTGAGTTGTTGGCAAGAAGATGGGAAGAACATATATGGAAATGTCATCAGAAGAATAATAGTAGCAAATTATTTTTTCTGTAAACCTTGGGTATAGTCTTCCATAAACATATACTGTAACAATTAGAAGAACAGATTATCATAAATTTCTTGAGTGGAGAAATATCCAAGCACATGCATATGGAATCTGTGTGATCATGGCATTTGCCAGGTGGGTCAAATCAGGCAACTGATGCTCTAGACCAGCGGTTCTCAACCTGAGGATTGTGACCCCTTTGGTCCTCGAACAACCCTTTCACAGGGGTCACCAAAGACCATTAGAAAACACATATTTCCAATTGTCTTAGAAATTGAGACACTGCTCCTCTATCCATGTCCAGGCAGGTCCACCCACATGCAGATATGCTCACATATGAGTATTATAGGGTCACGGCATTAGGAAGGTTGAAAACCACTGCTCTAGACCTTCAATGTTTACTTTGGTTTTCCAATCTTAGATCTATGATATTTTAATGCTTGCCTACAAACATCAAGGTCTGCAACTTCTGGCTCTGCTGAAATCTTAGTGTAAGGTACCATTATGCCCTTTAAAAAGACTTATTTATTTTTAGTTTTCAATATTCATTTCCACATGATTTTGATTTCCAAATTTTCTCCCCATCTTTCCCCTTCCCCCCTTCCCATGAAGGCATGTGTTCTGATTACCCCTTCACCCAATCTGTCCTCCCTTCTATCATGCCCACCCTCTTCCCCCTTATTTTCTTGTAGGGAAAGACAGACTTTTCTCCCCCATTGTTTGTATATCTTATTTAACAGTTGCATGTAAAAACAATTTTTTGCATTTGTTTTTACAACTTTGAGTTAGAAATTCTTTCCCTTCTTCCCTCCTCACCCACACTCATTGAGAAGGCAAGCAGTTCAATATAGTTGAATGGTTATGCAAAACACTTCCATAATACTCATGTTGTGAAAGACTGACTATATTTCCTTCCATTCTATCCTGTGCCCCCCTCACTTATTCTATTTGCTCCTTTGACCTTGTCCCTTTTCAAAAGTTTTTTTCTTTCTTTCTTTTTTCTTTTTGGAGGGGGGAAAGCAATTAACCCCAATGGGTTAAGTGACTCTCCTGAGGTCACATGGCTAGTAAGTGTTAAGTGTCTGAGGCTGGATTGAACTCGAGTCCTCCTGACTCCAGGGCTGGTACTCTATTCATTGTGCCACCTAGCTGCCCCAAAAGATTTTGCTTCAGAATACTCTGTCCTACAGTCTTCCCTCTCTGCTTTCATCCCCACCACCACCCTTATCCCTTTCCACCTTACTTTCTTGTAGGGTAAGATCCGCAATTGAGTATGTATGCTATTCCCTCCTTAAAATCAAATCCAACGAGAGTAAGGTTCACTCAATCCCTCTCACCTTCCCCTTCTTCCCCTCCATTGTGAAACCTTTTTCTTGCCTCTTTTATTTGAGGAAATTTACCCTTTTCTATCTCTCCCTTTCTCCTTCTCCCAATATATTCCTCTCTTG
Organism: Pseudochirops cupreus; assembly: GCA_028627135.1. Taxonomy (NCBI): domain Eukaryota; kingdom Metazoa; phylum Chordata; class Mammalia; order Diprotodontia; family Pseudocheiridae; genus Pseudochirops; species Pseudochirops cupreus. Next base: position 42,802,305 of record CM053580.1, read on the forward strand.
TCCCTTAATATTATTTTTAGGTATTATTCCTTCATATTCAACTCACCTTGTGCTGTCTATCTACCTATTTCCTCCAGCTAACCTAATGCTGAGAAAGGTCTCATGAGTTATAACTATCATCTTTCCATGTAGGAATGTAAACAGTTCAACTTTAATAAGTCTCCTATGTTTTCTTTTTTCTGTTTACCTTTTCATGCTTCTCTTGAGTCTTTTTTTTGAAAGTCAAATTTTCTATTCAGCTTGTTTTTTTTTTCATCAAGAATGCTTGAAAGTCCTCTACTTCATTGAATATATTTTTTCCCCTGAAATATTATATTCAGTTTTTCTGGGTAGGTGATTCTTGGTTTTAATCCTAGCACCTCTCCCCCACTGTAATGTATTCCAAGCCCTTCTATTTCTTAATGTAGTATCTGCCAGGTCTTCTGTTATCCTAATTGTATTTCCACAATACTCAAATTATTTCTTTCTGATTGCTTGCAATATGTTCTCCTTGGTCTGGGAACTCTCAAATTTGACTACAATATTCCCAGGAGTTTTCCTTTAGGGATATTTTCAAGAGGTGATCAGTGGATTCTTACAATTTCTGTTTTCCCTTCTGGTTCTGGAATATCAGGGAACTTTTCCTGGATAATTCCTTGAAAGAGGATGTCTAGGGGTTTTTTGTTTTTTGTTTTTTTTTTGGATCATAGCTTTCAGGTAGCCCAATTTTTTTCTTTTTAATTATCCCTTCTGGATTGATTTTGCAGGTCAATGGTTTTTCCAATGAGATATTTCACATTGTCTTTTACTTATTTCTTCCTTGGGCTTTGTCTCATTGTTTCTTGATTTCTCATAAAGTCATTAACTTATATTTGCTCCATTCTCATTTTGAAGGAATTATTTTTTTCAGTGAGCTTTTGGACCTCCTTTTCTATTTGGACAATTCTGTTTTTTAAGACGTTGTTCTCCTCATTGCCCTTTTGGATCTCTTTTGTCATTTGGTTAGTCTATTCCTTAAGCTGTTATTTTCTTCAGTATTTTTTGGGTCTCCTTTAGCAAGCTGGTGACACATTTTCATTAGTTTCCTGCATCATTCTAATTTCTTTTCCCAAGTTTTCCTCTAATTCTCTTACTTGATTTTCAAAATCCTTTTTGAGTTTTTCAATGACCTGTGAACAACTCGTCTTTTTCTTGAAGGCTTTTGATGTAAGACTTTGACCTGGGAAAGGAAGAGCTTAACAGTAATGTCCTTGTCACCTTTCAACCTAGGTAAGAGGTATTAATTCCCTCCCTCCCTACCAAAGTGGTAATGAGATTAAAGAATTGGTCTCAGCATTTATTTTGCAACTTCATTCTAAACTCTAGTTGGCCATTCCATCTGGGTTTCAGTGGAATTCCTCTTATGCGTTGTTTCTCCCTTTTAAAATGTGAATTTCTAGAGATCATGAACTGTCTTGTTTTTCTATTTATATACCTATCACTTAGCCTGGACCTCTGCACTTAACACCTTTCAGTTACAATATGCTATTCTTCCAAAAAAACAATACTTTAAAGATTTTTCCCAAAATCACAGTTTTCTTGGGTTTATTCAGGGTGATTTCATTCCTTATCCACAAATTTGTCACCACTAGCTCCTTTCTATTTTAATAGCCTTTATAAGAGCCATTAAACTCTCCATCTGAGTACCTTGTTGTCTAGTATAACATATATATTTCCATAAAGCATTAATTAAACATTTTGTGAAAATATTCAAAATCCATTTGAAACATGTCAAAAAAGATTTAAGCCTCTAAACATTAGACTATTACATGAAATGCCCTCAACATTGTTTAATTTAGCCTCTTCTATGAAAAAATATAGCCATCAGTATGAGATTGCTTCTAATCATATTCCTTTGAGACTTGAAAAGGAAAGTCATAATGGACATTTAAGTAACATTTCAATGTGCTGTATCAGCCCAGCACTGGAATTTCCAGACTTTATTTTGTTATCATAAACATATTTTCCTTTCCATAACAAACATGCATCATGAATCACTTTCTTTGCATTGATTTGCCTTTGTCAAATAGAAAAATCAATGCAAATAGTATGAGGAATGGAATTTCACTGTACGTATGACATAGGTATATATGTGATTGTATCAGTGTAGGAAACTGCTTCCTTCCATGAAGATGAATAACTCTTCTGTAACTTACAGTCTTAGAAACTTGACTGAGCAACTAAGAAGTAAAGTGACTTGTTTCTGGACACAGAGATACTACATGTTAGATGCAAAACTTGGACCTAGGATAGTCAGTCAATAGGCATTTATTAAATACCTACTATATGCCAAACATTGTATTATGCACTGAGCATACAAAGAATGGCAAATGACAACTCCCTGACCTCAAGGATCTCACAATCCAATGACTTTAAGGTCTTTCTACATCCCAAGTGGGCCATTTGTCTATTCATAGCATTGCATTGATATCTCCTACCCTGTCCAGGAGAGAGTGGATAACAAGAAAAAACAAAAGCGAACTTTGCATATTGGAGATGGTTTCAAAGAAGTCAAAAAACACAATAACCGAATTTTCTTATTTGACATATTTGGACAGAGAAATTGGAAAAATATCTCAATGTTGTAGCCAAAGATTATTCATTTTGGAGGCAAATCATGAGGATTTAACTATTTATGATAAACACATCAACAAATCAAAAATGGGCTTGTACAGGATATAGAATAGAGGTAAATTAAACACTTTCCCTGGGGACATAATCCAGGTGCAATTTAATCAAAGTACAACTTTCTCAATTGGAAATAAACTAGAATGGATCCTGGGTTTTATACTTGGATGTATACTACTAGACTAATCAAATGCACCATGAATTTTGGTAATAATTTCAGAAGCATTAAAATATATAAAGAGAAAGGAAAAACATCAAAATGCTCATGAATGTTTAAATCTGAACCTTGGATTCCATTTCTGGGAGTAAAAACACAAATGTGCAAAAAAAAGGTAACTGTGTACAGAGGTGGGTAGAATAATCACACTATGGAAAGATTTGTATTTCCAAGGTTACAGAGCTCTTAAATGTGCTGGAATGCTCAGAATCTGTTATATGAGTGTTTCAAAACACAATTATTTACAGTCCTTTTGTTGAAAGGTGAATTGCAAAATGTAAAAACCTATAGAAGAAAATTGTAAGAACAGCTTAAAATTCTTCCATTCAACTCTCATTTTCTTCTATGTACTATAGAAATCTTTGGTGGAAGGAGAAATATGGTGTAGGAAGCTCAAGATAAGGAGAAAGTTTGGTAGGAATAGGATTCCAATGTTTGATGGTGTGCATTCATTGAAGTGAGATAATCCATGTAATTTATACTTGATATGATTCAAGACATAGTGTAGCCAAGATGCAAACATCATGTATTTATAGCTGGAAGTTATCTCAGAGATCATCTATTTCAATTTCCTCATCTTACTAAGGATCTTACTGAGGATGTCATACCTCCAATTATAATAAATGCAAGTAAGAAGATGTTAGAGTCCTATGTATCTATAAGTTGAGAAACTTTTTTTTCATTTTTTATAAAATCAATCATATCTGTACATTAGGTATGAGCAATGTCTAGAAATTTCTATTGAATCAATCAACTTAGCATAAACTAAATGCTAACAACCTTATGAATCAAGGGTGGAAGGAGTAAAATGCTTTCAGCCATTAGAAGAAATGAGCTGATGCTATGCACATGAAATTCTTTGAGATTAAAATAATTAGACATTCCTGCAGGCCTGAGTATTTAAGAGAAGGTTATTCTAGGAGAAAGAATCCAGCCACACTTTGTGTCAAGATGTAAGAGTGTTTTGACAAGGCAAATTCCTTTTCTCTGTACCACAAAGTAGAAAGAGATTTGGTGGGAGTAAGTCCAGAGTAAGTGACACACTCTACACTGTCCCACATCCACTGACCATGGTATCAGAAAGACTGAGCCAGTAACAGACTATATATTAAGCTAGGAGTTGAGAGAGGAACAAGTGGACATAACAAATAAATACAGCTTTAGGGGATCCTCCTGAGGACTCCAGTAAGGGGAAGCAATTTCTATCAGACAAGACAAACCATGAGTATCACTTTATAACATGTCCTTATTAGTTTTGAACCCACTTTCCCTTGGACTTTGTATATATGATTGTGGGAGAATATGCATTCTACTTTTATGAAGATATTTTTGTTGCAACTGGTCTTACTGTAACACCTCAGCAAATACCCCCCTTTTAAAGCTAATTGTCAATTGTTTACTTCATTAAGGGAACTAGCAAAATAATTTTTAGCGACCATGAGATGAGGACTTAAGAGTGATAGTACTAGTAAGTAAAGTCCAGTAAACCCAGAGCCAAAGTTACATGCTGATGAGGATGCCAAGGCACAAAGACCTAGAATTGCTTGCCCAACATTAAAGTAGAAATGGAATTGGAGGCTGTGTGGAAAAGAGAAACTGAAGCAATAGAGAGGAATAGAATGGAGAAAGTAATAGAGCATCAGCCTAGGAGTTAGTAAGACAGTTTTATTGCTAGTCTCTGGCACATACTAGCTAGGTGATCATGAACTAGGTACTTTGCCTCCCAATAGTCCAGGACTCTAAAACTTGAATTAGCTATAGGTTATCAATTTAAATGGAAGATAAAAGTTTTTAAATTGGGAATTCTCCACACATGTATAGCTATTGGTCTAAGGTATCCTCTTCTCTCCTCCCTCTAAACTCACCAATTTCTTCTATCTTGTCGAGTGTTTATCATCATCGTCATCATCATCATCATCATCATCATCATCATCATCATCATCTGCATTATTTTATTATTTTTTTGTTGCACTGCCTCCTTTAAAGTTTCCTTTCTATAATTGCTAAAACTCTTGAAAACAATTTTGATAATACATTTCTCTGCTATTGTACAGGTTTCAGTTGTGAATTTTCTTTAAAACAGGTACTGTTCCTGTGAAATATGCCACTGATTTTGGAATACATTTACTTAAACTTGTGGCATAAAATAACACATAATTCCCAATAGGACTTCAGTTGGCATGTTACATTAGGTGCCTGCTGAACACTTACCTGTGACCATGCAGATAATACGTCATAAGTATAATAGAATGGAATCAACAACCATGAATGTATCTTTATATGAATTATAAGAAAAAAAGTAAATGATCCTTTATTTGGGAAAACATCTCTAAGTATATTTTTTAAAACTCATGTACTTCTGTCCTAATTTGCATTTATATAGAATCACAGGTGCCAGAGCAGGAAGGGACTTCAGAAATCACTTTGTCCTTTCATCTCATTTGGCAGATGAAGAAACTGAGGACCAAAGAGATGAATGTCAGTTGTAATAGAACTTCTTCCAGTACTTCAATATTACCTCCTTTCATCAATGATTGCAGCCCAAACTATAACTCCTTTATTTCTTAACAGATGGTCTTAGAGATTGACTGGGAAACCCATTACTGTGTGTGTGTGTGTGTGTGTGTGTGTGTGTGTGTGTGTATTTGTGTGTGTGTATCTCCCGTTGATGAGCCTCTTTGGATTTAGCTACATTAGTCTTTAGGAGACAGACATAGATTCTCATGACTGGACCTGTATTTGAAGCCTTCACAATGCGGTAATTTTTTTCATTTTCTTTTCTTTTCTTTTTTGTCTTTATTAATTTGTTTGTTTACTTTTACTTTACAAGATTCAGTTCCACAATCCCTTGAGTTTCAATTTTCACCCGTTTCCTCTCCTTCTCCCCCTCCCACCCATGGCAGCATGCAATCAAGTAAAGGATCTGCAAATACTTTCATATTAGACATTAGTCATATTATAAAGAAGGATTGTAATGGATGGAATGAACAATAGGAAAGAAGGAACAAAACCAAACAAGAAAAAGAAAGAGAGCAGGTAGTTTGCTTCAATCTGCATTCAAACTCTGTTCTTTCTAGTTCTTTCCCTGAATGTAGACATCTCTCTCCATCATGAGTCTTTTGGAATTGTCTTGCAACCCTGCATTGCTGAGAAGAGTCCATTCTATCAAAGTTGGTTGTCACACATACCTTGCATGTTATTGTGTACAGATTTCTCCTGTGTCTGCTCTTCTCACTCAGCATCAGTTCATATAAGCCTCTCCAGGTAAATATGAAGTCCATCTGCTCCTTATTTCTTATAGCACAATAGTATTCCATTACATTCATATACCACAACTTGTTTAGCCATTCTCCAATTTTTGGGCATCTCCTTAATTTCAATTCCTTGCCACCACAAAAAGAGCTGCTATGAATATTTTTGTACATATGGGTCTTCCTCCCACTTCTATGATCTCTCAGGGATACAAGCCTAGACATGGAATTGCTGAGTCAATGGGTATGAAATTATTTATAGCCCTTTGGGCATAGTTCCAGATTGCTCTCCAGAATGGTAATACCAGTTCACAACTCCCTCAACAATGCATTAGTGTTCCAATTTCTCCACATACTCTCTAGCATTTATCATTTTCTTGTTTTGTCATCTTAGCCAATCTGACTGGTAAGATGTGGTATCTCAGAATTGTTTTGATTTACATTTCTTAAATCAATGGTGTTTTAAAGCATTTTTTCATATGCTTATAGATCTCTTTAATTTCTTCCTCTGAAAACTGCCTGTTCATATCCTTTGACCATGTATCACTTGGGGAATAACTTACATTCTTATAGATTTGACTCAATTCTCTGTATATTTTAGAAATGAGGCCTTTATCAGAGACACTGGTTGTAAAAATTCTTTCCTAATTTCCCAATTCCTGCTTGATTACATTGGCTTTGTTTGTACAGAAACTTCTCAATTTAATGTAATCAAAAGTATCCATTTCTCATTTTATAATGCTCTCTAATTCTTGTTTGGTCATAAAGCCTTCCCTTCTTCATAAATCTGACAGGTAAACTATTCCTTGCTTTCCCAGATTGCTTACAGTATCAGCCTTTATACCTACATCATGCACCCATTTCGACTTGACTTTGGTATACAGTGTTAGGTAATGGTCAATGCCCAGTTTCTGCCCTACTATATTCCAGTTTTCTCAGCAGTTTTTGTCAAATAGAGAGTTCTTATCTTATCTTTGGGTTTATCAAACAGTAGATTACTATAGTCATTGACTGTTGAGTCTCATTCCATTGATTCACTACGCTATTCCTCAGCCAGTACCAACTAGTTTTGATGAATGCTACTTTATGATACATAGTAAAGTCTGGTATGGCTAGGCCACCTACCCTAGAATTTCTTTTCATTAATTCCCTTAATATTCTAGATCTTTTGTTCTGCCAAATGAATTTCGTTACTATTTTTTCTAGCTCCATAAAGTCATTTTTCAGTAGATTGATTGGTATGGCACTAAATGCATAATTTAATTTAGGTAAAATTATCAGTTTTATTATATTAGCTTGAACCAGCCACAGACAATTGATGTTTTTCCAATTACTTAGATCTGACTTCATTTGTGTGAAAAGTGTTTTGTAGTTGTTTTCATATAGGTCCTGGGTTTGTTTTGGCAGGTAAATTCTCAAATATTTTATAATGTCTACAGTAACTTTAAATGGGATTTTTCTTTCTATCTCTTGCTGTTGGATTTCATTAGAAATATATAGGAATGCTGAGGATTTATGTGTGTTTATTTTATATCCTGCAACTTTGCCAAATTTATTTATTGTCTCAAGTAGTTTTTTACTTGATTCTCTAGAATACTTTCTCTACATCATCATATCATCTGCAAAGAGTGATAGCTTAGTCTCTTCTTTGCCTAATTTGATTCCTTTGATTTCTTTTTCTTTTCTAATTGCTACTGCTAACATTTCTAGTACAAAATTGAATAAGAAGGGTTATAGTGGACATCCTTGTTTTACCCCTGATCTTATTGGAAATGCTTCTAGCTTATTCCCATTGCATATAATACTTGCTGATGGCTTTATATAAATGCTACCTATTATTTTAAGGAAGACTCCATTTATTCCTATACTTTCTACTGTTTTAATAGGAATGGATATTGTATTTTGTCAAAAGCCTTTTTTGCATCTGAGATAATCATGTGGTTTCTGCTAGTTTTATTGTTGACTTGATCAATTATACTGATGGTTTTCCTAATATTAAAGCATCCTTGCATACCTGGAATAAATCCTACCTGATCAAAGTGTATTAGTCTTGCAATAAGTAGCTGTAGGTTTTTCCCTAATATTTTATTTAATTTTTTTGCATCTATATTCAGGAAGGAAATTGGTCTATAATTTTCTTTCTCCATTTTATCTCTTCCTGATTTAGGTGTCAGTACCATATTTGTGTTATAAAAGTAATTCGTTAGGACTCCTCCTTCACTAATTTTCCCAAATAGTTTGTAGAGTATTGGAGTCAATTGTTCTTTAAATGTTTGATAGAATTCACTAGTAAATCCTTCTGGCCCTGGAGATTTTTTCCTAGTGAGTTTGCGGATGACTTATTTGATTTCTTTTTCTGAGATGGGGTTATTTAAGTAATTTACTTCCTCTTCAGTTAATCTGGGCAATTTATATTTTTGTAATTATTCATCCATTTCACTAAAATTGTCAAATTTATGTGCATAAATTTGACAAAATTATTCCTAATTATTGTTTTAATTTCCTCTTCATTGGAGTTAGATTCACCCTTTTCATTTTTGATATTTACACTTTGGTTTTCTTCTTTCTTTTTTTTTTTTTAACATATTGACTATGGGGACTATCAATTTTATTGTTTTTTATCATAAAATCAGCTCTTAGTTTTATTTATTAATTCAATATTTTCCTGGATTCCAATTTTATTTATCTTTCTTTTCATTTTCATTATTTCTGATTTATTATTCAATTGGGGATTTTTAATTTGTACTTTTTCTAGTTTTTTTCGATTACATGCCTAATTAATTGACCTCCATTTTCTCTAATTTATTCATGTATGCATTCAGGGATATAAA
>CM053580.1:42811749-42847098 GCA_028627135.1 Pseudochirops cupreus
CTTCTATATGACCAAACTATTGTACAATGTGAAAGTATCTGCAGATCCTGTACATGATTACACGCCAAGGTGGGGGAGGGAAGGGAGGGGAGAAAATCTGAAACTCAAGTGATTGTGGAACTGAATCTTGTAAACTAAAAGTAAATAAACAAGTCATTCAAAAAAAAAATAAAGAAATCTCCCATAGTCTTGCTGTTGTGCCACAATCATATTTTTCCCTTTCCTCAGCTGAATAATCCTTTTAACACACACACCCCTTTTTTGCTAATTGGTTCAGGCACTTGATTGTTCTGTCCCATAGGCATGTTGTATCTCTTACAATAGACCTTCCTTCTGAGAACCCCTTGTAAACCCAAGCTCCCAGTGCCTCTTTTCCTTCAAATAGAGCTCATTTCCCACTCCTCATGTAGGCCACCACTGGCACAATACTCAATGGGAGAGTAGGGAAAAGAGAGGTCACTATCCCTGTCATAATAGTTGTTTATCTGTCCATAAGTTCATATGCTATATTTGACTGTGAGAATCAGAAAAACTTTCTAACCTACCTTTGTGTTGTTGGGTACCATTCACCTTACCTCTATCCTAAATTTGTATGACATTCCTCCTACATAAAATCTGAATTTTTTTTTCCCACAGAGATTGATGCTCTCCTAAAAATGCCCATTAATTATGTTTGGGCAGCCAGAAAGCAAGAACCAAATCCCAGAGCTATAGCGTTAGATAAATCTAACATACAAAAAGATCATATGCAATGAATGACTGTTTCTTGTAATTGAGGAAAAGAAAACTAACTCTATAATTTTAAAATGATCACATTGAACTACTTCGACAATAGTGTATGCTATTGACTGGAACGACACCTAACATCTTGTTGGGATCTTAATTGTTTCTTTCCTCAGCTACTATAAGAACTTCATGATGGAGGACACTGACTTTAAGACTCTGCTTTCCAAACATCCCTTCATCCCACTGCCAAAACAATTTCCCTAAAGCATAAATATGACCTCATAGTTCCTGTGCTCAAAACCTATAGCCTCAAGAATAATAAACTCCTCAGGTTAGTATTGTAAAGTCAATTACAATCTGATTCCTGCCTACTTTTCCAAGCTTATTTCATACTAACTCTCCTTAACATATTTGACATTGAATCAAGCTAGACTGCTTACATAATGCAAACACACATGTATACATGCACATACACTATATATGCATATGTAGATATAAAGCACCAGTTTCAGTGCTTCTAACAGAAGCAATGGCTGCTGTTACTATACTGGCTCCTCTGAGGAATCTGAGGAAACTGCAAGTGTAACTGTCCTTGAGTCTCTTTGGGATGACTATACAAGTACTGAGTTAAGAATGGAAATAATAACCCCAGATAACTTTTCCTCAGAGGCTGAGGTATCTATTAGGAAGAAAATGTGTGTGATTTTCGTTGAATTTGGCCTAAGGAGGGAATAACATACACACTCAATTGGGTATCATCCTACTGGAAAATAGGGGGGTAAGAGGTAAGAGGGGGGATGATAGAAGGGAGGACAGATTGGGACAGAGGGTAGTTGGAAGCAAACATTTTTTAAAAAGGATAGGGTCAAAGGAGAAAATAGAATAAGTGGGTGGTGGGATAGGATGGAGCAAAGTTAGTCTTTCACAATATAACTAATATGGAAATGATTTGGGTAACTACACATGTATAATCTATATTGAAGTACTTATCTTCCCAATGGGGGTGGGTGAGGAGGGAAGAAGGGGAAAAAAATCTGGCACCCAAAGTTTTAAAAACAAATGTTTAAGAATTTGTTTTTTACATGCAACTCGAAAATAAGATATACAAGCACTGGGGTATAGAAACCCGCCTTGCCCTACTAGAAAGTTAGGGGGAGTGAAGGGGAAGGATACAAGAGAGAACAGATTGGTGGGAGGGTTATTCAGTAGGTTTGCTATTTTGGGGTGGGGATAGGGGAAAGATGGGGAGAAAAAATTGTACCTCAAAATCTTGTGGAAATGAATATTGAAAACTAAAAATAAAAAAAAAGTTTAAAAATTTTTTAAAAAAGAAATCTAAGTTAAAAATACAAAGTCATTGCTTAGGAAAAGAAACACTAAACTACTAGTGACAAAAAATATAGAAGAAAAGGTGTGAAAGAATATTATCTGACGTAACTGAGTTTTACTCATCTTATGAAAAAAATTTTTTTTTTCAGAAGACATTTGATCTATGCCAAGAGAGTTGAATGGTAGGATTTTACTTCCAGAAGTAAGGAGGTCAGCAGTTTTAGTGATTCTTATACGTCACTGTAGTAGTAATGTTTCTCACAGGGGATGTATCATAAATAACCATTTAATTATATGTTTCATTTTTATTGTTGCTAATAAATTTTAAAGAAAACAATAATGACATTTATTTAGATCTAGATGATTTGGCAGAAGAGCTTTGATATATTTAGAGACAGACGAGGAAAAGTGATCTGGAAAAAAAAGTTTTTTCTAGTTTCAATAAACTGGGATTGAACTTAGTGATTAATTCATTGGTATATTAAATAATTAATTAATTTGAAAGTGATTCAAATTTTAATAATTTAGGAAGACATGTAAAAGAAGGTATTTCCTTATTACCTAGGGACTCAGAATAAAAAGATGATTAGTCAAGGAGAAGCTTGAAGAATAGGGTTTGATGTGATTATCAGCTAAGCATGTAATAAATGCTCACATAGGGAAGTAATCATCCCTAAACTCTGATACACATATATTCACACAAACATATACATACATATAATGTTTATATATACACGTATCTGTGTAGGCATAGATGAATTCTGCATGTATATAGAGAGAGATATAGATATTGGGTATGAGTACATATGTATGAATGGATGTGCTATATATGCATGTACAATAGACATATGTAGATATAGATGATCTAGATATCTATTGATATGTTTATTTCATATACATGTATTTTTCAAGCTGGAAAGAATCTGTGAGATCCTTTCCATCTTCCTGAGATTCAGGGAGGCATAGAGACTTGCTCTAAACCACTTATGTGGACAAGAGCAAACCAAGGACAAGAGTCTGAGTTTCCCAAATTCTAGTTTAGTGCATGTTTATCCCTTGTAGCACTGCAGCAAATAGAGATCCTCACTTATCCTCTTGTAAAACATTCTAAATTCTCACTGGAATCCCACATCTGTTGCAGTTCTAGTCAGCGCATCTCAAGAAAGACAGAACATTTCTAAAAAAAAGGTATAAACTTGAAAGTGTCAGGGAAATGAAGTGGATGACCCATGGAGATTGATTTCAAAGCTTTACACCTGGAACAACCTGAGGCAAATTCAGCTGGAGGGAGGGCAAAATATGTATGTGCAGAGGACAATCAAACAGGGACATGCATATAATCTGTCCAAAAGAGGATGCAGTGATATGGTGGTTAGGGAAGAAGGACTGTCACAGTGCCACAAGTCCAGTAGTCAGGGGAAGAGTCATAGTTCCAGGACTCTTAGCCAATATAGAGGAATACTATTGGACCAAGGGAATTAAAAGTAGAAGCCAAGCAGTTAGCCTCAGCTCCCAGGTCAGCATTTTGGATCAAAGTGCTGATGTCCTCAATTCTTTCCACCCTCCAACAACCTACTATGGTTCTAGTCTGTAAAACCAGATGTCAGGATTTATAGCCCATCTAAAATAAAGAGTCTGAGGCAGCTCTTGAACTTAAAAACACTATTAAAAATAAATACAGAGGAAAAACCATAGTTTCATCATCCTTAAAATAAATTGGTTAGAGTAGATGATCTCTGAGGTCCCTGCTAGCCATAATATTATCTGATTCATTGCTATATCTTTATGGCTTTCCAGAGGGTTCAGACTCTAGACAACTACTAGCCAGATAGTATTTTTTTTCTTTTTCCTGTGAATAAAAATTTATTTTTTACCAAATATGTTCCAATTTTTAAAGAGTTCAGAAATAACCAATGGACCCTGGAGTACCGTTGTTGGAAAATATTTTTCAGTACTTTTCATTATTGTTTGAAATAAAATCCATGGCTTGTCTCAGGTTGACTAACATACTTGTATACTAATCAAGAAGTGTAAAACAAAGACTCAGGGAGAATAGAGATAAAGAGGGAGGGGGGAAGAATAGAGGGAGAGAAGGGGAGAGAAGGAGAGGGGGAGAGAGAGGGGGAAGGAGAGGAAGAAGGAGAGGGGGGAGGAGGGAAGTAATGAGAAAAAGAGAGTGATATTTAGATGTGGAGATATGGAGATGATATAAATAGATATAGGTGTCTCTGTAGCTATCTAAATGTATTATTAGTTTAGTAAAAGGCATTCTGGGCAAATCATCTGCCTATTTTGCCTCAGTTTTCTCCTCTGTAAAATGAGATGGAGGAGGAAATGGCAAACCATTCCAGTATCTTTGCCAAGAAAATCCCAAATGTGGTCACAGTTAGTTGGACATGACTGAAGAGCAACTGAACAGCAATAAGAAAAGAAATTAAAAGTATTTCTCCTTGTAGTCATATTTATTCCAGGTCATGTGTCCTAATCACAAAATCCAATATGCAACATAAATAGCATATGATTAACACTGGAATTAGCACGGTTTGGGAAGACTTCTTGTAAAAAGTGGGACTATTTGTTGGGCCTTAAAAAAAAAAACACTTAAGAATAGTAATGGGAACAGAAGAGCATTCCCAATCATGAAGAACAACCCAAGAAAATGCCTAGAATCAAGAAATGGAGTGTCTTGTTTGTGTAACAGTGAGGAGGTCAATGGCACTGCATCGAGGAGTACATTTAGGGGAATGACATTTAATGAGACTTGGAAAGGTACTAAAGGACTTGATTATGAAAGACTTTGAATGTCAAATATTGCATTGTGTATTAGATCCTGGAGGCAACAGACAGCCACTGAAAGTTTATTGATGAATTGTAGAATAGAACCTATCCATGAATTCTTCAACTTTACATTGCTTGTTTGGGCCCTATTAGAGCCTTCATAGGAAGTTCAGTCAATACAATTTGAGGGTCCTTTTTTAGATCATGGATACATGGGCTCTAATTCTGGGAACATTAAATTAACATGCCAAGTTGCACACTATAAACTGGATTGGTCAGGAGGACTTCATGAAAGAGGTGAGCCTCAGTTTGATTCTTTGAGGTTGAGTTGGAAATGGATAGACAGGAAGATGGAGTCTATTTTCTGAAGGAGTTTCAGTATGAATAAAGGTCCAGATTTGGGAATGGACAAAAATCCTAAATGCTTTGGGGTTGCATACATGCACTATACTCCCTTGACCTTAGTGTCAGTTTTGAGTAGTGGGAGATAAAAGGTTTTAAAACTATGTTGCTTCTAGAACCTTTGCTCTCTCTATATATTCCTTCTCTGGAATCCTCTTCTCCAGGCTCATCATATATTATTCCACTTCACATGTTCTATAATCCAGCTAACTTGACATTCTCACACTTGACAATCCACAGCCTAATTCCTCACTTTTGCACACTGTCCACCATGCTTGGATTTTCTTCCCTCCTCACATTCAGATCACATAATACACAGATACCTCCAATGTTCAGCCCATACAGCAGCTCTGACATAAAGGTTTCCCCAATTTCCCCAGTTATTAGTTCCTGAGATTTCCAAACAAAACTATATGTACATTTGTATATATTTATGAATATATATCTCCCACCCAAATAGAACATATGTTACTTAAGAAGAAACTTAGAAAAGGAGATGCTAAGTGACTTAACTTATGTCATATAGGGAATATGTGGAAGAACTAGAAATAAAATGTTGACTTTTAAACTATAGATTCAGTTATATTTGCTTTGTAAAAGAAAATTTGAAGATACTTCTACAAAAGTAGTTCATTTTCTTTTGTTCATCTTTCTTTTGCTAATTTTTTTTCTTTTAGTTTACCTTACTTAAATTTCCAATGGTAGCTTTCATTCTGGTATATGGGGGTCCTTAAATGCATTTGTATATGTAGCCATTAGGGTGTGCATGCTGAAGATACTCCCTAAACTCCCAATAAAATGTTCATTGCAACATCCCTGGGATTGTGGTTAAATCCACATTCAAATTAATTTGCCTCTTCCCTGTCCATCTACATGGACTTTACAAACCTATAAGATCTGCTTTCCCCATCACTTTATTGCCAGTCCCTCTACCTAGAAGACTTCAATGATTTTCATGACTTTGGAGACTTGACTTTTGACTCCCTACTCCATAAATCAAGATAAATCATCCTGAAGCTGCAGTCAGAAAATATAGGCAATGTTCCAAGAAGATGCTAATTGTGTAAAATGAGATATTATAGCTGGATTTAAATGAGTCAGTGGGAGAGTGAAGGACAGGGATATAAAGGAGACCACAAAAACCCAGCAAAGAGTCATGTTTATTTACATTGCTGGGAATTGGAAGATCAAATACAGCAACTATTTATCTGATACCTTTTTATTAACAGACTAAATAAAACTAGAATTGAATTCCAGCCATTTCAGCTATTTTCCTTGCCTATGGACATATATAAGTTTCGTTACTGTTGTTTTCTTAGGCCATCAGGACCACCTATTCAAATGTATTCAGTTACAAGTCTCTCAGTAAAAAAACAAAACCAAACCAAACAAAAAATAGCTACTCCAGATAGAACCCAAAATTATTACACTCATCATAGCTTCTAATGGTTTATCTTATGTATTCAAGTCAGCATTAAAAATATACATACATATAAAATAAATTATGCTGGTGAAAAATATTACAAAGTCAATTCTTAATTAATAATTTCTATATGAAAAAGCAAAAACACAGATGACATAAAAAGTCAGATAATTCTATAGGCTTTTCTTTGAAACTGAAAATGTTTTGTATTTATATTTCACTTTGAGGCAATTGAAAATTATTGTAATTTACAGTATTTCAAGCAAAATAAAGAAACTTCCCTCCAACAAATGGCAGCTAGGATAGCAATGGGTAGAGTACTGGGCCTAGAGTAAGACCTTGAAATCTGGCCATCTGTGTGACCTTGAATAAGTCACTTAATCATATGTGCCTCAGTTTCCCCATATATAAAATGAACTGAAGATGAAAATGGCAAACCATTTCAGTATCTTTGCCAAGAAAATCTAAAAAAAAAATGTCACTGAAAGGCAGACATGAGTGAAAATGACTAAACGACAACAACAACACCGTGAGGAGGGAAAAAAAATAAACCAATTTTAGAAGAGAGGAAGGCTGATAATTTTCCCATTCATGTTCATTCAACGACTGTATATGACTTACTTTACGCTGATAAAAATCCAGATTTACTTCCCAGATCCATTTACAGCATGAACTAAAGTAAACCTGCCATATTTTGTGAGGATGAAATGGGTATTTGAGAGTTCTGATATAAAAGGGTTTTTGAAATGACTTCAGGCTTCATGGTATGATGAGCTAATAGAATTGAGTAAATAGAAGATGTCAATAAAGGATAAAACTAACCCGATTGGATGCTGTCATGAATTTGGAAGCAAGCTGTGCAGTGGGTAATCTATAATTAAGATGGTCATGTAATGAGCCAGTGGAATAGACACATTGAAAACATGCGCCTAGTGTGAGTATTAGTTTTTATCCAACTAAAAGCCATTTGCACAGAAGGACTGCTTTGGAATTTACTGCCTAACATATTTGCTTGAATTTTAATCCTTTATTTTGGGATGTCTGAAATATTAAACTCCATAAAAGTTTCAGTCAATTTGTTGTGAAAGAAAGTTACTCTCCTTCCCCATGGAGTCATTCTAAAGTTTGCTTCTACTTATATTTCATTTGCTCTTCCATACTAGGCTGTACTTTGCATTTTGGCTATAAATTGACTGATACTGGGGCATTTGAACAAAATTAAGTGGTCACTCTGAGGCTAGAGCATTGAGGTCAAATGTGATCTCAGTGTCTAGATGCAGAATAAAAGGCTCCATCCTTCTTGAGTTTACTCTTCTGGCGTTTGAGCTCCCCTTCTTTATCTGAGCTGCTTCTTCCTTAGGAGACATATCAAATTGTAATTTTTGTCCTTTTGATGTTTCCTACAGCAAGTACTGTTTCTTAGAGCACTGCACATTTTACCTTCATAAATAAAACATCTTTGCTCCTTTTGTGCATTCTGTTTGTTATTACCTACAATCCTAGGACTAAGAAGCATCTTTTATTTTATGGGGTTGTCTGCTTTATTGCTCCTTTAAGCTACCCTATGTTGGGAATACTTATGTAAGGAATGCTACGGATATTAGGAGGCTTGCTTCTATATGAGTTTGTCCTCATTTGAAGCTCACAAACCCTTTATTCTTCCCTAAATAATGTTTTGTTCTGAACCAGTGACATTTTCAGAGAAAGCCATTTGAGAAAGTGAGGGCCCCTGGAGACTAGTCAGGATGAAAAGCAGTGAATCATTCTCTTCCCTCCATAAAATAGGACCTTATCCTGTGTATTGTGTTTTGATTCCACTGATATTTTTGGAAACTTTTCCATCTACTTATAGCGTTTAATTGCAGCCTATTTCACAAAATAAGCTAGTCAAAAATGGCTACTTGTGATGATTAAATAAACCAGCAGATTAGAGACAATATGGAGATCCACCTACCCCCTCGGTACAGAGATTCACCCATGTAGCTCTTCTACTTTGATTTCTCTCTAAGAAAAGAAATTGAGTTTGTTTAGTTTCTTTGTTTGTTTTGCTTTTTAAGTTATGATATTGCAACTAGTTTAAATGACCAAGGAGACTATTTCCTCCTCAAGGTTTGAAAGTGTTTCATGTTTACCTTCATATCTCTAGTGCTAAATACATGCCTTGTACATAGTATGAATTTAATAAATATTTGGCAAGCTGAATTGCTCCAAATGGAGTGGAAAAACTTGTGTCATTTATTCCTCAAAGAAAATCTATTTGTACTGGCAAATCCACATTGTACCAGACAATAAGAAATCCCAGTCTTTTGCACAAATGCTTAAACGCTCTAGCATTTAAGGAGTGTCATAAAAATATTTAGAGAAGACATTTTATGGAGTGAAAAGTATACTGAATTTTGAAGCAGAAGATGGGGCTTGAAATTTTTATTTTTAATTATTTTGTGACTTAAAGAAAGTTGTTTAAACTTGGTAAGCTTTATTCTTCATCTGTAACATCAAGATGTTGGAATAAATACCCCTGAGGCTCCTCCTTGATGTAAATGTCATTCCACCTAATTCATTTATTAAGTCACTACTGGGCTGTGCATAACCTGTTGTGCCAGGTCTTAAAATTTGAAAGGGTTATAAGACAGGAAACTTTCGTCAACAGCAATTAAACATTTAGGGGCTTAGGGACAAAGTAATGAACTAATTGCAGAGAAGAAAAAGACAAAAATATAATAATGCCTAATCTCAGGGAACTTCCATTCTACTAGGGTGTGTCACATGTTCACAGGTAAGTAAGTACCAAGTAATTTGAAGAAGAAGAGATCACTAACAACAGAGGTGATCAGGGAAGGTTTCAGGATGAAGTCAAACATGCACTGATTCTTTAATGAACTAAGGATGCTATAAGATACAGAAAAAGAGGAGTTGGCATTTCAGAGTCATGGGACAATGGTGTAGAATGGCAGGGATAGGAGACAATGCCAATATTGGAAAACAATGAATAGGCTGGTTTGGTTGAATCTCAGAACGCATCAAGTGGGGTAAAAAGTCTAGTGGCAGAAGCCTGGCTCTGGAGAGTTTTAATGCTATCGGGATTTATCTTTTATATGGTGAGTGTTAGAGAATCACTAGAGATTTTTGAGCTAGGGAACGGTATGGTCAGGACAATGTTCTAGGAAGATTTTCTTGGAAGCTCTCAGAGGATAAATTGGAAATGGCAGTGATTGGAAGCAAAGAGACTGATTATAATAACCCATGTAAGAGGTAATGAGTGCAATAAAAGCATGAATAGAATAAAAGGAGCAGAATCTAAAGGTGTGGAAATAGAATTAGCAACCTTGATAATTCATTTCATATTAGATGTGAGGGCATGTGAAGACAGCCTAAGATGACTCCCAGCTTATAAGGAAGAATGTTGATGCTTTCAAAAGATAATAGCTTTGACTGTTACAAATAAACAAATTTACTATAAAGGACATTTAATGATACCATCTGTATCCAGAGGAAAAAACTGAGAAATAGAAGCGCCTACAAAATTATACACACACATAAGTGTATATACACATACGTGTGTATAAATACACATACAAACACACATGTGTGTGTGCCTATATGTGTCTAATAGTGACCATCTCTCAGATGGGGGGGGAGAAAAAAAAAGAAATTTACAAGATAATTTTGCTGTATCTTTAGAAGGATTAGCAAGTTGTACATGGTAGATTTACAGTTTCATGTATAATCATCTTTTTTATTATACTATATTATGGAAATACTTTATTCCATAAATTAAAGATATTTTTTAAAAAAGGAATAGGACATTAAGGAGCATAGGGAGAGAAGCCATGAAGGGGAACATGATGAATTCTATTTACATAGAGTGAATTTGTGATGGCAATGAAAAATATAAGTAGAGTAGGTAAATGATAATATGAAACCAGAGTTAAGGGAAATTGAGGCTCAATAGTACAGTACCTGGAACATGGGATGTATTTAATAGATACTTACTGATTCATTGATTCAAGAATTTATATATAGATTTGGGAACCAACTATATATTAAGTAACATTCACAAAGTGTTTTAAGATTTGGAAAGTATTATACATATATTATCTCATTGGATATTCTCATCAGCCTTAGAAATCAGATGCTATTATTATCTCCATTTTGCATGTGAGGAAACTGAGAGTGAGAGAGATTAAATGACTTGTCCAAAGTCACACAGCTAGTAGAAATCTAAGACAAAATTTTAATTGGGGACTTCTTGATTCTAAGTCCAGGGCTCTATCTACTCCAAAGAAGATCACTGAATATGAGGGAGGTAACGAAAACAAACAAATTACTGAGAGAAGAGAGAAAAAACCTAGGACAGAGCACTAGAGTTTATAATGAATGATTCAACGAATAAAATTTGGAAGGAATGACAGGACAGTCAGGAAGAGAGCTCTGCGGAGCAGTTTCAGGGAAGGCTGGGTGCAAGGAGAGTATTAACAGAATAACACTGATGGGATCTTTGACAGGATCAAAAGGTGTGGAGGTGTCAAAGCTCAAGGAAAATAAAGAAAATATTGATTTTTAGACATTAACAGGTCACTGGTACCCTTTGAGAGAACAAATTGTATTAAATAGGGGTGAGATCAGAATATTAACTGTGAAGTAAGCGGGTCATGAGCAAGTGGAGACAATGAGGGTAGGTCTTTTTGTAGGAGTTTGTGAAAATGAGCAGAAATATAAGAAAATATCTTGAGGTGAAGTGATGGTAGGGAGAGAATATTGTGCTGATTTTTTCTTATTTTGTTTTGTTTGTTTTGCAGAATGGGAGACACCTTTTGTTTGGTTTGTATTTTGCAGGAAATGAACCAGTTAATAGGTAGTAGTTGATGATGAAAAAGTGAGAAAGTCACAAAAAGGCAAACTTTAAGAAGTGATAAAATGAGCAGAACCAAGAGAAAGTAGTATAAAGTAATAGCAATAATGTTTAAGAACAAATTTGAACAAGTTATTTTGACTATTATAAACACCCAAATTAACTATAAAGATCATATGAAGAAATACACTAGACAGATAGGTGGATAGCTAGATGATAGCTAGATGGATGTACACATACATACCTATAGGTGTGTGTGTACATCCATCTATCTATCATCTATCTACCTTTCTACCTATTGTGTGCATGTGTGTGTGTGTGTGTGTGTGTGTGTGTGTGTGTGTGTGTGTGTACCCAAGTGTGTCTGATGGTAGCTATCTCTAGGATGAGGTTGGGAGGGAAGAAAAAAAAAGAAATTTACATGATAATGTTGTATATTTCAAAGGAATAGCAAGTTGTGAACTTGCAGCTGTACATGAAATCATCTTTTTTATTGTAATGTTATGGAAATGCTTATTTTATTTCATAAATTAAAAATAAAATTTAATAAAAAAAAGAAGTAATGGGATGGGATGGCATGAGGTAGGGATGGGATGGGTTCCAAGGTGGAATGGAACATACTCTTGGCCTGGAAAGTCAAATATTGGAACAAAGGAAAAGAAATTTAAATGTGATGTAATGGTCCTTTCTTTGTATTTTACAGTAGGGCTGAAGAGGGAGTTCTCAGTAAAAAGGAAGTAAGTTGTCTGCATAAAGGGAGGGGAAGGGAAGTGACCTAGTGGGCCTAAGGAAAGAACATGAGGAAAACTGGATACAGGAAATCTGTTAGAGCATCAGTCTGAGAAGATTAAAAGGATTGACACACCACAGGGAAGGCTCAGATGGAATCATAGAGCACAAATACATTGGATGCACTTGGCACTGTTATGTGACTTCTTCCAGCCATGTTCAGAAATAGACAGGAATCTTTTAAAAAGGATAAATAGCAACATGTGTGACTTTTGTTTTAATTTTGTCACTGCAAAAGCAAGGTTGTTTGCATAAAATGTTTCATGTTTACAGCAGGCAGAAAGGTAGCCAGGTTGCTCATTAATCAGTGTGATGATCCTGTCTGGGCACTTAGCACCCCAAAGAGATAATAATCCCTCCCTATATCCTCCTCTCCATTATAGTTCTGCCGACTACAGGGGAGAATTATTGGAACCATTGGGAGAAAGTAGAACTATATCTCTCAAGATAACCATAAATTTGTCATTAGACTGTAGAACAAAATCAGGCACTTCTCCCTCCTTCTGGCCTCTCTCCTTTTTCAGATTTGTATGTATACAACGCTGTCTGAGATCTAGGAGATAAGAATTTGTTTTCTTTTTAAAAAATGGAAATGTTTTCCTTTGCAAATGTGTAGCATCTGCCACATATGTCTTGAGAAAAGAAAGAAATGCTTCAGAATGATAAGAGATAAATGCTAAGAGTACTGAGTCAAACGTGTGCATATAACACCTATGGCAAACCCTCACATGTGGCCTCCCACAAGAAATGCACACCTGTTTAAAATCATTATATGATTAAGCTTCTACTTCAACCCACCGCTAACAAGGCCTGTTTTAAAATTTTGCCAGTCAAGACACATTAACTCAAAATAAAATACATCTAATCCAACAGAATAGCAATAAAGCAACAGGAAAAAATATCCCCTTGTACATGTGGGTCTTATCACATAAACAGTAATGAAATGTATTGGGTAACTCACAAGGTCAATCACAAGTGCTTCCCCGACGCATTCATCTAATTGTGACCCCTCCAAAGCTCTGAGTAATAGATCTGAAATGAATTATGGTTAACTCCCCCAAAGTGAATTCTTTCTAGGCCTTGAGGTCCAAAGGTCGCCCCTTAATACTGTGCTTTTCTGTCCAAAGATCCTCAATGTTTTGTATCAGTGTTGGGGGTCACATACCTGGGATTTGTGCTATTTGTGGAGAAGCAGGTAAGCATCAACCAGAACTCTAGAAGAAAGCCTGGTTCTGTATACTTCAAAATGTACCAGCTCATGTGAGTCTTCCTAGATTGCATTGAAACTATCACTTATGTCATTTCTTAAGACAAGATATTACTATATCATTTTCATATACCTTAACTTGTTCAGCCATTCTCAAGTTTATGTATTTCTAGTTTTTGCCATTTGCTATTAATGTATTTGCTTTTTCCTCTTTCATTTCTCTTTAGGACATAGACCTAGTGGTTCCATTATGGAAAGGAGAAGAAACAAGCATTTATTAAGTACCTACTATATGCTGGACATTGTAGTAAGTACTTAAAAGATCAAAGTACACAAAAGATCAAAGAGGTAGATGGTACTATTACCTCCATTTTACAATTGAGTAAACAAAGGCCAACAGAGATTAAAAGACTTGCCTAGGGTCATAGAGCTGGTAAGTGTCTATGGCTGGATTTAAACTCCATTGTCCACAAAATAAGCTAGTCAAGTCTCATGGAACATTCAGTGAGGACCAGCACCTATGGTGTGAGGACTTAAAAACTCCTTTTCAGGGCTGTTCATCTACATTTGGTGTCCACCTGCCACCCAAGTTTCACCTATGGCTTCAAGATGTTGCATGTGCAGCAGCCACACCACAGTAAAACTTTTTTGGAAGTTGGGCTAAACCAGGTTGAGAGTAACTGCCAGACCTCAAACCCATTGGTGAGTTGGAAGAATGTTTACCCCAAGCATGTGAAGACTGCCCCCATGGAATGGGCAGAGGAAAACAATTTGTTCCAGTGGCCATGAAGGCAGCTGAAGCAGGTGCTGTGGAGTGTTTAGAGCTTGGTCAGGTATAGAACACACCAAGCTCATCCACTGCATCTTGGCCATCATCAGTCACCTTGACGTTCAGCTTGCCACTGGCCATTGTTGACTCTGGAAGACAGAACGAGTTTGAAGATTTTGTGCAACTGTCTCACATTTAATTCATGCAGAAGTCAAAACATCATTTCTCCTTTCTGGGTTCCATTTCTCTTATCTTTAAAAATAGTAGGATCAGACTATTATCTTTGAAGGTACCTTCCCAGGATAGACCTTATGGGTCTCTTGTTTTTAAAGTAAAATTTTGATAAACTGATAAAATACCCAGTGCTTGAATTATTAAATTATTAAATATTGTATTCATAAGGCAACTACAAAGTCATGTCCCATGCATTAACAAAAACTAATCTTCTTTCCAGGTTTCACTTAAGTGCAATCACCTACAGGTAGACTTCCCTTATTGCCCCAGTTGTTTGGGTTCACTTCTATAAGTGATCTGTTATTTAATGATCTGAATAAATACTATATCTCTCAATAGAATATAAACTTACTGAGTGTAGGAACTGGTTGGTTTATCTATTGATTGAGGTCAGTTGGTTGACTGATAGATTCCAGAATTCAGCACAATGCCTCCAGAGTCATCATTCTATTCACCATGCTATCTAGCCCCTTTTTGTTGGGTCAAAGGGAATATACAAATTAGTTATTTTTCTAGTCATAGTTCTAAATTACCTACCAGAATATCTGAACAAAGGCACAGTTTCACCAACAGTGCTTTATATGCCTCTTTTTTCCCCGTATCCCTATCAATAGTTTCATTCCTCTGCCCATATTTGGCAATTTGATAAATGAAACTGCTTTCAATTTGATTTTCAATAATTATTAGTGATGCAGAGTCTTTTTCATCTGATCATTGATATAACTTGGTTTTCTTCTTTTGTAAACACCTATTCATATCCTTTAAACATTTTTCAATTAAGAAATGACTTACATACAAATGTCCATCCTCTCTGGTACCCCTTAGCTATAATGAGACATTCTTTACAATGCCAAATAACCGGCCTTGAATGTTTGCCCTGAAAATGAATGGTAGCCCTCAGTACTTAGATGACAGATAATATAACCCACCGCAGAAATTAAGTCAAACCAATGGGGGAGGGGGGAGAGGATGAAGCTTTTCCTATAATATTCCATTGAATAATATCGTTTTGATGACCTACTTTGAGTAAATCTGACTAGAAAGTGGAGGAATGGGTCATGAAACATTTGCTTTAATAACCATTTAATCATGATGATTGTAGAAAGATTCACCAGCATTTTCAGCAAAAATAAATTTTAAAAAGGCTCTTTGTACAGATATTTGAAGAACGGGCTCATCACATATCAAATTTAGAGGTTTAAAGAGATTTCTCAGGGTATATAGTCCAACTTGCTCATTTTACATATAAATAAAATAAGGTCCAGATAGAGGAAGTTCTCCCCCTGGAGATGGATAGTGTTTTTCATCATGGATCCCTTTGAATTGGAAAAATAAATACATTGATCATTTTTTTTAATCTAGCAACTGATATAAATGTATATTTTTAGAATTCCCTTTTTTATATAAAATAATGTTATCATATGTCATGATAATTGCCAAAATGTTTAAACTGCAGCCATTTCATTTTTCTTTTTAACCTCCATCCCACAACTTCATTGTAGGCACATTCAAATTGCCTAAATGGAAGAGGATCCTGGGGGAAGAATTGAGGGTCAGTGTTAGCCTTTAAACGGATACAGTATCAAGTCATGTTTTGTTTTGGCCAGTGTTATACCATTGAGTAGATATGGTACCTCATGGCTGAAGTACTTCTGTAGATGAGTCTACTTCAGAGATGGGCTTAGCTGAAAATAATGATAACCATCCATGTTAAACCTCTGTGACATGCACAGCACCCAATGGGAATCTTTAGTATAGTACAGTAGACATAGAAAAGCCTTTCTAGTGCCTTAATTTGCTTCCATGATTGGAAAGTTAATATTTATTTGGCTACACTCATAAGCATTCAAACATTAAAGTCCAACTCCAATTATCTTGCCTCCCATGTGACAGTACAATTGTTCGTTTTCTTGTTTATGTGTCTATTTCTAAATCTTCTAGGAAGTTCATCTTACCTTTTCACTTAATTTCATTTTATAGAAAAATGTTTCAGAAATTTCCAAAGAAGAAGGTCAATGTTAATAACATTTTTGTAAGACTTGTATAGATAGTCAGCTAAAGTTTTAAGGCTGTGGCCGTGAGTTTTTTGGGTTTTTTTTTCATCCTTTGGCAAGCTGTTTTTAATGAACAAAAATGTCTCTCTTGATTCCTACTAGGAGAACATGTGCTTAATTCTTGATTTGCAAATACACTTAGTGGTGGCAAATCATCCACTTGGGAGGATGGATTTGAATTTTAGTACTAGCCCAGAGCACTCTAGTGTAAAATCTTATGAATAAGAGGGGCAGTTCAGGTGGGTAATATAGCTTTTTAACTTAAACTGGAATGGCTATAAAATAATGAGAGGAAATATCTTATCATAAAGTGGTTCTAAATTCAAGCCCAACATTTTCTGAGCAAAGCCGATATGATTGTAATAACTGCATAAGCTCCACAGTATAACTTTCTAAGCTACTGTCTTTGAATAAGATTATACTACTTTTTTTGGAGGGGGCAGGCAAGACAATTGGGGTTAAGTGACTTGCTCAAGGTCACACAGCTAGTAAGTGTGTCAAGTGTCTGAGATCAGATTTGAACTCAGGTCCTCCTCCTCTATTCAGAGCACCATCTAGCTGCTCCCTACATTAATTTTAATTCCATTTGACAAACCTTTAAGTTCACAATATTTGCAAAGCATCATAGGTAAAATGATATAGTAGATAGTGAGCCATCTTTAGAGTTAAAACATGCTGTTCAAGTCACTATTCTGACACATGATGGTTGTGTGACACTGAGCAAGCCATTTAATGTCACACTTTCCCCGGGTACCCCTAAGAAAGTAAAATACACAGCAGGTGTGAATATGCATTGGTAGAGCAAGTTTCCTTGCCTACTGTTCTTTAGTCATTTTCAATCATGTCTGACTCTCGTGATGCCATTTGGGACTTTCTTGGCAAAGAAATTAGAGCGGTTTTACATTTCCTTCTCCAGACTATTTTACATATGAGGTAAACTGAGGCAAACAGAGTCAAATGATTTGCCTGGGGTCACACACAGGTAGTGTCAGAGACCAGATTTAAGCTTGGGAAGATGACTCTTCTTGACTCAAGGCCTGGCATTCTAGTCACCATGTCACCTCACTGCCCTGGTATAGAGCTCCCAATAGCAATGAAACCATAAACCTGTTTCCCTTATGTCTCCTCTCCCTCAGATTTGCAAGGCATTGTGCTCAATTTTGGAATCTATCAGTCAATCAATTAATCTCAATCAATAGGTACACCAATCGGTTCCTACACTCAGTAAGTTTACATTCTATTGAGAGATATAATATTTATTCAGATCACTAAATAACAAATAATTTATAGAAGTGAACCCAAACAACTGGGGCAATAAGGGAAGCCTACCTGTAGGTGATTGCACTTAAGTGAAACTTGGAAAGAAGATTGGTGTTTGTTAATGCATGGGACATGACTTCGTAGTTGCCTTATGAATACAATATTTAATAATTTAATAATTCAAGCACTGAGTATTTTATCAGTTTATCAAACTGTAACCCCTAAGGTCTATCCTGGGAAGGTACCTTCAAAAATAATGTAGTCTGATCCTCCTATTTTTAAAGACAAGGGAAATGGAACCCAGAAAGGAGAAATGATGTCTTGACTTCTGCATGAATTGGAGGTTAGGCAGTTACACAAAATCTTCAAACTTGTTCCCTCTTTAAGAGTCAACAAATTCCAGTGGCAAGATGAAAGTCAAGATGACTGACAATGGCTTGGATGCAGCAGATGAGCTTGGTGTCTTCCATATCTGACCAAACTCTAAACACTCCACAGCACCTGCTTCAGCTGCCTTCATGGCCACTGGAACAAATTGTTTTTCTCTGCCCACTCCATGGGGGCAGTCTTCACATGCTTGGGGTAAACATTCTTCCAACTCACCAATGGGTTTGAGGTCTGGCAGTTACTCTCAACCTGGTTTAGCCCAACTTCCAAAAAAGTTTTACTGTGGTGTGGCTGCTGCACATGCAACATCTTGAAGCCATAGGTGAAACTTGGGTGGCAGGTGGACAGCATATGTAGATGAACAGCCCTGAAAAGGATTCTTCAAGTCCTC
The DNA here is from genome assembly GCA_028627135.1 of Pseudochirops cupreus. Taxonomy (NCBI): domain Eukaryota; kingdom Metazoa; phylum Chordata; class Mammalia; order Diprotodontia; family Pseudocheiridae; genus Pseudochirops; species Pseudochirops cupreus. The sequence goes on from CM053580.1 coordinate 42,830,351, forward strand.
ACACCAGAGGTGCTGATGCTCACTGAATGTCCCATACACACTACAAATATGTTAAAGCAATTAGGAAGCCATTACAGACACACACACACACACACACACACACACACACACACACACACACAGAGACAGAGACACAGAGACAGAGACAGAGACACAGAGAGAGAAAGACACAGAGAAAGAGACACACAGAAACACAGAGAAAGAGACAGACAAGGAGACAGATAAAAAATGAGCAGTACAGTAGAGTTGGACTTGTGAAATTATTATTACTATTAAGATTCTAACTACCTAATTGATCTAGGAAGGAACTTTATATAGTAGGAAACTAAGGCCAGAGAAGTTAAATTACTTACTCAGACTCACACAACAAATAAGAATTCAACACATAGTTTGAGCCCAGTTTTCTGACTCTCAAAATCAGCACTCTGGTCTAGCTCTTCACCCTCTTCTGTCACAAAGTAGGTGAACTCTTTCTTCTCTCAGGCCCATCTTGCTATCTTTCCTCATACATTAGTGGTTTTGTTGGGTTTCTATTTCAGACCCATAAGTGGTAGTCCTACATCGCTCCCTACCATAGGATTTTATGAACCATGATGCAGTCCCTTTGCTCTTCTCCCATCACTTTGTCACAGGCCAAATATGAGAATTCATAGTTATAGGTTTGATATCAGGAGTACAAAGATTCACAAGATGGAAATGGTTCCTGTCTGGCAAAGGCACTAGCAAGTAAGATTAATAATGTTTGCCAACTACTGATGATCATTTCTCCTGTTTGATGAGATAATGTATTTGTCAAACATATTTGTCTTCCCAGAAATCTCTTTAGTGCTTCTGAAAAAGGAAAATAATGAAAAGTGGATTAGAAGGTCTCATTGCAATAATGAACTTTCTAGTATTTACCTTCTTTTAGCAATCCATCACTTTCAAACTTGATCTCTGCCTGTAACCTATTGTGAACCCAACTGCTTCTTTCCACTTTCTATTCTGGTGTTGGGGAACAGGAATCAAATCAAATGCTTTCCTTGTTTCAGGAAAGGAACTTCTTTGACATCCAAGTCCTCTGTGGATCAACTCACCACCTTTGTGACTTCCAGAATTCAAATACTTCCTTGATAAGTATTCCCTTACACTTCTCCCAGTCTACCAGAATGTAAGCTCTTTGAGAGCAGGGACTGAATTCCCTTTGTATTTTCATCCTAGGGTTTAACACAATCCTTGCCTCATGACAAGAACTCAATAAACACTATTTTTTTTCCTAAAGAGTAAGGAAAGGCCTTTGAGGATTTTCCATTGCTCTTTATTGTCCATATAATGTTCCCCTCTATTAGTGCACATAATTGACTACAAACTACAGTTAATTTTTCAATTAGGCTCATGAAATACTCTTAGGTCCAAAAGTCTAAAGGCACTGGCTTGATTTTAACTGCAGAGAAATTGAGATCTTTTCTTCCACTTATCAGTGTGGTTTCCTACTTTTGAACTTTATTCTTTCTGCTGCAGTGTTGCTCCTTATTTACATCTCCTTTGCATACCATATGGGTGTGCAAAGACATCTTGTGAATATTCATGTCATTGCCTTGGGAATAAACATTGACTTCACTGAAGCTACTATGGTACTACTTGGGTTATTGGCTTACTATGAGAGCTGCCAAGGAGCTGATTTAGGAGGGGTAAAGTGAATGATGCTTTGGCAGCTTGGCTGCCAGAATGATAGACAGGTGGGAGCGGACATTATGTATTCCCTGAAGAGAAAATAGGCCCTGGAAGTCTTCAAAATATTCAAAAACAGTTGTGTGTGTACATTTTCCTCCCCTTTGTTGGTCCTTAGGGATTGTGTTACCCAAACTGAATTCGGAAGGGCAGGAAAACACAAAATCATCCAAATGGTAGACAAAATGAGTTCTCCAAATGTAAGTTTGGCTCACTACAAAATTCATCGCCAACAAATACTCCACCTTAAGACATCACCAACAACCAATGCACATTCTAGGAGAGTCAACCTTATAATTGCGGATTAGAACCTGACTAAAAATGCAGGGAATCAACAATGTATGCTTTCATTTCCAGATCACATGAAGAAATCTTGCTAACACTAAGCTGAGACACAGAACTACAATTAAAAAGAAAACAACACTCAGGCATCTATTACAAAGCTGATATTCATGATGGACTGCTCATTTTTCTTCACTTCATAACCACTATCATTAAAATTTTATATCACTTTTTACTTTATGGTTTTATGGACTCTAAAGAAGTACCTTAATACAATTGTAACCATTTGAAATGGTTGCCTGTGATGAGTGATATCTTATATAATTCAACATTCACTGGTTAATAATGACTGACTCGATAATGGGTTTCAGGCACTGTTCTAGGTGTTATGCAAAGGAGAATGAGACATTAAATTTCTATCCCATAGAAATTTAAAATATAGTAGGAAAAATGTGGTCTATACACAAAAGATCTAATAAAAATTTAGCCCCAGCTTCTGTGACCTGTACGACCTTGGGCAAAAATCACTCTCCCATCTGGAACTGAGATTCCTCAGCTTCAAAGGGAGGGGATTGGACTAAATCAGTGCAGTGATCTCCTGAAGACCTAAGTCTATGACCCTTTGATATAGACAATAAATATTATATCAACCCAGGGAAGATAGCCTGTTATATGGTAGGTTTTATGTTTGATTTTCAGTACACACTTGTGATTTCATTAATTTGGGAACCTCCTGTAGAAACTTCCTTCATTAATGCTCCCTAGCAACTCACTAAAGAAAGTACATTTTGATCAAGGAAAGCTCAGAAAACATCTTGGTGTATACGGGCTAGATTTCTTTTTTAATGACCATGCCTTAAATCCAGTTCACCGGGGCTCTCATTGGTTGGCTAACAACAGGTCCCAGTCCAAGCTTTACTTGATCATTGTTTGAGTTATGAATGACTCAGAGTGAGTGTAAGTAGCAATAGTTTCTAATTTGGCCAGAAAACCCTGAGGATCTTCACCTCTCCAGATTGATTTGTTGTTGTTTTTGACTAGTTAAGAGTCCATTCTTTGCCTCATTCTTTGCTTAGCCTTAATCACTAGTTTGTGTTTATTTTTCTGTCTTTGCCTCAGAAGAACTGAGACCTGGGAAAGACTATAGCTTAAAAAGGACAAGGTCTCCCACTGCATCTGGACCATCTCCAATTTTCCTGATCTGTATCTTGCCGCTGGACCCAGATGGCTCTGGAAGAGAGTGAAGCTAGTGACTTTGCACAGCCCTATCTCACTTAAATTCAATTCACTAGCCAGTCATAACATTACCTTCCTTATGTCATGATTCTCTTTGGGTCAAACAACACTGGCAACTCATTTACAACATTATCTTATGAAGTATTCCTAGGGAAGTTAGATGTTAAGTAGCTTGCCCACCTGAATCCAGGCTATTTTGACTCTAAGACTAGCAGTCTATCCACAACATGTGGCTTCTCATGTCATATGATACAACTGAGTATATTAGTTGTTTTACTGAATATGTGTGTAGCCTGTCAACATGTAAATACGAGCATATATCCATTTTCAAGGTATCCCATTAATCCAAAGTCACAGAAATTGAGCTACATTATGTAATGTTGTAATCACACTGAAATGTACCAGATCAGGAGTAAGGATCAATTGTGTCCCCAAAGACCTAGTGACAATAATGACCAAATTCGGAGCAGTAATATAGCTTAGTCCCTGATCACATGATAGTATAATTAGGTGAAGTAAATAACACTTTCAGACCCTATATCTGTTGGTGGTATTTTCTCTCTCCTGGTCTATGGATTTGTAAACATCTTTCTAGACCTAGGTCAAGGTCAAGGTCACCTACTTAGTTTTGTAGGAACAATTAAATTCACAGTGAATACAAAGGAAAAGCACAAATACAGGTTACCTGCAATTCTGGAGCAGAAATATAGAAGGTTGTAAACCTCCCCTCCCAATTTTACAGCTTGCCTAAGCACAGGTCAGCCCACTAGCCCCACATAAAAGCAATACAATTAACATGATGAAGCTCATTCCCCAGAATTTCCTGGTGATGAAGATATTAATTGACCCAATTTTTATTGCTCTGGAAAGTTTTTGCCCAGTAAAGTTCTACTGCATGGAGAGAATAAGTAATCTCCTTCAGGATACTATTCCACAGGAATTCTGACCTTGTTGTATCTCATGATTGACCCCATCCCTTTCTTTGTATATATCTGTATTTTTCCCCCTATGGAGTAATAACTTAAATACTGGCCCCCTGGTGAAAGTTCATCTTGGACAGATAAATGACAAAGTAGATGGAGGGCTAAGATTGAAGTCAGAAGACCTGAGTTTGAATCTTACTCTCAGATAGCTATGTGACCCAATTTAACTCTATTTCCCTCCCTCTCACTCTATTTTCTTACCTGCAAAAAGGAAGGATAACAGCATTTGACTCACAGGGCTATTGTGAGGATCAAACAAGATAATCTACGTGAATTGTTTTGCAAGCCTCATGACACCATAATTACATCCTGTTGTTGGCATTCTTGCTACTTTAATATTCTGTGCCCTTAAATAACATCAATCCTGGAGTTGTTATTCCACTAGGAAAAAAGGTAGGTGAGATGCTATTCTGAGCTGGTAATGATGCTGAGTATGGTAGCTATTTGATGAGAACTGACCAGGTCTAGATTAATCTGATTAGATTTGAATCTGGGAGTGCCATTCTGAGACACCATCTCTTCCTAATAGGTAGTGAAACCACTAGGGAAGACAGAGATGCCAACAGGCCATTCATTATCTAGTCACTTAGTAAAAGGAATCACAGAAGGGGAATGAAACCAGCTAGGAGAAAATGTTAAATGAAATGGAAGACTGAAATTGGAGAAATGTAAATCATTAGAGCAACTGCCTTTTGGTCGTGAAGGCCGAATATGCCAAGTGAGATGGGGAGCTTCCCTGAGGAAAGATGAGGAGACAAGGGCCACAAACAGAGAGCAAAAACCTGGAAGAATCTTTGGACTGAACTTGACTTTCCAGAGAGCCAGGAGATTAGAAACTTCTTGGGATTTAAGAAGATGCTCTCTATGTCTTTTGCATCCATTGTGACCTACCCAGGATAATGTTTGTTTGTTGTTTTGGTTTTTGAGCAGGCTCTTAAATATTTTATCTAGCTCCTGATCTCAATAACCTCTCCAGGTGACTGAACACTGTTACCTAGCTCAAATTGACCCTTTTGCCCATGCTGTCTAATAAATGCCATTAGTACAACACACAGGTTTCATTCTATCCACATTCTCTGCTTTCCTTCCTCCTGAACAGTTTGTTATAACTCTTCTAAGCTCTCTCTCTCGCTCTCTCTCTCTGTCTGTCTGTCTCTCTCTCTGTTTCTCTCTCTCTCTCTCTCTCTCTCTCTCTCTCACACACACACACACACACACACACACACACACACACACACACACACACAGAGGCGCGCTTTCTTAACTCAATGAATATAATCAATCACTTTACCAAATGTTCAGGCAAACCAGTTATTGGCTGACATGGAAACATAACAACAACATATTCAACAATTTACTGAACTTACTTGGGGTTATAAAAAGTTACAGAAGGAAAAAAAATATTACATTACAAACTAGTATGGAAGGCTAGAGGAACTTTGTTTTGTTTTGTTTTTCTTTTCAGTTTTTTTATTCTAAAGAATGGATTCCTGGAAAAACAATACCATTAACTTATCCCAAATTCTTTGAGACATGATTTCTTTTTAAAATAAATCACTGTCGATGAGATGTACTTTAATCCATCCATAATATTAGCACATAGACTTAATAAGTTCTTGAGATCTCTTCTAGCCTTGTTACTGTGTGAGGATCGACATTTTAAAATGCCATTTCAATTACATTTGGGTGACAACACAGGAAAAACGCAATTGAATAAATATCTTCTCTCATATCATTAAAGCTGCTATAATCAGTGAGACATAATTATGTGGCTTCTGTTCTGATATTACCCTCTATCAATCTGATATTTATCTTGTATCTACATAGTTATTTGCATGTTTTCTCCCTCATTAGCATATGAACTCCTTAAGCCTGGAACCAGGGTTTTCCCTTATTTTTTTTTTTGCATCATCAGCTTTAAAGTACTTAGTATACAGTAAACAACTAATAAATGCATATTGACTGAATTATTGACTGGCAGGGGGTAACTTTGAAGAGAGTATTTCCTTACCCCAGGGTGGCTAAAACTTAAAGAAGAATTAGACTAGATCCCTGAGTATTTAATCAGGCAACCAAGCCCAAGATTTTACCAGCTGCTGCTTTAATCACTAATCAGGCAATTCCCATAATCTGGGAGGTGAACCAAAAATCCTAGGGTTTGTTTTTCTATCACTTGAAATCACTTTATTGTGGAAGCAGCAGCCTTCTAGCTTATTAAATTCAGACAGATGTCTAATAATGAGCTAGGGCAAGCATGACATGCCAAAGAAAAATATTCCCAATATTGTGACATTTCTGTTATCTAATTCCTCAAACACTTAAGCAAGTCAGGATAGTGGAAAGAAGGAGAACTGGAAGTCAGGAGATCTGGAGTCTATTCCATGCTCTGTGGTCATTTAGCTGTGTTATATGGGGCAAATCATTTAACTCTTCTAGGCATGTTCCCTCACTTACAAAATAAAGGAGTTAGAATGGCTAAATATTTAATTCATTCTTCCAATCAGATTTAATAAGGCTGAAACAAATAAGGCATGCAGAGCTGAGGGGTAGAGAAAGCATGTATGCACAGATGCATATGTACATGCATGAATATAGACAGATGTATGTCATATATACATAATTACTTGTCATATACATAGTATATAGTCGGTATTACTACCATTCTAAGACCAGTATTTTTTTGGAATGGTGAAGGAGACACAATTTTAATGCTACTACTCCCAAATGAACAAGTGAAAATGTCTCTATATGAAATAAAATCTGAGTTTACAGCCCAATAGTCCTGGAGCAGCTATACTCCATTTAACTTTTTCTATCTATCTAAATCTTCAAGACTATACTGGTCAGAGTATCTGGATCATCAGAGATTTAGGCAAGATTTTAGAGTTAACTGATTGGTGTTGCTCCTGGGGTTAACATCTCCCACTGCCCACACATGTTGGATTCAGACCTGAGAAGGTCTGAAGACAAATGCCAACAGCCAGTATGGACAGGAAGGTGTAACAGCAAGCACCATAGCATACCCAGGATGGCTGCTAACACAGGTTCCTTATCTTATTTTCTAAAAGAAAGCAACTTTAAAGGGGTTAACAATCTTACTTTACACACACACACACACACACACACACACACACACACACACACACACACCATTCACTTAGTTAAGGGTAAAAAGTCAGTACCTTGAACTTCAGAGAAAAATACAAACATGCTACAAACAGAAATCACAGCGACAGAGAAAATAACAGAAATCTACAGACAGGGCTTCTAGCTGTCTGATCAAAGCTATACATACATAGTTACCAGAGAGAGAAGAACCAACATCCAGGTTTTCAAAACCAGGGCATCCTTAACAGTTAGTCAGAGTCTTGTCTGGCCAAATCACAGCAACACTATTCCAATGAGTGAGGCCTAAAGCAAAACCTCCCCTCAGTATATGCCCTTCTTCAGAGCCATAGGGTATCCCAACCCTAGTGATTCACTGCCTAATTACAAAGTAACAAAAGCTGTGGACCTTGCTTAAAAACAAGCTTCCCTTAATCAAGTTCCTCTTGTTGGGCTCCAACTGAGGTCTATTAATGGGTGGGGAAGATCTTCAACTCCCTTCAACATTACAGAAGGAAAGGTACAACTCCAAGGGAGATGGATTTGGTGGAACTGGAGGTGAAGAGGCTGTAGAGAAGAAGTTTCAAACATTTCCTGGGTTAATTGCAATCTACCACATGCCCATGTGTGACCACAACCAGACTAAAGCATGTTTGGGAAGTATTTACCAAAAGAAATAAAATACAATAAATGTAGATTTTAATATGTTGTTTACTAAGTCAATCCCTGACCTGCAGAGATCCTTGTTTACTGTAAAGTGGCCACTGTTTCTATTTGAGTTTGACACCACTAGAAAATGTAGGGCTCCACACTGCAGCACAGTCTAAAACTGTTTAGTGTTCAATAGAATGTAATAGATAACTAGCCTAAGAAGATGCTATTACAGAGAACTAATTGCAAAGATTCCTTGGATTCCTGTGCCTTAGCAGTGTTCTAGGGACTGCACCCATTACCTTCTTGATTATTCAAATCTCACAGCACTTAACATAGGAACCGAAGAAAATCTGATTCAGGGAGCTGGTTATTAAGTGCCTACCATGTACCAGAAATTCTGCTAAGAACTGGTGATACAAAGAAAGACAACAACCAGTCATTATTCTCAAGAATCTTTCAACCTAACGTGAAGAAGACATACAAGCAACTATGTACAAAGTATAAATGAAAGATAGTCTCAGAAAGAAGGGACTAAGATTACAAAAGACTGGAAAAGACACTGCAGAAGGTGGAACTTTCCAAGAGAAGTCAGAGGGCAGCGGTGAAGGAAAGCATTTTAGGCATGAAGACAACCATTGCAAGTATTATCTGTGAGTGATAGAGAATGAACCAGTATTGTAAACATACACATGTACATATACATATATACAGATACATACACATACAAATGCATTTATTGTATATGTATACGTGTGTGTATATAGGAGTGAAGTAGGCATACCAGAAGAACAATTTATACTATAACATCAATATTATAAGACTGTCCATTTCAAAAAATTTTATACTAGAATGAACAGGAACAGGAGAACAATTTATACAGTATTGATACTGTAAAACAAATAAGTTTGAAAGCTCTAAGAATTATGATCAATATAATGACCATTCACTTTTATTTCACAGTAAATCTCGTGGAGTTTTTCTTTGCATCAATCCTATAATTGTGTATTTGAAACTTCCACCACTTTTGTCCTAGTTCTGTGTCAAGAAGTTGAACAAAATAAATTTATGCTCTCTTCCATGTAACTGCCCTTTGAATACTAAAAGATAAGTCTTATGTCCTCTCTAAGTCTTCTCTAGACAAACATCCAGGTTCTTTTGATGGTTCCTCATATGACTTAATGTTGTGGCATTTCACCATCTTGATTGCTCTCCTTTGAATACCATCCAGCCTATGCATGCTTTCTGCAAAATAAACATAATGTTCCAGGTATGATCTGATCAGGAAAAAATCCAGAAGAACTATTACTGGCCCTTTCCCACCCCCCCTCAACCCAACTCATTCCTCAATGAAAATATTCATAATGTATTGCAGAAATAAGAAGCACATTAGAGACCTCCCAAATGAAATCTATAGTGATTCAAATGAGTTTGAACTGAATATCTACAAAACACAAAAACAAAAACAAAAACAACAACGAGAGGGGATGACAAATGCATAATGTCCAGATGGGCAGCAACTGGGGGTGGTGGTGGTGGAGAAGAACAGATAATCCTTGCCATCAAATTGTATACATTTTAATTGATGAGGGGAAAGACAGGGAGAGATATGATCTAAATATAACATAACATAGCATAACTTAATGGAATGGAATGGAATAGAATAGAATAGAATAGAATAGAATGGAATAGAATAGAATAGAATAGAATAGAATAGAATAGAATAGAATAGAATAGAATAGAACAGAACAGAACAATAGGGTCAAAGAAGAGAACCAGACAATGGCTTGCAGAAAAATTAGGAAATGAGCAATACTGTCAGGTTTAAAGAAGATCTGGACAGACTTCATTCAGAAGCCTATACATAAGTTGAATCTTGAAGGATGAGAAGTCTAAAAGACAGAAATAACAAGGTAGTTTATTACATCAGCAGTGGTTTGCACAAATTTATTGGAAGTATGAGATGGTGTACTAATTTCAAGAAACAGAGAATCATCCAGTCTGGCTGAGACATTGATTGTATGAAGAAGGAGATTATGAAATAATGACCAAAGTATCATCAATTTAGAATGTGACACAGATTTCAAGGTAATATACTTTAACTTTATTTTATAGCTGAGGAACTACCTCAGAGAGATTAAGAAATTCACTCCAAATTGCACATTTAGTCATTGGCAGTGCTCTCATACTGTAGATCTAGTGCTTTGTTCCATTCCACAAAGATAAATTAGAGGTTCTGAAATGCCTGGTTGAGCTGTTTGTTCCTTTGATCTTAAAAATACTTACAAAGTGCACAGATTGTTTGTTTTGAGCAGGAGGGTGACACGATTACCCTTTAGCCAACAACAGCCAAAAGGAAGAATTTTAATGATTTCTCTGTATCTATGAATGTTGGGCATACAAAAAATATGAAACAAACAAACAAATAAACCAAAGGAGTCCTTTTCTTCAAGAAACTCGAATTTGAATGAGGAACAAAGCATGTAAATATCTAGGTGAGCACCGGATATTTACAAAATATATGGGAGATATGATCTGATTGGGGGAGTGTTTTACTGCTAGGGTGATGGCAGAAGGCATGCTGAAGAAGACAGTATCAGAGTTGAGTCTTGAAGAAGACAGACAGAGGTGAGGGAGTAGAGTAATCTAAGTATAAAAAATACTTATTACCAAGACATGAAAAAACGGAGAGGGCAGCTAGGTGAAGCAGTGAATAGAGCACCAGCCCTGAAGTCAGGAGGACTTTGGTTCAAATCTGGACTCAGACACTTGACACACTTACTAGCTGTGTGACCTTGGGCAAGTCACTTAACCCCAATTGCCTTGCCTTCCCCCCTCCAAAAAAAAAAGACATGGAGAAGGAAGATGGTGCTGGTTTGAGGAACTGCAATCGGGCCTATGTAGCTGGCCCATAGAATGTGGAGAAGGAATTAAAATGTAAGAGGACAACAAAGATAGGAAGGGGGGAAGTTAGGAAGAAATATGTTAAAGTGAATAGTTTATAGTTTAACAATATTTTATTATGATCACTCGTGGTCCATACTTAAGACTGTAAACTCCTTTAAATGACGGAATGTCTTTTTGCCTTTTTATGTGTGACTCTGATCTTTTATGAGTCTCCCCCTCTCTTGATCACTTTTCATTCTCCCTGCTGGTTCTTCATTCATACAACTCTCATAAACTGTAGGATAAACTAAGGATCTATCTTAGACTTTCTTCTCTACTCCACACAATTCCTTAGTGATCTCATTAGCTTTTGTGAATTCGATGACCATTTCTTTGCTTTTGGTTGAGAATTCTATAGATACAGTCAGTCTCCTCTGCAAATTACTGCCAAACCTTTCCAACTACCTTTTGGACAACTTAAAGAGGGTGTTTGATAGGCATCTGAAACTCAACATGTCCAAGGAAGGACTCATTATTTTTTCTTCCAAATACTTCCCATTCTTAACTTCCTAATTGCAGGTTCTATCATGCTCCAAATCACACAGATTTCCAACCTTGGTGCCATCCTTGACTCCTCACTGTTATTCACCCCACAACCCTAACCCTAAATTTGATATATCTGTCATCAAATTTTGTCGTTCTTATCTTCACATCTCTTATATCCCCTTCTCTGTACTCACAACCGAAACCCTAGTTTATGCATCCATCATTTCTTGTCTACACTATTTAGTATCCTTCTAAATTGTTTTTCTGAGTCTGTCTCTTCCTTTTCCAACACATCCTTCACTTGAATGCCAAGGTGATTTTCCCAAAGCGTATGTCTAACCATCAGTGTTCCTTGTTCAACAACTATGGAGTATCCTTATTTTCTTAACAAACAAACAAAAACTCCTCTCTTTGATATGTTAATTGATTGGCTATGCTATTTGAGTCAATGCTTTTGATAAGTGATAATTTTATCAACTTACTGCCTGTTGGTGGAAAGATTTTTCATGGCCATTTATGAGATAATAGAAGTAATTGTCCTTTCAACCTGGGGTAATTTTAACCCTCTGTGGGTACTCAACTGTCAAGTACAAGTTAGGAGAGTAGTCCAGTAGGAATGCTAAAAACATAAGTAGGCCTAAATCAACATCGCTAATTTTGCTGATATTTCTCCTTTGACCCTCTCCCCTATTTTTAATAAGTAGGTCTTGTTCCATGTGCTCCTATTCCTTGTACTCTAGGTATAGTAAATGGGGTATCAGGGAAATAATAGAGACTCATGCTTCCTAGTTCATGAATCCCTGCCTAGATTCTTGGCTCAGCATTCTATATATTCTCAGAGTTAGAACCTACATATTCTAGACTTTTCAAGTACAGTAGAAATGCCCTGGACTCTTGAACTCCAGCTTCTGAGACAAGCTATCTGCTACCACACCCAATGACTATTCTCCATCAGTTTGAGCATTCTCAGGAAATCTGCCAAGTTCCTATGCACTTGTATCTTATCTCCTATTCATCCCCAAATTGCCCATTCCATTGTCAACCTATTCCTAGTTATATTGCAAATCAAATGTCTATCCAGCTGTGTGGAAAAACTATATAATTTTATTCTACATCAAATCATAGTGGAAATATAAGAAAAAAAAAACATTCTGTTCAGTGAATAAGTTAATTAGCTACCCTTAATTACCCAGCTCAAGTGATCATATGAGCTGAACACATTAATCTTACTTTCAGATCTGAGACAAGGCAATTGAAAGAATACTAAGGACATAGAGGATGGTCCACAATGAGTTTTTTCCTTTCTGTTTTGTGGGAGGTAATGGGGGACATCTAAAGGCTCTTTAAAAAGCAACCTATGAAATCCTTCCAAGACACACGAATGTAACTTTGTGTGTGTGTGTGTGTGTGTGTGTGTGTGTGTGTGTGTGTTAAGGTAAATATTTGGATATTATGAGATATATATATATATTTATATATCCCTATATATGTATATATGTCATAATATCCAAATATTTACCTTAAGACACACACACACACACACACAGATACACACACATATATGGATTCTGTCAGTTGATTTGATTTGGAAGTCCTTTTATCCCCATACAGTGTGCTTGACCAGAGCAAATGACCAAATTAACAATTTTTACTTTCCGCAATTTCTGTCATTGATGCCTTTTGAGCTGCTCTGGCAAGTTACTTCCTGGTAGTTCTTTCTGCTGTTGCTGACTTCTTGGAAGCTTAAGTATATGCATAGAAAGGAAATGTGAATATATCATCCTCAGAAGGTAAGGAATATTCTGATAAATATGATTTTTAGGTGGCAAGGGAATGGTATAGGTTAATGGTATATATGAATTTTAATTATTTTGCAAAAATCATTTTTCACTGAATCTTACTTTCTGTTTCTATTGAAAAGAAGAAAACATAGTCCAAAACTAATGCATAGTCTACATGATGGTAAAAATCCTTCAGGCAGAGAAATAAAATCAATGTAGATATGTAATAATTCTCGTTTGTAAATATTTTAAAACAGAAAGACTCTCAACCATCAGGGCCATGATGGAGTAGAAAGAATTGAAATTTAGAAACAGAAGACCCTGGGTTAGTCTGGAGTCTGCTGGTTATTTTTTGGTGACCCAGTGCAGTTCACTTAACTTTTCTGGCCAGTTTCATTTTCTGTAAAATGGAGTGTTTGTACTACATGATTTCTGAAATATCTACCAATTCTAAGTTGTGCAATACTATGAAATGCATATGAGATACAACCTCTCTTAATTCCATTCTTCTGTTAATTATTTCCTATTTATATATGTCACACCCATTTTTAAAAATTATTGACTTCCTGGCCATTGAGAAGGCAAGCAATATGGTATTAATTGTGCATGCGAAGTCAGGCAAAAATTTACATGTCAGCCATGTTGGAAAAAAATAAATAAAAAGCAAGAAATATAGAAAAAGTGAAAAAAAAAGTTATTCTTCAATCTGTGCTGAAAGTTCATATGATTTCTCTGTGGAGGTGGATAGCACTTTTCACCATGGTTCCTTTGGAACTTTCTTGCATCATTTTATTGACTCAAATACTTAAGTCTTTCATATCTTTCTGAGCTGATTATGATTACATTATTGCTGTTCCTTATAAAATGTTCTCCTACTTCTATTCAGTTTACTTTGCATCAGGTCACATAAATAAGTCTGACCAGTTGTTGCTGTTGTTGTTTTAACCTTCCTGCTTAACCTTATTTTGATTTATGGTATGAGATGTTTCTTCCAAGCTGCTTTCCAGTTTTCCCAACAATTTTTGTTCAAATGGTGACTTCATGCCCCAAAAGTGTAGTTCCTTGTGTTTATCAGACAATATATGATTATAGTCATTTGCTATTGTTTGTGTACCTAATCTATTCCACTTATTCACCTCACAATTTCTTAGCCAGTACAATGTTGTTTTTGTGATCACCACTTTGTAATATAGATTGAAATATGATTCTATTAGGCAATCTTCCTTCACATTGTTTTTTTAAATTGATTCTCATAATATTCTTGACATTTTGTTCTCCTAGATGTTGCTAATTTTTTCTAGCTTTATAAAATAATTCTCCAGTAGTTAGATTGCTATGGCACTGAATTAGTGAATTAAATTAAGTAGAATTGTCATTTTTATTATATTGACTCTCCCTGCCCATAAAAAATTAATATTTTTTTCAATTGTTTACATCTGTTTCTCTATGCATAAAAATATTTTGCAATTGTGTTCATATAGTGCTTGAGTTTGTCCTAAGAGGTATATTCACAAGTATTTTATGTCTGCAAATATTTTACATGAAATTTCTCTATCGATGTTTTATTGTTAATACATAGAAATAATGATGATTTCTGCAGTTTTAGTTTGTATCCTTGTATCCTAAATTGGTTAATTGTTTCAATTACATTTTTTTTGTTGATTCTCCAGAGTTCTCTTTGTAAATCATTATATCATCTTCACAGCATAGTAGTTTTATTTTCCCCTGACTTATTTTTATTCATTCAATCTATTTTTGTCTTATTGTTATAGCCACCATTTCTATTACAAAATTGAATAATAGTTGTGCTAACAAGCATTTTTCCTTGTAATGCCAAGCATGAGCAGCTTTCCTTAGGACTGCTGCTATGAACAGCTTCAAGGTTCTGATTACATAGTATAGTGAACTCTCTGTTTATTCAGCAGTAAACTAAAACGAAACATTGACAGAAACAAAAGTACAACATTTACAATGTTATGACATAAGAACTTATCACTAAAGTGGCCACATAGTTTTCAAAAAAGTAGTCACATAGTTTTAAACAAAAGATAGCACTCAGTAAGTCCTTAACTCAAATCATCCTTAAGGAGCAAGCCTCCTTAAGCGATACAAAGTACAAAGTTCAAAATTCTCCACCCCTAGGCCAAAGTAAATCATGATCTTCTCAGTCAGCATCAAGTACTCAAGTACTCAAGTACTTTTTTGTCTTGTCTCAAGGCTGACTCCCAAATTCCATGGTTCCTCTTTCATGAGTCCAGCTCCTACCTGAGTCTATCCAACTGTCACCTGGGTTCAAAGGTAGGCAGCTCTCAACTCCTTGGCCAGCTCCTTGTCCAGCTTCTTATCCAGTTCCTGTTCCATATTGAAGCTGACAATGTCCAGTCCACCTCAAATCCTTCACAGTTTCTATTTCTGGGAAGACAAAGCTTAAAAGAGCCAAAAAAACATTCATACATATTGTCAGCACCCTCATCAATTCACTATCTGCCTGTGAAATCAACAGAGATACTCAAACAAGGTCTGAGAAGTCAAAACAAATCATCAGCATAGAAATCAGTATAGACTCACAAACAAGGTCCAAGAGGTCAACACAAATCAGCAGTAAAGTCCCAGGATCTCCAAAACCTTCCTGCAGGACTTCTGTAAACAGACAACCAGAAAATCCTCTTTCAGGGCTTCCAGTATGGTCCCAGGGGTTCTGTGCAAAGTATCACAAACAAAAATCAACACAGACAGAACAGCAAAACATAGAGTACTGGGATACCACAAGTTTTCTCCTTCTCAACTCTGCCACCATAAGAGTTTTCTTATCAGTTCTGCTCTTTTCCAGTTTGGGCTTTTCCTTATATGTGCCTATGTCCTTTTCCCTGTTCTATCCCTTCCTGTTGCATCAGCAACAGAGGTTCACAAATTCTGGGGATTGCAAGTTCTGTTTCTTTTTTTTTTTTTAACTATAGTAATTATACTTTTTTTTTTCCTTCTTGGAGGGGGAAAGGCAGGGCATCTGGCATTAAGTGACTTGCTCAAGGTCACACTACTAGAAAGTATTAAGTGTCTGAGGCCAAATTTGAACTCAGGTCCTCCTGACTCCAGGTCCGGTGCTCTATTCACTGCATCAATTAGCCTCCCCCTAATGTATGCTTATTTAAATGTCAAAAAATACTAGAAAAACTGAGACTTTTAAAAATTAAATGGATCAATTTAGACCCAGAATAATTTCTATCAATAGAGCTAAAAAAGTATCCTTCTCAAAAAAAAAATGTAGTGAATAAAAAATCAACACACATGGTCAAATGTTGCGTGAACTGGCAGTTTTCAGAAGAATAAATCAAAGCTAATCAATAATGATTTGAAAAAAATGCTCTAAATCACTAATAATTAGAGATTTAAAAAGTAAAACAATTCTGAAGTACCAATTCCCACCTATAAGATAGGCAAACATATCGCAAAAGGAAAATGACAAGTACTGGAATGGGATGTAGAAAATTTTGGGACACTGTTGTCCCATTGGTGGAGTTGTGAAATTGTCCAGCCAGTCTAGAGAACAATTTGGAACTATGGCCGAAGC
>CM053580.1:42847598-42879174 GCA_028627135.1 Pseudochirops cupreus
AGAAGAATGCCTTAAAAAGTCGCCTTTGCCAGATGGAGAAAGAATCTCAAAAGCACTCTGAAGAGAATAATTCCGTCAAAATTAGAGTGGAGCAAATGGAAGCAAATGACTTCATGAGAAATCAAGATACTATCAAACAGATCCAAACAAATGAAAAAATAGAGGGCAATGTGAAATATCTCCTTGAAAAAACCACTGAGCTGGAAAACAGATCCAGGAGAGACAACTTAAAAATTATTGGACTACCGGAAGTCTTCCACCTCATTGAATCACCATATTTTACCCTGAAACATTATACTCAATTTTCCTGTGTAGGTAAGATACAGAATCTTAAGGAAGAAAATCAGAATTGGGCAAGGTGAAGCCAGCAAAATTATAAGAGAGGAAGAAATAAAATGTGTGTATGTATATGATGTATGCATCTAGATGTGTGTATATATACATATGTGTATATGTATATAATGAAAAATAGAAGAAAATGTGAAACATCTCATAAGAAGAACAGTGTATCTAGAGAAGAGATCAAGAAGAGAAAACATAAGAATAATTGGACTGCCTGAAAGTTCTAATAAAAATAATCTTGATACAATAATACAAGAAATATTTAAAGAAAATTGTCCTGCAACATTAGTGCAAGAGGGGAAAGTAGAAATAGAAAGAATCCACTGATGACCATCTGAAAGGGATCCTACGAGGAAAACTCACAAGAATATTATACTTAAATCCTGAAACCCCCAAATCAAGGAAAAAATATTATGAACAACAAGAAAAAATCATTTACATATGGTGGTACCATAATAAGAATCAAATAACATCTAGCACTGGCCGCACTAAAAGACTGTAGGTCTCAGAACACTATATTGAAGAGCAAAAGAATTAGGTCTCTGACTGAAAATAGCATACCCAGAAAAGCTAAGTAGAATTTTGAATGGGAAAAAATGGACATTTGATTAACTGTCAGACTTCTAGGGCTCTGTTAAGAAAAACAAACAACAACAACAAAATGAAACCCTGACCTCAATAGAGGATTTGGCATATGAGTGCCAAGAGAAATATAAGGTGTATATCCATGACCAATTACAAGGGACTCAATAGGGATAGAATTTTTACCTTTTATATATGGAAAATGTAAAACCTATGTCTAATGTTGTAACTAGTTATTAGGTACCTTATAAGAAAGATTGGGGTAGACTTGAGTATGATATGACTTTAAAAAGTAAAACCATTTAAAAATATCTAAAAGATAATTATCCTATACAAATGAGGTGCAAGAGAAAGAACCAATACAGAGGAATTAGATGGGAGAGGGAGCCTGTTAGTTCTGGAAACCTACTTTCATCAGGCATGGGTTTAAGAGGGGAAAATACATATACATCTAAATGTCTTTGAATTTAACAAAGAAATAAAACTCTAAGGGAATAAGGAGGGGGGAGAGGATCTTTTCTTCTTTTTTTCTTTTTTCTTTTTGGAGGGGGGGGAGGCAGGGCAATTGGGGTTAAGTGACTTGTCCAAGGTCACATGGCTAGTAAGTGTTAAGTGTCTGAGACCAGATTCCAACTCAGGTCTTCCTGACTCAAGGGGCAATACTGTATTCACTGAGCCACATAGCTGCCCCCGGGGGGGGGCAGGATAAAGGAGGAATCTTTAGAGGGGAGGGTGAGGAAATAGGTTAAAAGGGGATATGGAAGAGTTTAGATTTAGGGGAATGGGAGAATAATGGAGGGAGCTTTAGAGGGGAGGAGGATGGAATAGGTCAAAGGGGGTATATATAAGGCTGTATAGATTTAGGGGAATAGGAGAGTAAGAGAGGGATTGCTGGAGGGGGGTTAGGTTAATTAAAAGGAGGGCAAGTAGCAGGTAGAAGTAAAGTGGAGGATTTAGGAGAGAGATAGGAAAAAAGTGATATGCATAAACATAACAAGATTAGGAGTAGAATCTTTTAGGGAAAGTATGTTTGTATGTGTATGCATATATATGTGCATTTATGTATATATATTTGTATGTATATATCAATATCTATACATAAATATATGTTCTATTGTAGCCTTGGGGTGATGGGTAGGGCAGAGGAAGGGGGTAAAAAAGGAACAAAGTAAAAAGTGTACAGCAGAGAAAAAAAGAAAACCTACAAAAAAAGCAAAGATAGACAGCTTTCAAGTCAACACACAACATTTAATACATAGGCTTTCTTGATACGATAAGTTACTCCTGTATATTTTGAATCTTCTCCTATGTTCTGCTCTGCACATGATATGTTTTTTTTCTTGTGTTATTTTATATTTCAGTTTATGATGTTTCTTTTTCTTTTCTTTTCTTATTATGTATTTGTTTTAGTATTAGTCTAAAAGTATTAGACTAAAGGTTCTTCCTCTTGCTCTTCATTTGTATAGGATAATCATCTTTTAGTTGTCCTGGAATCGTTTTACTTTTTAAAGTCATAACACACTCAGGTCTACCCCAATCTTTCTTATAAGGTACCTAACAGAAATAAAAATTAAAAAAAGAAAGAAAAAATTCTTGAAAATTGTATCAGTAAAAGTAGTTAGAAGGAATTTGTGTGAATTTATATCTATCTATATCTATATCATCTATATCTATATCTATCTATCTCTCTATCTAGAGTATGGAAATAAAGTGAATTTGAGGTAATAACATAAATAAACATTAAGGGATGAGAAAGAGGAGTACAATGGGTGCAGAAAGAAAGGAGAGGTAGAATGGGGGTAAATCAGGGGTGGTAAAGCCTCAGCCTCAGGGCCACATATAGCTCTCTAGGTCCTCAAGTGTTGCCTTTTGACTGAATCCAAACTTCATGGAACAAATCCACTTAAAAAGATTTGTTCTGTAAAATCTGGCCTCAGTCAAAAGGCCTTACTCAAGGATCTAAAAGTCCACATGTGACCTTGAGGTCACAGGTTCTCCTCCTCTGGGTAAATTATTTCACATGAAGAGGATCGAAAAGACATATTACAGTGGAGGGGAAGAAGGGAAGGCCAGCAATGAGCATTGCTTGAACCTTATTCTCATCAGTACTGCCTCAAAGAGGGAATAATATAATAATATACATAATCAGTTGAATATATAATATATTAATATAATATATAATATATATTCTCTTACCCACCAGAGAAGTAGGAGAAGAAATCAAATAAAGTGTGGGTGGAGACTGACAGAAGGGAGGACAGATTAGGGGAAGTGGTAGACAGAAGCAAAACACTGGTTAGGAGGGGAAGGGTAAAAAGAGAGAGAGGACAAACAGGATGAAGAATAGGATGGAGGGAAATACACAGAAAATAATCATAAGCGTAATATGAATAGGATGAGCCATACCATAAAAAGGAATTGGATTGCAGAGGCATCAAAAAACAGAATGTTACAGTATATTGTTTACAGGAAACACACTTAAAACAGAGAGAAACATAAAGAGTAATGGCAAGGGGCTGAAGCAGAGTATATCATACTTCAGATTAAAGAAAAAAAAAGCAAGAGTAGCAATCCTGATCTCAGACAAAGTAAAAGCAAAAATGGAGCCAATGAAAAGACGGAAGATAGGAAACTATGTCTTGCTAAAAGATAACCACAGACAATGAAACAGTATCAATATTAAACCTATAGGCACCAAGTAGTATAGCATCCACATTCTTAAAGGAGAAGTGAGTTACAGAAAAAAATACAGAGGAAAACTATACTATCAGGGGACCTCAATGCTCTCAGAACTCTATAAATCGAACTGAAAAATAAAGAAGAAAGAAACTAAGGAGGTAAATAGAATGTGAGAGAAGTTAGATATCAGAGACCTTTGGTATGATTTAGACATAAAGAGTAAAACCATAAGCAAATTAGAAGAGCAAAGAATAGTCTATCTATCACATCTTTGAGGAAGGGAAGAATACATGACCACAGAAGAGATAAGAGAGAATTATAAAATAGGTAATTTTGATTATATTAAGTTAAATAGATTTTGTACAAACAAAAGCAATGCAACCAAGATTAGAAGGAAAGCAGAAATCTGGGAAACAATCTTACAGCAAGTGTCTCAAATTAAGACCTCATTTTTTAAATATATAGAGAACTGAGTTGAATTTATAAGAATACCAACCATTCCTCAATTGGTAAACGGTAAAAGGATATAAACAGTCAGTGTTCAGATGAAGAAATCAAAGGTTTTGATTAGGAAAAATATAAATTAAAACAACTCTGAATTACCACCTTACACCTATCAGATTAGCTAATATAACAGAAAAGGAAAATGACAAATGGTAGAGAATATGTGAGAGAATGAGGACACTAATACACTGTTGTTCTAGTTGTGAACTGATCCAACCATTCTGGAGAACAATTTGGAACTATGCCCAAAGGGCTATAAAACTGCTACTAAATCTGTATCTCAAAGAGATCATAAAAAATGGAAAAGAACCTACATCTGCAAAAAAAATATTTATTTATAACTTCTTTTTTTGTGACTAAGAATTGGAAATTGAGGGGATGCCCATTATTTGAGTAATGGCTGAAATATCTATTTCACTTAGTTCAGGGAAAATGTCAGCACCCTGAACTTCAGAAAATACAAGCAGAAATTACAAGCAGACAAAAAAATACAGAATGGCTACCCAGAGTCTCATCTGGCCAAATCACACAACTCTTCCCATAAGTGAGCCCCATTGCAAAATATCATCTATGTATATGTAAAAATATGTGTATATATAATATATAATAAAGGATTTATATTTAATATAATAAAGAATATATATGTATGTATGTATGTGTATATGTGTTTGTGTGTGTGTGTGTGTGTGTGTTTGTGTGTGTGTGTTTTCCAGGGTCAGACAACTTCATAACCTTCCTGACCCACTGCCTAATTACAAAGTAACAAAAGATATGTGTCTTCCTAGAAAACAAGAAAATAAGAAAGCTTCTATTTTGGGGCTCCAAGTGGGGCCTGTTAAGGGCAGGGAAGATCTTCAAATTCCCTTACCATTATAACAGTCTCTGGTATAAGAATGCATTGGAATACCATTGTCCAATAAGAAATGGTTTCAGAAAACAACAACAACAACAACATGAAAAGACGTGTACAAACCAAAGCAAAGTGAAATGAGCAGAACCAGGAAAACATCATACACAGGGTCAGAAACATTGTGTGATGACCAACTACAAGTAACACCTCTTTTCAGCAACACAATGATCCATGACGAGTACAAAGGACTCAAGAAGGAAAATCCTACCGCATAAAGAGCTGATGGAATCTGAATGCAAAACCAAGCACACTCTTTTGACTTATTTTATTCTTTCTCATTTTTTTTTTGTTTTCCATTTTTGATCTGTTTTTTACAACTGTGACTAATATGGAAAGATTTTTACATGGTAGCACATGAATAAATTATATCAGATTGTTTATCATTTTCGGGAGAGGTTAGGGGTATGAGGGAGGCAGGGAGAAAAATTTGGATCTCAAAGTCTTGTAAAAATGAATGCTAAAAGTTTTCTTAGCATGTAACTGGGGGAAATAAAATACTATTTAAAAATTAAAAAAAGAAATAAGGATGGAAGGAGAGAAAATTAAAGAAAGAAGCAAAAAAAAGGGATGATATAAAGAAGGGAGGGGGAGGGAAGAGAGGGAAGAAGGAAAAAATTCTGTTGAATAAAAAGTTTAATTAGCATTCATGGGAGAGAGCCTTCATGGCTTTCATTTTGCCAATCAGTGGATCAATGTGTTATGGAATTTTTAACACTTGTTTCATGACTCGTGACATATGACTTTTAATTAGTCATTATCACAGCAAGGTTCATGTTCTGTTTGAGATAAATAAAATTTCAATTCCAGGCTTTATAGAAGAGGAAATACTGAATATCAGGATTATATGGATTCTGTCATTAAAAAATCTAAGCATTTGATGACAACTAACATATATAATCAGGGCAGATAGATGGCACAGCCCTGACCAGAAGTCAGGAGTGCTTGTAAAGCTGAGTTCAAGTGTGTCCCCAGCTATGTGACCCTGAGCAAGTCACTTAACTCTGGCTCAGTTCCTCATATGTAAATGAGCTGGAGAAAATTCCAAATGGAGTCACAAAGAGTCAGACCCTGCGGAAATGATTGAATGACAAGAAATGTAGTCAATACTATGTGTAGTCTTTTCCTTTTTCTTCCTTTCACTTTCCTTCTTTCTTTCTTGTTCTTTCTTTTTTTTTTTTGGAGTGGGACAAAGAAGAGATCTATATAAATATAACACTATTCATATGATTGTGCAAGTTGCATGTTGATGTGCTAGCTTCTCTGGTATCTGTTCAATATGTCCTCTCAAAATGCTGTCACTTTCTTCAGCTTCAGAATAGCACCTGTGTACTTGGGAACTTTTTAGCTGTGGATTTTGGGTGGTTTTCTTTAAATCTGGGTAATTCCTATGTATAGAATCCTGATTAAGCTTAGGTATATATTAAATTTCTGTTTTAGACCAGAAAATATTGGAAGTGAGTAATTCACAATATTCTCTCATGGTCATATAATGATGTGGGGGTCAAGAGGTTCAGGGAGTCCAGGAACCCCAATAACCAGAGTCCCTAGAAAGAAGTATGGAATGAATTCAAAGACTCAAGTATTCTTTAAGTCAAGATGTCAAAGATTTATCATTATGCTATACTGTGGGCAAGAATTCTTAGGGATCTGCAATCTTAAAGGAAATACAGAGGCCCTGCCGATGCAGCCCGATGCAGCCCGGCATGCAACGAGACAGGCCCCACTGACACAGCCCCCAGAAGAGTCCTGCTGATCCACTAACCAAAAGGGCCATTCCCAGGCCTATCACCACAGTTCAGGGATCTGATGCAGATGGGTAAGAGACAAAGGAGGGGGCCCGTGACAGGGGCAGCAGCTACTCCCAGGACTACCCATTAACAGCCTGGAAATTTAAAACTCCCTATCTGAACTTTCAGGGACCAAGATGGCAAAGTGAACCCTGGCTGCTCCAATCCCCCCCCTCTGACCCAAAAAAACCAGTAATTATTGCCCCAGAGGAAAATTTTAAGCAGTAAAAGTTCAGGAACCCCAGAGGAAAGGCATGGCTAAGGTCCGGCCTCAAAATGGGAAGAAAGCAGGCTATAAAGACAAAGACAAAGACTCTGGAATCCTATTATGGTGAGAGGGAGGAATCAAACTGAAGGAGAGAGTACTGACTCCACACCCGCAGCTGAATCCTTAATAGGGACTATGACCTGGTCTCTGGCACAGAAAGCATTCCTAGATGAGCTCAAAAAGAACTTAGAAATCTAGCTTAGAGAGGTAGAAGATAAAATCAACACCTCTTATAAAAACAAAATTGCAAAATTAGAAAAACATTACAATGAAGAGAACAGCTCCTTAAAAAGTAAAATGTGTGAACTAAAAATGAAATCTGAGCATATGGAAAAGGAGCTTCAAAAACTAACTGAGGAGAATAATTTGCTAAAAACTAGAATGAACCAAATTGAAACCAATGACTCTGTGAGGAACCAAGAATTAGTCAAAGAAAACATCAGGACTGAAAAATTAGAAAAAGAGGTAAAATATCTCAATGGAAAAATAACTGACCTGGAAAACAGATTCAGGAGGGACAATCTAAGAATCATTGGTCTACCAGAAAATCATGATGAAAAAATGAATCTGGACAATATCTTCCAAGAGCTCATCAAGGAAATCCTGAGATCCTAGAACCAGAGGGTAAAATGGAAATCGGGAGAATCCATCAGATACCTCCTGGAAGAGACCGAATTCGAAATTCTGTGAAATGTTGTGTCCAAACTCCAGAACTATTACATAAAAGAGAAAATACTACAGGCAGCAAAAAAGAAACAATTCAGATATCATGGAGCCACAGTGAGGATTGCACAGGATCTGGCAGCCTCAACACTGAAAGATTGGAGGAACTGGAATATGATTTTTTGCAAGGCAAAAGAGCTAGGGCTACAACCAAGGATCACCTATCCAGCTAGACTGAGCATAATCTACCAGGTAAGGAGATGGGCATCCAGTGACATAACAGAATTCCAGACCTTCATGATGGAAAAGCCAGAGCTCAATGGAAAATCCAACCTACAATTACAAGGCCCAGGAGAGACATAGAAAGGTAAAAAAGGAAACACTCTCACACACACACACACACACACACACACACACACACACACACACACACACACCTCTTGTTATTTAACAAGAGCAAACTGTTTACATCCCTCTATGGGAAGCTGATACCTGTTAATATGGTGAACTCTAAACCTACAGCAACATCTAAAAGGGATATAGATAGATAGAGGGTGTGGATATAAATTATGCAAAATGATGATAAAAATCCTTATTAAGGGACTGCATTGGAAGAGGAAAGACTGAAGCAGAAAGGGGTAAATTATGCACAAAGAGGCATAAAAACAATATAGTAGAGGGAAACAAGGGAGGGAGGTGACCATTATATGAGCTTTTCCCTCACTGGTTCTGGTGCAAGGAGGGAATAACACAACCAGTTAAATATAGGACTCCATTGAGAAGAGACATAAAAATCATCATAATAAAGGGAAAGAGGGGAGGGAGAAAGTATTGCATGAGATCTATTCTTGTCAATCTTGGTTTGAGGAAGAAAAAACATACAACATTGAGTATAAAAATTAATCATATCCTTCAGGCAGTAGGAGGAGAGAAGGCCAAGAAAGAGGGGAGAGGGTTAGAAGGGAGGGAAGAAGTAGTAAGGGAGAAGGGTAGGAAAACGGAGTAGGGCAGATAAGAAGGGAATACTGAGGGAGGCGGCAGTCAAAAGGAAAAACTCTTAAGAAGGGGAAGGGAGAAGGGGAAAAATAAAAGCATAAACAGGTGAGGGAATAGGATGGAGGGAAAGACACAGATAGTAATCATAACTGTGAATGTGAATGGGATGAACTCTCCCATAAAACAGAGATGGTTAGAAGAATGGATTAAAAACCATAATCCTACAATATGCTGTTTACAAGAAACACATCTGAAACAGGGGGCTACACACAGGGTAAAGGTAAAAGGCTGCAGTAAAATATATTGTGCCTCAGCTAAAGTAAAAAAAAAAAAAGTAAGAAAAGCAGGGATAGCAATCCTTATCTCAGACAAAGCAAAAGCAAACATAGATCTAATTAAAAGAGATAAGGGAGGAAACTATATCCTGCTAAAAGACACCATGGAAAAGGAGGCAATATCATTATGAAACATTTATGCACCAAGTGGTACAGCATCTACATTCCTAAAGGAGAAATTAAGGATGCTGGAGGAAGAAATAGAGAGCAAAACTATAGTTGTAGGGGACTTCAATCTCCCCCTCTCTGAGATTGATAACTCTAACCTCAAAATAAACAAGAAAGAAGTTAAGGAGGTAAATAGAATCTTAGAGAACTTAGATATGGTAGACCTCTGGAGAAAATTGAATGGGGATAAAAAGGAACATACCCTCCTCTCAGCAGTACTTGGCACATACACAAAAATTGACCATGTATTAGGGCATAAAAACCTCACAATTCAGGGCAGAAAGGTGGAAAATTAAATACATCCTTCTCAGATCATGATGCAATAAAAATTATATGTAATAAAGGGCCATGGAAGGATAGATGAAAAACTTATTGGAAACTAAATAACTTAATCCTAAAGAATGAGTGGGTTAAACGAGAAATTATAGAAACAATAAGCAACTTCATTCAAGAGAATGACAATAATGAGACAACATACCAAAACTTGTGAGATGCAGCAAAGGCAGTGTAATGCCATGCACCAGCAGATTCCCAAAGGAATGCTACTGTGAACAGCTTTTAGAGTTCAGATTACAAAATATAGTGAACACTCTGTTTACTCCATTACAAACCAAGACAAACATTCACAATATATCATAATATAATTTTCACATTATGTCTTATCACAGAAAATGGCCACACAGTTTTCAGTATAGTGGCCACAATATGTAGAAGAAGAGGGAAGTGGAAAACTGGGAAAGAATTTTTACAACCAGTGTCTCTGATAAAGGCCTCATTTCTAAAATACACAGGTAATTAAGTAAAATCTATAAGAATACTGTCATTCCCCAATTGACAAATGGTCAAAGGATATGAACAGGCAATTTTCAGAGGCAGAAATTAAAGATATCTATAAGCATATGAAAAAATGCTCTAAATCACTATTGATTCGAGAAATGCAAATCAAAACAACTTTGAGGTACCACATCTCACCAGTCAGATTGGCTAAAATGACAAAACAGGAAAATGATAAATGCTGGAGAGGATGTGGAAAAAATGAGAACACTAATGCATTGTTGGCAGAGCTGTGAACTGATACAACCATTCTGGAGAGCAATCTAGAACTATGCCCAAAAAGCTATAAATAATTGCATACCCTTTCACCCAATAATATCGCTTCTGGGGTTGTATCCCAAAGAGATCATAGAAGTGAGGAAGACCCATATGTACAAAAATATTTATTGCAGCTCTCTTTGTGGTGGCAAAAAAAAAAATGGAAATTAAGGGGATGTCTATCAATTGGGGAATGGCTAAACATGTTGTGATATATGAATGTAATGGAATACTATTGTGCTATAAAAAATGGGGAGGAGATGGACTTCATATTTGCCTGGAGAGCCTTATATAAACTGATGCTAAGTGAGAAGAGCAGAACCAAGAATAATTTGTATACAATCACAGACACATTGTATGTGTGATGACCAACCTTGATAAACTGGACTCCTCTCAGCAATGCACAGCTATAAGACAACTCTACAAGTCTCAGGATGGAAGGAGATATCTACATTCAGAGAAAGATCTAGAAAGAACGGAGTTTAAATGGAGACTGAAGCAATCTACATGCTATCGTTCTTTTCCACGTTTGGATTTGTTTTATTTTTCCCATTGTTCACTCCATTGGTTACAATCCTTCTATACAACCAGACTAATGTCCAATGTGAAAATGTTTGCAGATCCTATACTTGATTTCACACCACCATGGGTGGGGGGAGGGGAAGAGGGACAGGAGAAAATTTGAAATTCAAGGGATTCTGGAACTGAATCTTATAAACCAAAAGTAAATAAACAAATCAATTTTTAAAAAGGGAAATACAGTCAAAGTTTATATAGGATAAACTATAGTATAACATGTTCCAAATATGCTAAGTAGGTGAGTCAGAGTGGGATTAGGGAGTGGTCAGCATGCACTTTTAATATCTGCTGTGCTGGTGTATGTCCCAGAATTCATCAGGAAATCATCTGGGGGTGCATTGGGGCTGCATGGAGGTATGGTTTTAGGCTTGAAATGTCACTAAGTCAAGTGGTCAAGGCTGACTGAGAAATACCCAGGCTGTCCCTATCAATGTCTTGTTAGACAAGATAAATGTGGGGAGTAAATTTATATTCCAAGCTAAAGAGGGATTCAGGATGCATATAATGAGCTAGGGAGTATACATGTGACTGAGTCTAGGACACATACGATAGGTATGACCTAGTATGCAACTGCCTCACCCAGTACACAGCTGGGTGAAACTACTAAATTCTATAGGTGCTGCTGGCTACTGTATCAGGAAGAGAGATAAGTATTTTACTAGGGCATGCTGCCCTTGAGCTAGAGAGAAAGTGTCAGAGACAGTGTTTTGAGGGTAGGGAGAAATGTGATTTTAAGAACTGGGGTTCAAGCACAGACATTCATGCACCCCGTCATTATCACATCTGGAATCTTGTGTTCACTGCATTTTGGGAAAGACAAACAAGCTGGGAAAAATCTAAAGTAATGGAACCAGTTGTAGTGGAACTGGAGGTAGGAGGCCAGCCATTACTGGACCTCTGCAAATAAATGTTGGATGACTGATGGCAAAGTCTTTGTAGGGATTCCTTTTTAATTGTGGATTGGGAGAGTTAGTTTTTGTGGGTTTTTATATCACTGGAATGTAATTCAATGAAACTAACAACCTGCCTGCAGGATTATCAATCCCTGAGAGTTCATAACCCTTATTATACAGAAAATGTGTCTATAACTCCAGCATCAATGGCATCTGAATTTGTCTGTCAGACTGCTTCCTTTCCCCAAAGTCTCCTAATCATGATTTTTCATCTGTATAGAGAAGCATTGATTTTTATTTTAGACAAATTTATCCCATTTATTTCATATTATACTATATGATATAATATAAAATCATATTTATATTATTTATATAGGCAAAATGTATTACATAATTTATTTAATTTTATAAATTATTATAGTTTATAATATATTATTTTTTATGGTTATGCATTGATATAATTTATAAAATATCAAAGTATGAAACATAAAAATTATAAATTAAATTTATAACATGATATGATATAGCATTATATCATATTATCATATTATATTCAATGTTATGTTATTTATCTTAGACAAAATTTATGAACTTAAAAATGATTCAGACCACAGTGCCCTCTCTCTTTCTGAGCTCTTCTTATAACTTGTCCCTGTTACTATTTGGTATATTATTTCATCATCGCATGCTATTTTCTCTTATTCCCTAGATCATAGATCAATGAGGCACAGGTGGAAGAGATATTAGAGACCATTTCCTCCAACCTCATTTTGCAGATGAAAAAAATGAGGCACAGAGTAGCTAAGTGATTTGTTCAGCATCATACAGGTGGCATATATCTGAAGTAGAATTTGATCCCAGATTTTCCTTATTCCACTTCCAGCATTCTATCTACTACCTTATGATCTGATCTTTCATGTATGATTCATAGTTATATTAGTGTTTCATTCTCTAGCTAAATATAAACTTCTTAAAGGCATAAGCTTTACTGCACATACACACATGCAAAAATGAACACATGCATAAACACATACATATGTGTATCCTGGTTATTATATACAAATTATATGACATAGGTTTGGGTATTTGTCACTCACCATCCTCTATTCACCCATTTTTCTTCCTTAAAACAATACAATAGGATAACATCTTAAGCTTTTGGAGGATAGCAACTACTTTATTTTGCTTTTGTATCCTGGTACTAAGCAGCCACCCCAGTGCCTTACATCACTAATAGTAGTCAGCTAAAGAGTATTTACTAAGTATCTACTATTTCTCAGGCACTGTACTAAGAATTGGTTGATGCCTAATTCATGTTTATTGGGTTTAATTAAAAGTTTTTATTTTTATTTTTATGAATGAATGAATGAATGAATGAATATGATATTTATCATACCATCAAATTATATTGGTTTGGGGGATTATACTTTCCCCCAACTAGGCTCAAATGATACACTATATTAGAGGAACAATGTGCCTTTCCTCACTGAATCAATCCAGTCCCCTTCTCTCCATCATGACTGACCTAGCTTTCATCTAGGCCCTATTAATCTTTCACCTACACTATTTTATTATCATCTATATAAATCCCTGGGTGTCAGTCAACCAATACATATTTTTAAATTCCTACTATGTGCTAAACACTGTAGTAAATGCTGGAAAGATAAATATAATAAAGAACTATAATCCATTCCCAGTACAACATTTCAGCTTTCCTTTGTGTGATGGGAGGGCAACACACAAAAGAAAGCTGAAATGTCACCAGTTATGGCAGCATGATGTTTTCCAAAGTAGTACAGTCAAGTGAGAAATGAAGAAATGACTGGGTTGGGGTCCTCTATAAATGGAAATTTGGGGAGTGGTTCTTTGTGATCTTACAAGGAGAGCCAATAGATAAGTTGTGAGTACCAAGGTTGATTTGATTGACTGATACTGGCTTTGACCTATGTGTTTAATTTTTTTATACCAACATTATTTGTCTTAAACAGTATCTATTGAGGGAGGTGTTTTTGTAGAGCATTCAGCGCTCCTCCAGAAACCTAGGAGGAATATTGAATGATGATGATGATGAAGATGTGAATAAGAACCATATAACATCAAGACCATTCATGGGGTCCTAGGTTTAAAACTGAAATTGACCTCAGAGGTCCAATCTCTTTACTTTCCAGGAGAGAAAACTGAGACTCATGGATTTGGACTTACTTGGCTATTTAGCTAGCAAATAGCAGAAACAGGGCTCAAGTGTAAGTCCTTTTACTCTAAATCCATTGCTTCTACCAAACCCTCCATAATAGCATTCTGATTTAATTTCTTTCTGATAGCATCCATATCTGATTATCATAATATATTCCAAGGCTGTGTAAAGTCTTAGACAGGCTGGTAGAGTCAGATTTAGGAAACCAAGATTTAATCCTGTCATAGACATTTATTTGCTGCAAAATCAATAACAAACACTTTATTTTCTCAAAAATCTCAGTTTCTTCATCTACAAAATGGAGACAATCCTACTTGTACTACTTTTCTCACAGAACTGCTTTGAGGAAAATGTTTATAAAGTATAAAGAGACATCAATGTTTTAGTAATTGATCTTAGTTCTAGTAAACACATACACATTTGTGCCTTTGACACATCATGACTGTGGCATTTACATAATGCATAATGGTATTTCATGTCAAGCGATTTGAATGAAGACCCTAGCAATAATGCTGTGTGGTATACTTACCTGTATAGATATGTAATTAGCAGTCATCGTTCTTTAGGACTTAAGACAGACTGACAAAACTCTTATCAAGTAGATAACTGCTATTTAACTTGGTTGAATGATCATTGATTACATATTAAGCATTAACCAGGTATTGTGTGAGCTATAAGCGTTACATTGGCAACAATGAGGTAGCCCCTGCCTTCAGAAAGCTTATGTATTACCAGAGGGAAGCAACAAAAGAAGGAAGCATGTGTCCAGTAGCTATAAAGTAATTGGAAGAACCAGAAACTAATAACTGTGTGAGTGAAGAAAAAGGCAAACAGGGAAGGCTTTGTGTAATAGGTGGCAGTAAGGTCAGAGTCAGGAGAGCAGTTCAGGTTTGAAAGAATTCACTTAGACTTCTCTTTTAACCATTGGGAACTATATTTATGTGAAAAGTACTGGGACCTTTTACTGTAGCCATGGGGCTGAGTAAAAGATACTGATATTTGGCAGGGAATAGGCTTATAGAGACAGAAAGCTATACAGCCTGCTTAGGACGATGATGTAGTTTTAGAGTTTTGTGGTGGTTAAGGATTAAAGACAAGATAAGAGGGATAGGGGAAATTTTATGACATAGGATGAGGGAGACAAGGAATTTTATGGCATAGGATGGGGGGCAAGGATTAAGGACAGGAAGGAGACAGAGTACAGGTTAAAGATGAAGGACAGGGGACACAAGATAAAGGAGACAAAAGCAAT
The DNA here is from genome assembly GCA_028627135.1 of Pseudochirops cupreus. NCBI lineage: Eukaryota > Metazoa > Chordata > Mammalia > Diprotodontia > Pseudocheiridae > Pseudochirops > Pseudochirops cupreus. The sequence continues at coordinate 42,862,843 of CM053580.1, forward strand.
TCTTTTGGTACAGGTTAAGGAAAAGTTTTATGGTATTTCAAGATAAAGGGAAAAAGGACTTTAGGATGGTCTCAGTTATAGGATGAGTGACAGAATGAGGCCCCCTCAGGAGGGGTCTCACAAAGTACTGGAAAATCAACCCTTAATAGTCTTCTTAACCCCTAGGGTGCCATTAGTATACACATTAGGCAACACCTGAGCTCTGTTTTGAAGGAAGCCAGGCATTTCAAGAGGCAAAAGTGAGAAGAGATTGAATTCCAGACATGGGGGATCATTTGTTTGAAGGCAAAGAGACAGGAAATGGAGCATCACATACTGTAAATGTGTGACAGGTCAGGGTCAGCTAGAAAAGAGACTATGTAAGTCTGTAGAGGGTTTACTTTGTTAAGGACTAGGAGAATTTGTCTTTTGTATATTAATTAGTTAGTAAAGGGCTGGCCTTGAAGTTAAGTGGTTAATAATGAACTGCCTCTGTCTGGGCCAGCCAGGCTCGGGAACCCCAGGGGCCCCAGAGTACCTACCGTAGCCCCGCAGTTGCGCATGGCCACCCCCACGGCCCTGCAGGTGCTCTCAGTCACGCCGACGACTGTTTGGAGTTAGAACTCCAGATATGGACAGAATAGTCCAACACACCTCAGTGGAATGGCCAAGCATCTTTACTGTCTCACAAATCTCCTCTTGCTGCTGCCCCCCAAGCCTTATTCGCCTGCCCCTTTTATTCCCTTTCCGTCTGCCCCTTTGTCAGGTGTCCCGGCAACAGGGTCCTGATAGGTGGGGAGCGCTTCTCCATTGATGGTGCATACTCAATGCCCCCGTGTTTGAGGTGCAGTCATTAAAGGCAGAATGCACACCTGGATGCCTCTTACCCACCTCAGGTTTTCCCTGTCAGCAAGGGCACACAGACCGAGGTCAGACATCTAGGTAGCTCTAAGGGGCCCTTACATGCCTCTAACATAATGGCTGTGTGATCCTGAATAAGTCATTGAACTTCTTAGGGCTTTGGACTACTCTATAACAGTATAAGCTGCAGAGGATGCTAACCTGCATTTGTAGAGGGTACATTCTCACCTTGGAGTTCCATATACCAGTGTCCAATTATATCTATCCCTAAGGCAGTAGGGAATAACTGGAGATTTTGGAATAAGGGAATGACACTGTCACATCTCTTTCTTGTTGTTTGTTTGAATACCAATTATTCCTAAACAGTATATGCTAGTACAAATATTATTATGTTTTTTTTTAAAACCTATGAGAAACCACAGGATCAGAATTGTAGCTATAGTTAGCGGCCAAGGAATGGAACTTAATTCTATATGGGGGGATCAAAGGCCACCACTCAGAGAAAGAATGAGGAAGGCTTCAAGTGCCCTCGATAGCAAAATTCACAGATACAGAACATGAACCTGAGGGTTTCAGGTACATTTCTACAAACTATGGAACATTGAAACAGAGCTCAGCCTGGTTTCCTTTGAGTTTCTGCTCCCCTATAGCAGGGAGAAGAATCTCCAAACAGTGACAGTCCCCTAAGGCAAAGGCAGATCGTTATTCTGGGGAGAGACAAACCATGACATGCAACCCAATTTGAAGAGGCTGCTTGGGATACATCAGTCACTTGTCAACATCTTTGCTTTCAAAGAGCTGGCAATGTCACAATTACCCTGGCCTGTGTTAAACTATCAGTGACTTTTTAAGTAGCAGCTGCATCTGCTGGAATCTGTCCTTTTGGAACTGTCCCTTTGGAACTTCTCCAGGCAGCCATCCACATGGTGCTTTCACCTGTTCTGGGACATACAATTTCTTCCCTGCCTTGTTATACTGCACTGGCAGACTAGGTAATAGGTTTCAAACAAACAAACCACAACCACAACAGCAATCAGAACATTTTTCTCCAGGCACTCATTTTATCACTACATGGCATTTCACTTTCAACATCAAGGTTTTTCTGGTTTTTCCTAATCATTAGGACCTTGGTTTTTTCAAGCTAAGGTCTTTAAAAGGTCTCAGTTTGATTGAGGCAGCACCCATTCAATGATTAAGGCATAATAAGAAAGGCAGAGAATGGCCTCTTTACCAAGTACAAACAACAACAAGAAGATCTGAGAGGAGAAGACACTCTGAGTTTCCGGCCAAAACAGAAACAATCGTTATTTACATCCATTCTGAATGAATCTCATCCCAAACAATGACAAAGCAGGGCTTGGCACAGATCTTTTGTTGGTTGATATATGAGGGGCAGAGTGATTTGGGGTTAACCTGGTATCTCAGAAAGAAAAAAAAAGGTTTCAGAGATTAAAATTTACATTCCCTTAGCTCAGAACACCAGCAGATAAAGGTGTGGTGCCCTATGTGGACCAAGGGAAGGAAAAGAAAGAAAGACAAGAAAAAGAAAGGAAGTAATAAAGAAGGAAGGGATGGAGAGACAGAGACAAAGACAGAGAGACACAGAGATAGAGAGAAAGGAAGGAAGGAAGCAAGGAAGGAAGAAAAGAAGGAAGCAAGGAAGGAAGAAAAGAAGGAAGGAAGGAAGGAAGGAAGGAAGGAAAGAGGGAAGCAAGGAAGGAAGAAAGGAAGGAAGGAAGCAAGGAAGGAAGCAAGGAAAGAAGAAAGGGAGGAAGGAAGGAAAGAAGGAAGGAAGGAAGTACCTTCCTTGTTGTTTGTTATACATCAGGACAACTGGAGAAGGCTCAGGAGGCAGTGGAGACTGCAACACAGCTTTTTCTTTCAATCCTTCCTTCCTTCCTTCCTTCCTTCCTTCCTTCCTTCCTTCCTTCCATTCTAGTTAGTGGTTCTCTCAAGTCATCTAGTACAACTTCCTGCCTTTAGACAAACCAGCTCCTCCAGCCCCTGAAGACAGATGGCTGGCTTGGGTCATTATGCTGTTCACAAATTCCATCTGTGAGGTAGAAATCTGTCTTCCACTAAGTCTCACAAACTCCTGTAGAGGAGAGTTAATGGGCCTCTCTTAAGGGGAGTAAAGTATCTTCCTAGAAGTAAAGCATCCACCCATTTGAGGTAAATGGACTCTGTAGAAAGAGCATTTGGCTTCCTGGGAGAAGTCATTTACCTCAGATGGGTGCTTATTCCACTAGCACAAAGAAGCTGGAAGCAGTAATTATTAAGTGCTCCAGTATTTTCAAATGAAAGGCTGCCCGCTATAAAATGAATCCTGGACTTTCTAAGCACTTAGCCTCCTTTCTCTTTACTTTTTGAGTTTACTTCTTCCCTTTTTTTGTGGATGGAGAATAGAGGTTTAGTGATCACCACTAGAGAAGCCCCATGCAAATTACTCTGTATTTATTTACTTTATGTATATTTCATAATGGTGTCCCTGTGCCTCACCTCCAGTTGAAAATATAAACTTCTTTAGACCAAATATGATTTTTCTTTTTTTTAAATTTCACTGAACCAACACAAAGAACAGTGCCTTGGATATGGGAGGTATCTTATTCTTTCTTGCAAAAGGCACGTAAAATGACTAAATTAAATGTTTGAGGGACAGAAAAAGAACGATCGCTCTACCTTCTCCATGAGTCCAACTCACTCACTAGGTAGGGGTAACTTTGACTTGGAAAGGGCAAGCATTACAGAGATTGGTGTGGAATTTGTAGTTTATCCTTTGACAAATACTATTTTCTTATGTTTATTTTAAAATCAGGGAGTAGTATTTTACATAGGCAGAGTAAGTAACCACAGGTACAAAGCGAAGGATTGAAAAAATGATCACTGGGGTGGCTAAGTAGTGCAGTGAATAGAGAGCACTGGCCCTGGAGTCAGGAGGACTTGAGTTCAAATCCAACTTCAGACACATAACATTTACTAGCTGTGCAACCTCGGGCAAGTCACTTAACCTCAACTGCCCTGCCCTCCCCTTTGAAAAAGCGAAAAAATAATGATCACCATTGAGACAAAGAATATCAATTCAGTGTATTACCACATATTTATCAAGCCAGGTAACATGCTAGGTCTGCAAAGACAAAATGTCAAATCAAGTTCTTTGACAGTACATGTGTATGTATGTATGTTTGCATATGTATGTGTATATATATATATATATATATATATTCATATATGTATTTACATATGCACACACAGATATGGTACAGGGCATTCCAATTGTTTTTCTTACTAACCATAGAGATTATAGTCCCTCAGTGAAACGGGGAATGATTTTCAATAGTGAAAGTGGCTGAAAAAATTGGAGTCAACTCAGTGCTGTCTCCCTGAAAACAATCAGGTTAATTCTCAGATAACATACATGGGAAATATCACCAGCATGGACCAGAAGACTTTCTATCTCAATACTCTTTAGAACTTGTGCCCTACTGGCATGACCACTAAGAATCTTGGCTTATTTTCAAGAAAGAGTTCTTAAGTCTCCCCCACCACCCACCCCCTCTCTCTGTTTCTCTTTGTGTGTGTTTCATGATCCCTTTTTGGCAGGCTGGTGAAGCCCAAAGACGCTTTTTCAAAATATTTGTAAATGCGTAAATTTGCATTGTTAAAATTATGAAAGAAAAAAAATTATATTGAAATACAGCTGTCAAAAAACACTACAAAAATAGTTTATGGACCTCAAGTTATGAACTATGGGACACGCTACAGACTTACTGCAAAGAGCTCTTAAGACCTAGGCAGCAGGGAGATAATAAAAGATGTCCAAAATATCTCCTACCTTGAGAGAGTTACAGTGACATTCTCCCATCATTTACTTCTTTGTTGTAAACCTCTTTTTGTGGTTGTTCAGTTATTTTTCAGTCACATCCATCTTTTTGTGACCCCATTTGGTGTTTTCTTGGATAAGAAATTGGAGTGATTTTCAATTTCCTTTTCTGGTTCAGAGATGAGGAAACTTAGGGAAAGCAAATGAGAAGAGGATTGGGTGGAGGTGGAAAGATGATAGGGAAAAATTGTGAAAAGGCAGGAGCAGAGCCTTGAAAGGAATAAAGAACCAAAGAGAGCTGACCTAGTTGATTCCTTAAAACAAAGATTCTTGGAGGAATTGACCAGTCAGAGGATGGTACAGTCAAAACAAAGTGAAATTCTGATGTAATCTTTGTACTCAATTCAATTACACTCACACACAATAATTTAACATAGTAGTAAGAAGTATTCTATTCATTTGTGTCCCATTATATTGTATCAGCAATGCAGTATTCACAAGGCCTACAGCAACTGTAAGTATACTGATATGGTTATTAATCACAAAATGTAACAGGCTCTCTACATGGGAAATATAGCTAGACCATTTATTCAAATACCAGAAAACTGAGTCCCAAAATCAGAAAGTCAAAGCCAACACAGTAGTTATGAAGTTGGCACATGTTGTTAAAGTAGTAAAAACCCACATTCTCAAGCCTTCAGGACAGGCTACCTCAGGCAAAGATTGTCCTCCCCTCATTCACAGCAACTGCTCAGGCTCCAGGCAGCTTGCTCCCAGCGGCTTACACCTCCCCCCCCCCCCCAATTCCCCCACAGTTCCCATCCTGGGCAGTCCTCAGCAGGACTCCTTAGCAGAGATTCTGGTTGGCTCAAAGAAAAACGAGTTCGCGCTGTAACCATAGCCACTGCCTCTGCCACTGCTTCCAGTCACCACCACAGGGATGCTAGCTTGGTTCTGGCTTTCTCTTGCTCCACCCCTTCCTGCTACATCAGCAAGTTCAAGGGGCATGGAAGATCTTCAAATCTCAGTATCATTACATATATACTTCATTTTTTTTGGTTTTTCCTTTTTTTTTTCTTTCAAGATGTTTTCCTATTCCTCTAAAGTTTTGATAACCTCTAAGTCATTATTTTTATAGCATTTGGTCAAAAAGAATTTTTTATGGATTGCCTTTATCAATCCACTTGGAGAAATTATAAGACATAAACCTATGTCAGAAAACAGAAATTTACATGGAGCTGAATGTGCGTTCTGGCTCCAAAGTAAGGAACATGTGCTTATCTGAGAAGACACAGCAATTCTGAATGTTCTCTATTCCTTGGAAAGGGGGATTGGGTGGGTGGGTTCTGTTATGGTATAGATCTTTGCTAATTGAATCAGGAAGAGAGGCTGATTCTCTGTATCAGGGGGCCCCTTCTCCTTTTAGGGAATCTGTTTTCATTCTCTTCTCTGCTTTGGAATTCCCTCTCTGTAGCCCCCACTGGTGTGAGCAGACAAGAATTCTCTTGAAAAGCAGATGGCAGTAGAAGTCAGCCTGTATATGTTTGAGATGGGACTGCAACTCTCTGTCTTCCTTTTTCTGAATGATTGCTTACTTAGCTCACACAACCAGAAATCCTGAGAAGCCTATCATTTCCAGCTGTGGTAGGTGAACAGGGGAGGCAATTTCCTTATCACCATGCTTCTCAGAGAAGCAAAGGACCATTTCTCTTTGGAAGGATTAAAGAAGGACATGTTCCACAGACTAGAAGATCTAGATCTTGTGAGTTACTTGGACAATACAGATCCAAGCTAAATGGGAATGAAAAATATTTGTCACATGTTTCCACAAAGTTCTCTTTGCCTTCTTAACAGAGGAGAATGATTCAAATAATCTAATATTTGATATTTTCTGTACTTGTTGTTTGAGCTTTGAATATGATTGACATTATATCTTAAACATTTTATGTGGTTGAAAAAATAAAATGTTCTAACTGGGAGTCCCTATTGTGTACTTTCTTTTTTCTTTCAGTTACGCATTTTCTAGAAAAGATGCTATTACCTACCTGTTGAGAAGATTATGTTTCAGACTTTTGTTTTAATGATACCCAAAGCTTATTTCAGAGTTTTCTTCTTAGTTTTACTCAAGGGTTCAAGGAGAGCAGAAAGCAAGAAAATCTAATCCATTTTTAGGGGATATTATGGGAATCTGAGGATCTTCCCTGCCCCTAGGCCCTTTGCTTAAGTGGCTTAAGTGGCTCTGAGAACCTTCTCTGATTTGAAAGTATACTCTGCCCCCTAATAGGCTGAATGTGGTCACGTGGAGCCTGTGGCGGGAGGCTTGTTCTTCAAGAATGCCCACGTCTTGTTGCTTTGTGATTGGGCAGTGGGTCAAGAGGGTTGTGACATTCTCTGATCTAGGAGAAGGCTATATACACCCTGATGTGAGGTTTTGCTTTGGGGCTCACTTTGAGAAGAGTTGCGTGATTTGGGTAGACGAGACTCTGGGAAGCCGTTGAGCCCCCCGGCTGTGAAAAACACAGATGTTGGTGCTTCCCTCTCTGGTAACTGAATAGGTTTTGATGTTATGGTCAGATGGTTGGAAGCCTGTCTGCTGATCTGTTTCTCTATCTGCTTGTAACTTCTGCTTGTTAACTTGTGTTTGTAACTTGTGTTTGCATTCTCTGAAGTTCAAGGTGCTGACTTTTTCCCCTGAACTAGGTAAATGATATGTGTTTGATTGATTAAAGTGAGACTGTTAACCCATCTTGAGTTGCTTTCCTTTAGAAAAGCAGATCTAAGAACCTGTGCTAGCAGCCACCCTGGGTATGCCAGGGTGCTTGCTGATACAGGGGGTTAGACTCACCAGGAACCATGATCTGTACTTTATCTTTTTGAATTGTGGAGAACACCTGCATATTTTGTGTATATTTGTAAAAATACTGTCACCTTGTAGTTGAATGTAAGTGGCTTAAGGGTAGGAACTAGAATCTCGCTTTTGTATTTATAACCTTGCTGCCTAGTACAATGCCTGACATTTAAAAGACACTTACTACAGGTTTGTTAGTCAGCTGATTAATTTTGTCACATTAAAGCAGACATATTAAAACAGAATCCTATATTGATCACAGTGAGCTAAAGAAGAGTTCTTCTGTTTCCTCATCTGCTAGATGAGGAAAAGTGCTAGAATATATTGGCTTTAAGGTTACTTTCGTGTTTAGGTTTAGATAACTCTATAGTCTGAAAAAGAACCATGTACTTACTGTGTAACTATTAAAAGAAAAAAATTAAAAATTCTACCCTGAAATGCACATTTGCTTAAATGTGATTATGTGCAATCAAAAAAGTTTTTAGGAACTCTGAGATTCTAAGGTGAGAATTAGACTAAAAAAATTCCCTGCACAGAGAATACACATATATGTATTTATATGCATAAACATGCACGCACAAGAAGGCATGCATATGTGTTCATATGTGCATATATGTATGTATATGCATAAACATGCACACATACACAAGAAGGCATGTATATGTGTTCATATGTACATATATGTATTTACATGCATAAACATGCACACATACACAAGAAGGCATGCATATGTGTTCATATGTACATGTATATATGTATATGCATGCATGCACACAGAAATAAGTGCAAGAAACGGGTGAAAGGGAGATAGAAGCCAGATCAAGAGAATGACTACCAAAAACTCTGGAGGAAGATTATTTTTCTCCCTAGAGCAGCAGAGCATAAATAAAAACAATGGAAAGTCAGCATAACAAAGAGCATGAAACATCCTTGTATTAAATGGGAAGGGATGAATTTTAAACAGATCTCTTTTGCCTGAGACAAGTTAGGAAGCCCAACTTTCTCATAAGCAAGCTGTGCAGTAACGGCATGCCTTGACCAGCTCCCGCCCAGTCTCTGTAGCGCAGATGCGTTTTCCAGTCATACCAGGGTGATTGTAGCTTGTGCAAGATTGTTATTGACAAAATACTTTTGACACAGGACTTTCCTATACAGGCATAATCCAAGCCAACTATAAATCACGGCAATAGACCTGCCAGCATAAGTATTTCAAATTTTATTTATCCTGGGTCTTTATTTATTGCCTGAGGAAGCCGGAGGCAGAAAAAAAAATAGATCTAAATCTTAGAGAAATTTGTGCATGGAAAGAGAGCAATTCCAAGCTAGAGAAACCAATGGAACAGGGGAGGGGAAGTGGTACTGAAATTGCTACCTTTCCAAAGACAGAAACAGGGATTGTCTGGCTTTTTAGTAGTGCCAAGAAGATAACGGATTTATTGGCGAAAACACAAAATTGAGCATTATTCAATATCTGTAACCAACCCGCAATCAGCATTTCAGCAAATGCTTATTAAACTCTTGCTTTGTGAAAATGAATATTTTTCAGCTGGCCTCTGTATTTATAGAGGGCTTTAGACATATTATTTCATTTTATTTTCCTCTGTTAAGGGAATCCAAAAAAAAGCCCGAGAGGCAATATTCTAACTTCCTTATAGTCCCTACTGAACCACTGCCCCTACCTAGCCACTAACCACCCCCACCCACCTCTGACTCAATATCCTAACTTCTTCATATATGCCTCACTGCTCACTAGAGAACAGATGTGTCCACGAACTCATATTTCTTGTAGATCAGCATGTGATGGGATCCCAGCCACTGCCTCTAGCTAGCCACTGCCATCAGACCCATTCATCTTATTTCCCACAGAAAAAGAAGGGGTGTCCATGTACTTAACCACAACCACATTCATTTAGTCTCATACAGGACCACAATATTCAGCCAATCAGAAAGCAGTACCACCAGGATGCTTGAGCAGGATTCATACCCCCCAGACAAGAGAAGGAACTTTCCCTAAATAGGCACCTGCACACTAATAGTGCAGAACTGAGCTAGAGTGAACTTATGATGTAGAGAGGCTTATTATAATATCATTGTCATACATACACACCCTAAATGAGTTTTTCTGTATGGATTGTGGGTAATTGCATGCACAATTCCACTGTGGCTGAGACCTCTCCCCTATTACCCAATCCCTTAACAAACCTTTCCGACTTTTTTAATATTCATAATTTCTGTTCTGTAATTGCATCTTTAGCCTGTAAAAATCTATCTCACTTTCTCTGAAACTTTGGAAATTAGCTCATTTCATGAGAGGTGTCAATCTCAATAAATGCCTATACTTGGATTAGAAGTGGTCTGACTCTGAATTTTTGAGATGGTTCCACCAGAACACAGCATGAAACTACAACGATCTTTGCTATTCCTGCATGGGCAGAGTTGAAACCACAACACTGTGAAATAAGTATTGTGCATATGTTTAACATGCTTCAGAGAAAAACACACACACAGGAACTAATTGATTTACTTGTGAGACATATACACACATGTATATACGTGTGTGCACACACATATATGCACACACACAAACATATATACACATATGTAAACATGTACACATATGTATACACATATGTACATATACATACACTCACACTCACACACATTCCTTTGCACTGTGCTGACCCTCTTCCAAATTAGGCACTGAGAAAGAAAAGAGGAGAAATAACATAGTTCTTACTTTCAAATCTACTAGGATGGCTAGAATATGTAAAAAAAAATATTTATAGTGCAAAATTCACAGGATTTTAGAGTTATGGCTAGAAAAAAGGCCTTCATGTTGTCTGTGTACTGCCACAAACTTGCAAAAGGCATTATACACAGAAGGGACTTATGGATAGTAACTGAACTCTTGTTATCATTGATATTGGCACAAAAAAAAGTAATCACTTTACAGGAACTATGTGGATAGAGGATTGGCTTGGGATGGGTATGTAACTTTTTTTTTTTTAATTCTTTTTATTTCTCACAAGGAAACAGAATGCCCCAAATATGGGGCAAATGACTTATGATGGTTCTTCGGGTAGAGTGAGGTAGGGAGAATAGAGGGGATATTTCTGGCTGGACAAGAGTAGAACCCAAGAAAATATTTTGCAGTACATCATAATGAACATCTAGAGATGTGTTAGTAGACACTGAAATAATCAATTTGATATGGTTATAAATAAAATATGTTTCCTAATGACCGGCCATTTCTATGGTTGTTCCCCATGCCTAGAAGGGTTTCTCTCCTCATGTCCACCTTCTGCCTTCCATGGATTCCTTAAAATTGCATCAAAAAATCACCTTCTACAGACATCCTTAAGCAATCCCAATTATTGCTAGAACCTTTCCTCTCTTGATTACCTCAAATTTGTCCTGAATATAACTCATTTATAGAGTTGTTCACATGGTGTCTCCCTGCGTGGATTCCTTCAGAAAAGAAACTACTTTCTTTTTTTCATTTTCCTTCTTTCTTTCTCTTTTTCATAACATAATATTATATAATATATTATTATAATATAATATTCATATTCATAATATTAAACCATAATATCCAAATAAAATCAGATCTAAAAAAGGAAAAAAATGCTAATGTGTAGGTGAAGTCAATATAATAGAAATGACAATTATACTTAAGTTTATTTATTCAGTGTCATCCCCATCAAGCTGCCAAAATATTTCATGGGCTTGAAATAAAATAATAACAAAATTCATCCAAAAGAACAAAGGATCAAACATATCAAGGGAATTCATGGGGAAAAAAGGAGAGAAAGATGGATTAACCATACCAGATCTCAAACTGTATTGCAAAGTAGTAATCATGAAGACAACCTGGTACTGTCTAAGAAATAGTACGGTGTGTTAATGGTGTAGATTAGGTACACAATGCATGGTAGTAAACAACCACGGTAATCTAGTCCTTGATAAACCCAAAGATACAAGATTTTGGGATTGGAACTTACTATTTGACAAAAAATGCTGGGAAAGATGTAAATTAGTTTGGCAGAAACCAAATATTGACCAACATATCATATCACATAACAAGATAAGTTCAAAATGGGCACAGAATTCAATCATAAACAGTGATAGTATAAGTAGATTAGGGGAGGAAGGATAATTTTATCTGCTAGCTCTATTGGATATGGGAAGAATGTATGACCTGATAAGAGATAGAGAGCATTATGGTATATAAAATGGATAATAATGATTACATTAAATTTAAAAAATGTTCTCCATAAACAAAACCAATATTGCCAAGATTAGAAGGAAGGCAGAAAATTGGTTGGGGAAGAATTTATACTAAGTGTCTCTGTCAAAAATCTATTTTCTCAAATATAGGGAAAACTGAGTCAAACTTATAAGAATAGAAGTCATTCCCCAAATGATGAATGGATTAAAGGATATGAATAGGTAATTTTCAGGTGAAGAAATCAGCACTATCAAGAGTCATGAAAAAATGCTGTGAATCACTACTGATTAGTGATTAAATGCAAATTTACACAACTCAGGGGTACCATCTCGCACCTATCACATTGGATAATAATAGATAAAAGTAAAATGACAAATGTTGGAGGGGATGTGAGAAAATTCATACACCAATGTACTGTTGATGGAGTTATGAAGTGATTCAACCATTCTGAAGGACAATTTGGAACTATGTCCAAAAAGTTATAAAACTGTGTATACATTTTGATCCAGAAATACCACTATTAGGTCTGTATCCCCAAAGAGACAGTAACAACAAAAAGAACTATATATACCAAAATATTTATAGCAGCTCTTTTTGTGGTGAAGAGAATAGGTAATTAAATTCATGCCCATCAGTTAGCGAATGGCTGAAAAAGTTGTGTTATATGATTATGATGTAATATTGTGCTAAAGAAATAACAGGGAGGATTCTTTCAGAAAAGCCTATAAAGACTTAGATGAACTGATGGAAAGTGAAGTGAGCAAAACCAGAACATTGTACACAGTAGAAGCAATATTGTACCATGGTCAACTTCGAATGAGAGGTATTTTCAGCAACATGGTGATTTAAGATCAATGATAAAATGATTCATAATGAAAAATGCTATCCACATTTAGAGAAAGAATTGATTCAGAGTGTAGATCAAAACATACATTTTTAGCTTTATTTTCCTGGGTTTTTTTTAGGAGGTTCTGTGTTTCCTTTCACATGGCTAATATTGAAATATGTTTTTATGACAGCACATTTAAAACCTGCATGAAACTGCCTTCTCAATGATGGGGAATGGGAGGGAAAGTGGGAGACAATTTGGAATGCAAAAATCTTAAAATTGTTAAAATTATTTTATATGTAATTGAGACAAAAAATAAAAGATTAAAAAAAGAAATGTCTGACTTGGAATTAATTTGGAAAATTAAGAGATTTATATGAACTGATGTTCAATGAATTAAGCAGAACCAGAAGAATCATATTCATAATTCCTATAACAATGTAAATGAAGCATCAATTCTGTATAATCACATGACTAGATTTGGCCCAAAATGATAGTCCAGAAAATAGTCTTATTTGCAATTTGGGGTGGTAGCGGGAAACAAAATGTGAAACATTGTATATAACTGTTAATGCTTATTAAATCTGTTGGTTAGTTTTGCTAAAATACTCTTCTCTTTCCTTCCTTCCTTCTTTCTTCCCTCCCTCCCTTCCTTCCTTCCTGGATAGGGAAAGGAAGATTATTTTTTTAGAAAATATGAATCTGTTAGGTAGTATAGTGGATGGAACACCAGGTCTGGAGTCAGGAAGACCTTAGTTCAAATCTGACCTCAGGAATTTACTAGCTGTGTGAATATGGGCAAATCATTTAAACCCATTTGCTTCAGTTTCCTCATCTGTAAAATGAACAGGAGAAGGAAACAGAAAACCACTCAAGTATCATTGCCAGGAAAACCCCAAATAGGGTAATGAAGAGTCAGACACAGCTGAAATGACTCAATAACAATGAAAGCCCTATGTGGATTGGACAAGTTGCTGTATGACTCTGTTCAAATGAAATTCTTCCTTGGACCTTCGAAATCTGCTTCTAAGCCAATCAAGACATACTGTTTAATGTTTTGTTTTGTTTTAAACTTTAATATACTGTAATTAGAGTATGTGATGGAAGTTTTTTGCTTTTTTTTTTTTGAAGGTAGGGCAGTTGGGGGTTAAATGATTTGCCCAAGGTCACACGGCTAGTTGGCTAGGTTTTTGTGTTAAATGTCTGAGGCTGGATTTGAACTCAGGTCCTCCTGACTCCAGGGCTGGTACTCTATTCATTGTGCCACCTAGCCACCCCAAGAATTTTTTTTTTTGCAAGAGAATTACTCTCATCTACTCAACTTTAAAATACCTGCTATCTTATATCCACTATTACAAAGATACCCAAAAGGTTGATCATATTAAAAGGAAATAGGCAGCACATTAGATGACAGCTGGTAAAAATGGTTGTAGCATGGAAATGAGCCATGATGTGAAATAGTTTTTGTTCCTTAGGTTTTGTTTCCAACTCAACAGCTATGTTCTGAATTTTAATATTATGTCTCCTCTTTTAAAAAAAATATTTTGGGGGGCTTTTTGGAGGGGGGAAGGCAAGGCAATTGGGGTTAAGTGACTTGCTCAAGGTCACACGGCTAGTAAGTGTTAAGTGTCTAAGGCCAAATTTGAACTCAGGTCCTCCTGACTCCATGGTCAGTGCTCTATTCACTGTGCCTAGCCACCCCCAGTCTCCTTTTTTTAACTTCTAGAAAACTGTGTTTTTCATTTACCTATCTATCTACTTTAGACATTATTAACCTTTTCATTTAATAGTCTTTCTTTCTAATATATTTATAGGATTATGCAGTAGTATATTAAAATAATACCAACTGTGAAATTCTGAAATATGATCAATGAGGTTCACTTAGAACATATACATGAGGGAAAACATGCTGTTATTAAACAAGCTAAGTAGAAGTAGACATCAATATACACTGATATCAAAGTACCACCAATGCCCTAGAGAAAGTCCATAGTTGTTCCTTTTTTTCACATTCATTTGGATATATGGTAAAGATATTATTTTGAAATTTTACTTTCAAAACTATAACTCCAAAGAACTATTCCTTTCTCTGAAAACAAATGACATAACTGTTGTAGAAATTAGACAAGATATTTGAACAGTTTTTTTAAAAGGAGAAAAAAAAGCAGAAAAAAAGGTTTTTGACTCAGACTATGATGTCATCCTGACATCTGATATTCTTCCAATAGTGAAGACATGGATAGAGATTTGTATAATTTCACAATGTATATTATGCACATTTTTAATCTACCTCTTAAAACAATTTTGAAGCCATAAATATGAATACATTTCAATAATTAAAATTTTTTTTTTACTTTTGGATGTGATTTTAATCTTTTGTGGGCACCACTCTCATTCCAATGGCAGCTCAATTTATTTTGGACTGAGCATTTTACCATCAAATACCTCACTCGATTTCTCATCTCTATAGCTTTTGTTTCATTCATTCTTAATTGAAACCCTATATCTTGATTCTTCAGGGGTTACTATAGTAACCTATCTTTTTCCCCCTGCAAGACAAGGTGATAAATAGGCCTATTATTTCTTCATGCAAATTTTGGGTTGTTGTTGATTTCCGTGTAGCGCACCCCTGTTATATTACTCTCTACATTGCCTCATTGCTCTTTTGTCAGAGCCGAGATCAACTTGCTCTAAACAGAGGTCACAATAGTATGATTGTGAATTATTTTTAATCCATATTTCCAACGGAAGAGTGGACAGGTTATAGATGAATATTATCAACTGGGAAGCCACTGTTTATTCTTCCTTTTCTCCTCGAGCACTACCGTCACTAAAATTGCTTCCACTGGCACACTTCCTGACAGTTGAAGGTGATTTCTCAAAACAGAGTTGAGATACAAGAATGATGTCTACTATAGAATTATTTGTGCAAGTTGCTGCAGTACATCCATATTCATTTACAGAGAAGATGGATAATCACTGTAGAAAGCAGATTCCTAGAGGGCCATACGCTGAGCTCATGATCAGCACACGGGAAGAAAAACATCATTTTTGCGGGTTAAAAAAAAAATCCCAGAAATTAAAGAATGGAGCTAATATACATTCTTCTGGAACAGAAAATACCTGAAACAACAATAAAAACAATAACATTTGAAAAAAATGAAATGCTAACAGTAATGTCAAATTGTTTTATGATGGACAATATTTTAAAGTTTTATCATAGATATCATATGCATATCAGGAACAGAGATTATAGGTTTAAAGATGGAAGAGAACATAGGAATCAATAAGCCCCAATCCCATATTTTATAGGCAGGAAAACTGAGTTCCAGAGAAATTAGAGGACTTGATCTATGTCACATAGGTAATATGCTATAGAACCAGAATTTATACACCTGTTTCTTCTTACTCTAGATCCTGCATTATTTTCACTCTCAATAATCAAAATTCTCTTCAGAGTGCTTTTGAGATTCTTTCTCCATCTGGCAAAGTCGACTTTTTAAGGCATTCTTCTCCTTGTTGGCTTTTTGGGCCTCTTTTGTCATTTGAGTTAATCTATTTTTTAGGGTGTTGATTTCTTCAGTCATACTGCTGACTCTCTTTTCATGATCTTCTTGCAACATTCTTATTTCTCTTCCCAATTTTTCTTCCACTTCTCTTATTCGGTTTTCAAAGTCCTTCTTCAGCTCATCTCTAGCTTTAAGGCATTCTTCATGTTTATTGGAGGCCCCTGGTGGGGGAGCTCTGGCTGAACTCTCCTCCTCCCT
>CM053580.1:42879674-42907699 GCA_028627135.1 Pseudochirops cupreus
AAAAAAAATTTAATAAAATAGAATATTAAAAAAAAAAAGAAAGAGAAGTACCTGGCTAGAATTATATTTACCTCCTGCATTAAATATTTCTAGCCTTGGATAAGGTTCAATCTAACTTCTAAATGTTTTGTCATTGTGATGGGGGTAGGGGTGAGGGGAGATGACTCCTAACTCTATATCTAAGGCTTGACCTCTTTCCCAACAAATTCTAGTTTCACAGTAAATACATATAAAGAATGGCAAAGAATCCCATGTATCCCCAAATAGCATTCTGAGAAGGTATACATAGGAGAATATATACCAAACAATATCAAGTGAAATAATTCTCCAATTGGGAGTAAGAAAACAGTTCAAATAAAAGAAAACATTCTAGATCTCACCCAAGGGGAAGTTCCTTATGGTGTCTACTGTAGCTTGCTGCAAATAGTGACATATTGGAGATTGCCAGTTCCTGCGACATCTTTCCAAATTCTTTTAATCAACCCAGAAATGAGGTTGACCTTTTCTCTCAAAGCTGGAAGTCAGGAGCACCCAAAGCAACTCACTTCTAGAAGTTCCTAAAGAATATTTGAAGTTTGAAGAATCCCAAAGTGGGTTAAGCACTTAAAGAGTTCCAAAGGAAGGGGTAGCTAGGTGGCACAGTGAACAGAGCACAGGCCCTGGAGTCAGGAGGACCTGAGTTCAAATTTAACCTCAGACACTTAACACTTACTAGCTCTGTGACCTTGCGCAAGTCACTTAACCCCAATTGCCTTCCAAAAAGAAAAAAAAAAGCGTTCCAAAGGAAAGCACTCTTGCCTCTCACCAACTCTATCCCATCGCTCACACAGGTAAAGGCATTCATTTTTATTAATAAAAAAGACTGACTTATATCAATGAACTTTGGGACCCAGGTTATGGATCATAAAACTATAGTCTCTAATAGAATCATTATATTGTAGTGAATAGCAAATCAGGAATTCAAAGATTTCAAGATTGAAATATACTAGAGGTGTGGCCCTGGGCAAGTTATTTTGTCTCTAAGTACACTCAGAGACTAAGACCATAAATTCCAGATGAGTTGACCAACTTCCTGGGTAAAATTTCCACACTGAGAATTTCTTACATACATGAAACCACAAAACAAATTCCATACCTCCTACTCCGTACCCCCTCCAAATACTCTTTAATAAAATTATGAAATTTAAAAAGAGAAACAATACAAAATTTAGGCTTTGAAATGTGATAAAAAAAATTCAATTGTCTTACTTTCTTCCAAATAGAGATTACAGTATTTAATTTTCCACTTCCCAAACTTTCCTTCTCATTCTATTCTCATCACGATCATGGAATGTATTGTAGGGTCAGGGATATATACTTCTCAAATTCTAAAACTGAATTTTATTTTTCTTTTGTTTCACTGGGACATGCTCTTCTTTCTTTCCTTCACCTGATGGGTGTTTGGCAGTTAATTTGACCTTCCGTAATCACCAACTTTTTTTCTTCCCCTTTCATCTCATGGAAAACAAAAAGGGAAAAAAAGGAATGGGAGAAAAAGATATCACAATTCACCCTACTGGAGTCCATTCAATTGCAGTCTCTGAGAGTTTCCATTACCAGTTTTCCATTCCAGTCTGCTTACATTTTTGAGGAATTGAAAATAAGACTTTTCTAGAAACTATTGTATAGTGTAACTACAATGCTCTCTCCAGTGAATAACAATACAGCCTCACAATGGTTTTCAATTCCTATTTCTGGTATATTGAATGTCTAATATAGATTTTTTTTTTGTTAAAATTGGTTTCACTAAAACACTTAAACTAAAGAGGAAATTATCCAAGGACAGAATAAAATACTAAAGACTATTGTTTGGTGCTTTTACCTACCAATTTGCTCTTTTGAGATTAAGGATTGTGCTTTGCACTGATGCTAATTAATTTCCATTCCAATTTAGCAGACAATATGGGCTGTTAATGATTAGTCAATTAACCTCGAAGCATCAAAGTAACAGGTGAACCTCTGAGAAATGTATTGACCTAATTGCATTCCTTAGCCAAAAGAATTAATAGTCTACGAGTGGATTTCCTTCAAGAAAGTGAAAACAAATGGTTGGAAAGAGAACAAATTCGAGATACATGATATGTTGTGAGTAATGAGAAATGATTCTGAACATGAGCAGTTCAGCAAAATGGAGTACTTTCTAACAACTTTGAAATGATTTCCTAAAGAGCTCTGCAGCATTTTTTTTAAAGATGATACACAAGTGATAAGTGTATTAAGCTCTCTTAGTCCTGAGAACTATGATTTCACTCATCTTCCTGGGAAATGTAGAAACTGTTCTCTGTTAAATAGGAGTATAATGAAATTAAATGGGAATAAGACCAAATAACAATTGACATTTTCCCTTTTAAGAAAACACAAAATATCTGGTTTTTTTTTCCTTTTTCCCTTCTGCTCTTCCACTCACATTCCCTTCTTCTTCCCTTTCCCCACTAGTCAGTATTGGATTTTGTTTCCACTGGATATTTGACTTCTGAAGAACTCAAATAAAGTTTTGTTTCTGAAAATTAAAAAAAAAACAGTGGGGAAGGTATACATTGGGTATATCAGTATATTAATCTCAGACTTTGACAGAAAATATTCTAAACTCTTATGCTTATTAGTCTCTTGTGATCTGCAAATTTTTGTGTATTTTTCTAAAGTAAATTTCAAGAAATAATATTCAAATTAACCTTTATTACAACACATTTCTTTTAAAAACAGACTAATTAATCCTTTTGCTTCTTTCCAGCTGTAGATTTGCTACTTAGATGTCATTTCACTCAGAATAATAGGAAAAAAAAAAACACAAACAATGCGGCTTTATAACTGTGTTGGGGCTGATCCTCCCCCTTCCCATCTTGCTGCCAAGATTGCTAGTGATTATCTCTTAAAGGCATTCTCTGAACAACCTGTCTTCTAATTCCCTTCAACTTGCTCCTTTCAATTAAGAAACAGTCCAGCAACTGCCTCTAGGCTGTTTTTTAAAGATTAATTCTCCAAAATCACTCAGAACTAGTGGTGCTTTTGGCTTACGAACATTAGTTTAAATTAACTCCTCAATACTACCCTTTCTATAACTGTTAAAATAAAAATTCTCACTGTGCTCAGAATGTAATGTTTGATATATGAAAGTCCCAGAAGAAAATCCTTTAAAATAGATTCTAGTACCTTTACAGCCAAAACAACATGATCTTTTAGCATTTGCTATCCAAGCCTGTATTACTATTTCAAAATTATCAGTCTGATGTGGTTTTACCATGTACACACACACATCACCACTTAAAACAACAACAAACAATGAGTATATACTGAAGGCTAATGGTTGCTGCATAGAAAAATTAACAGAATTATGAATTATGGTTTTCTTGACTCTTATGGTGTAGGTAGACAATATGCCTTCATCAAAAGCATCTTGAATAAAAAGGGAAACATATAAAGGTGATGACTCAAATTGATCCCCTGTTTGTAAATTCTAATACATTGCATTTGACAAATGTAAAAGGATTTCTCCTTGACTGGTAGTAACTCAATGTAAAAACAAAAAAGTAAAACTACTTTAAACAAACAAAACTTAGTTTGGAGGCAGCATTAAGAGAAGGAAAATTAGTAGGTTTCCTTTTTATTTTCCCCAGCTATGGATAATGCTTTAAGAATATGACAGTATCATTTTTGACAGTTAGCATTATGATTTTTAAAATTTATACATTTAAAATAAACATAACTATATTAAACACACAATAATTTTTCTTTCAGAAAAATCCCAATTTTTGATGTTACTATGACATGACCCTACTATACTTATAAAGGTAGGCACAAGAAATCACCAGTGATTTGTGAAACAAAATAATAATTTGGCACATTTATGTCTTTTGTTTTGAAGTTGTCAGAATCTTTCCTCTAACAATCCAATTAGTTGTGCAGTCAAAGCATTATTATGGCATTTCCCAAACAACAACCCCGAGACTCAATGAAATGCTGTACTAGACCTTTCACTCTAAGATCAATGCTCCCTGGAGTAAACTCTGCTGGTTTTTATAAGTTGTTAAGGAGTAAGATTCATTTCAGAACTCCTTGTATTTATTGTTATAGCTATCAATGGCCAAAGGGACCCCTTGTCAGCAGTCCTAATGTGAAATAATGCAAATGTGGAAAGACCAGAAAGTCAGTTAGTTCATTAATTTGGAATTCTTAGGATTTAGTTATCTTTTTACTAGTGATGAGTTAAGGTATTGTTATTTTTCAAGAAATTATATCAAACTCCCCTACTATCTGTCCTTAATATGAACAGGCATCATTTTATTCTAAGATAATCACTGAGAGGATAAAAAAGGTGATAATATTTTTTTAAAAATATAGTGTATCCTGAGGTTTTTTTTTTTTTTAGGTTAGCTTAGTACTTACTTTTTACAGTTGAAATAGGTAACACTTTTTTTCCACCTCATTATTTTGTTATTTCTTCTGTAACAGAATTTATTTTGAGGTGTTACTTTAAAATTATTTGGAGAATAATTTGGGAGATTTCAGGTGTGTCCCTGCCTTTACTCCATCATCTTGGGTATGCCTCCCAAAAAGTGCTTTTGATTCCCCTGATATCTTGAGCTTTGTTTTTCTGTGATGAATTTTGATTCCATTTTTTCTAGCTCATTAAAATAAATCTTTGGTAGTTTAACTGGTATAGCACTGAATAAGTACTTTTGTTATTATATTGGCTTGGCTTAATAAATGAACAATTATTATTTCTCCCTTTGTTTAGATTTGTCTTTATTTGTGTGAAAACTCTATTGTTATTGGGTTTTTATAATCCCTGTGCTTATCTTGGTAGGTAGATTCCAAAGTATTTTATACTGTCTGCACTTATTTTAAAGGGAAAATCTTAATGTCTTACTGCCAAGTTTTGTTGGTAGTATATAGAAATGCTAATGATTTCTGTGAATTTATTTTATATTCTGCAATTCTTCTGATGTTGTACAGTGTTTCATCTATTTATTTAGTTGATTCTCTAGGGTTCTCTAAGTATACTATCATATCATCTGCAAAGAGTGATAGTTTTATTTCCTCATTTCCTAATCTAATTCCTTCAATTCATTTTTCTTGTCTTATTTCTATAGTTAGCATTCCTTATACAACACTGAATAATAGTGCAGATAATGAACATCTTTGTTAAACTCCTGACCTTATTGGAAAGGCTTCAAGTTTATCTCTATGATAGATAAGGATTGCACTTTGTTTTAGATAGTTAATATTTAACATTTTAAGAAAGCTTCCGTTGTTGTCTGTTGCTAGTGTTTTTAATAGAAATGGGTGTTTTTTTTGTCAATTTTTTTTCTTGCATCTACTGATACAATCATGTCACCATTTCCTCCTTCACTGTAATAGCTCTTTCTTGTATTCCTCTTTCTTTCTCTCCCTTCCTCCTTCTCCTATGATATCTCTCTTTTTTGCCTATCCATTATTATATCATTCCAACATAATTGACTCACTCCCACACTTTCTATGTAATTTTTTCCAACTGTCCTAATAATGGTAATCTTAGAAGATTCATATATCATCTTGTCACATAGAGTGGTAGACAGTTTAATCTTATTGTGTCCCTTATGATTTCTCTTTCAAGTTTACCTTTTTATTCTTCCTTTGCTTCTTGTATTTGAAAGTCAAATTTTCTATTCAGCCTTGGGCTTTTCATCAGGAATCCTTGACGCCCTTTATTTTACTAAATAGACATTTTTCCTTCAAAAATTATACTCAGTTTTGCTGAATAAGTTATTTTTGGTTGTAATCCCAGTTCTTTTGCCTTCAGGAATATTATATTCATATTCCCCCTCCCATTTCTTCAATGTCATAGCTGGTAAATCTGTGATCTGTGATCTTTACTATGGCTCAGATACATGGTATCTGAATGTTTTGATTGTTTTTCCTGCTTGAAATGTTCTTTCTTTCACTGGGGTGCTCTGGAATTTGACTATAATATTTCTTGGAATTTTCACTTCGGATCTCTTTCAGGTGGTGATTTGTATAATGTCTTAATTTTTATTTTATGTGCTGCTTATAAATCATTGGGTCAATTCTCCTTGATAATTTTTTGAACTATTATGTCTAGGCTTTTTCTTTGATCATCACTTTCTGGTAACCAACTTTTAAATTATATATTCTCAATCTGTTTTCCACATCAGCTGTTTCTCTAATGAGATAATTCTATTTTTTTTATTCTTTTGATGTTGTTTTATTGGTTCCTGATTTCTCCTATAGTTATAAGCTTCCATTTGCCCAATTCTAGTTTTTATGAAGTTATTTTCTTCAGTAAGCTTTTGCATCTCTTTTTCCATTTGGACAATTCTTCTTTTTAAGTAGTCATTTTCATCAGTGAACTTTTGTGTCTCTTTTTCCATTTGCTCACATTTGTAAGGTGTCATTTTCCCATTATTTTTGTATATCTTTTACCAAATTGTTAATTTCATTTCACATTTTTTCCATTGCTTTAATTTCTTCACCTTTTTTCCCCTCTACCACTCTTATTTAATTTTGATAATTGTATTCTATCTTTTCTAAGAATTGTTGTTGGAAATGTATTCAATTCTCATTTTTCTCTGAGACTTTTCTTGTAGCTGTTTCGGATTCATTTTTTTCTTCTGAATTTGTGTTTGATCTTTCCTCTCACTATAGTAACTCTTTATGGTCAGATCCTTTTCTCCTGCTTGTTTTTGTTCATGTTTCTACCTTATTTCTGATTTGGGATTTTATGTTAATGTTGGACTCTGTTCCCAGATTGAAAGTAGGTAGAGAAGCTCTGTCTCAATCTTCAGACTGTTTTGCATTGCTATTCCCAGAGCTAGTTCTGAGGTTTGGAAAATTTTCTGTGCTTCAAAACTGGGGTGATCTGGGGAGAGGTGTAGTTATTGTTCTCCTGTTCTGCACTCTTCCTTACATAGGAAGGGTCCTTGATCTCTTGGGATTGTAATCAATACTGTCCCTCATGGCTTCTCTTTCTTGGTACCAGAAATGACACTGTTCCCCAAGGTCTCTGATCTCTTGGGGTCAGAAGCGATACTGAGCATCAGGACTTCCACTACCTCTTGAGAGAAAGTGTATTTCTCTGTCCTTGAACTGTAATAATTGCTTTCCTTAATCTGACCTCTTTTTTGTCACTCCTCCTCCTTCCCCCCTCCTCCATAGCTATTTTTTTTTTACTGCAGTTTTGTTGATAACATATGGAAATGGTCGTGCTTTATAAGAAGTTGTTAATTCTTTCAATTATTTTTGTTTTTTCTTTCGGGTTGTCTAAGTATACCATTGTATCATTTACAAAGAGAAATCCACTATTTCTTATGGTATCCCATTTCTTTTATTTTAACACCTCTGGATTTGAGAGTTTTTTTCTTTTTTATATTGGAATAAAATTTGCTTATCTGCAAATTTTTACTCTATTCTTTTAGTACAGTTCTTTGGGTCCAACTAGTAAAGATTTCCTTCATGTTCTATGTGAGAGTGTTTATTTCAAATGTTTAAAAACAGTTATCACATATTTTTCAAGACTTTTGAAGGTAAATGGACCTTTGCTGTTATGGTTGTTGTTTTCACTTATTCCCAAACATCATGGTTTCTAAGCCCTTTAGAATCCTAAATGAGAAGTTGGAGAAAATTTAGAGAATGGCAAAACAACCCTTGAAAGTGGTGTCCAGAACTGAACATAGAATTCCTGATACAGTCTATTCAATAGATCTATTTGCTCATTAATGTGAGTATACTGTCCAAAAACACAGACGGAAATTCTTTTACTGGATGATCCATTTTATGTCACTCCTTGGGCAAAATAAATTAATAAATAAAATGAATAAAGGAATGAAATAGGTAAATAATGAGGAAAATGAATAATTAATGAAGAAAAAAACTTAATATGTGACAGGCATGGTTCTAAATGCTAAAAATCCAAAACAAACAAACAAAAACAAAGACAAGAAACAGGCAAGCAAAACTGCCTTGACCTTGAGAAATATAAATTTATGTTACAAGTTTATATTATGTAATAGTAGCAAGGCCAAACCCTTTTACCTTTCCTCTAAGCTGAAAACTTCTTTTCGCACTTGTCTAAAAAAATGGAGACATTTACCAAGAGTTCTTTTTTTTCCTTTCCTTTTCTCTTCATACCAGCCTCCTCCTCTTCTCACAGCATGTCTCCCCACTATTATCTCCTCCTTCATCTTTGCCATGCAAGAGGTGGAGGCCAAGGTAAATCTCTCTACATGCACCCGTTGATCCAAACTCTCTCAGTCTTTTCTGGTAAATAGCACCCTCTTCAGTTTTATTCTCTGTAATCATCATTTTTCCTACATCTACTGACTCCTTCGTTTCTTCCTATACACATGCCCAAAGCAAAAACAAAGAAACAAATGATAAATTTACATTCTGTCATTTATTAATGTTCATTACCACTATACTTCCTCTTATTTGCTTCTGAACTTATCATTCAACTAAAGGTTTTCTCCCTTTAGTTTTTCATGATATTGAACTCCTAGTCATCTTTCTACCATTATGATCATTTTGGATCTTGATTCAGGTTATACAACGTGATTTCCTGTGTCTTCCAAGGTTTTGTCTTAGAACCCATTTTCTCTCCAGTCTCTCACTTAGTGATCTCATCAACTCCTTTAAATTTAATAATCATCTTTATGCAGAAGATTCTTAAGCCTGTATCCAACCCTAATCTCTATCTTGAGTTCTAGAATATATCACTAACTGGTTTTTGGATAATGAAAATTGCATATCCCATAGACATCAACATGTCCAAATCATAACTCATATTTTCCTCAAGCCATCTCTTCTTCCAAACTTTCCTATTACTGGTGAGAGGAACACTAACCTCCTAGACATCCTTGCTTTTTGACTCCTTACTTAGATTTGCTCAGTACATATCCAGATTTTGTATATGACTACATCACCTTAGACTGTAGAAATAGCATTCTGATTTGTCTACCTAACTCAAGTCTCTATTCATTTCCCTTCATTATGTCTTGTATTTAGCCACCAAAGTGATTTTCCTTAAACACAAATCTAACTATGTTAACCCCCTATTCAATAAACTAATAACTTCCTATTATATTATTCAAAAGCAGTTATAGAGTACATCTCCTCATGGGTCACTGCCATGTTTTGGCAGAGGATCTTGCATAGCCAAATGAAATTATGAAGTATCCCATGGAGTGTTATACAAGATAGGTTATAATGGAGATTCTGACAAAAGTTTTTCCACTAGAGAAGGAAATGGAAAACCAGTCCAGTATCATTTCAAAGAAAATCCCATGGAAAATATTAAAATGATAAAAGAGATGACATTGGAAGATGAACCCCTCAGATTGGAAGGTGGCCAACACTCTACTGGGGAAGAGTGGAGGACACCTACAAGTAACTTCAGCAGTAATAAGGCAGCTATTCTGAAACTTAAAGTAAGCTTGGCTGTGTATGTATCTAGATGTGAAAGTAAAGTACAATGCTGTAAAGATCAATATTGGATAGGACTTTAGAATGTGAGATCTAAGAACCAAAGTAAGTTGTCAAACAGTAGATGGGAAGATTAAACACTGACATCTGGAATAGCAGTGAACTTCAGTTGATGGGAATGTGTTAATTTAATTCAGGTGATCATTATATACATACATACATACATACTTATATATATACACACACACACACACACACATATATATATATATATATACATATATATATATATATATATATATATATATATATATATATATATACACTGCTGTGCATAAGAATCCCTTAGAAGAAATAGACTAGCTCTCATAGTCAATAAAAATGTGAAAAAGCAATACTAGAATATGATTTCAAAAATGGCAGAATAATATTTGTTCAAATCAAAGAGAAACCATTCAACATCAGAGTAATACAAATCTATGCTACAACTGATGGTGGTGAAGAGGCTAAGGTTGCTCAGTTCTATGAAGACTCACAAAGTCTTTTTAGAGATAGCATCACAAAATGGAGACACACATCATAGGGGATTGGAATGCTAAAGTCAGAAATCGAAAGATAATTTGAATAATAGGTAGTTTTGGCTTGAAATACAAATTGAAGCAGTGCAGAAACAAGGTTTTCTTAAATGTGCAATGCAAAGAAATAGGAAAAAAAATAGAATAGGAAAGACAAGAGATCTTTTCAAGAAAACTAGAGATATTTGGTTTTTTAAAATTTGGTTCTTCTTTCAGAACTGTGACAAATAGGGACATACCTTTTACGTGATAGTACATATATAAACTATATCAAACTGCCTACCTTTTTTAGAAGAGGGGAGTGGAAGGAAAAAGAGAAAAAATTGGTACTCAAAATCTTATAAAAATAAATGGTAACATTTTTCTTGACAAGTTATGGGAAAATAAAATACTATGAATAATTAAAAATATATATTTAAACAAAAGAAAATTAGAGACATTAAGAGAATATTTCATGTTAAAATGGGCATGATAAAATACAAAAAAAATAGTAGAGTTTTAACAGAAGCAGAAGAGTTTAAGATGGGGCAAAGATATCCAAAAGAACACTTCATATCACTTGTAATTAGGATGGTATGGTTATTGATCTAGACCTAATCACCCTGGAGAATGAATTCATATGAGCCTGAGGAAGCATTGCTAACAATAAGATTAGTGGAAGTGAAAGAATTCCAGCTGAGCAATTTAAAATCCTGAAAGATGATGCTGTTAAAGTGTTGTACTCAATTTGCCAGCTAATCTTGGAGACACAACAGTGGTCACTGAATTGGAAAACATCAATTTATGTCCCAATGCTAAAGAAGGGCAATGCCAAGGAACATTCAAGATACCAAACAATTTTGCTCATTTCACATGCCAGCAAGTTTATGATAAAATTCTGAAAGCTAGGCTTCAGTAATATGTGAACTGAGAATTAGCAAAAGAGCAGGTTGGATTTTGAAAAGGCAAAAAAACTAGAGACCAAATTGACAACCTTCACTGAATTATGGAAAAAGCAAGGAAGAAACAGAAAAATTCTGCTTCTGCTTCACTGACTACACTAAAGCCTTTGACTGTGTGGATCACTATGTGGCAAGTTCTCAAAAAGAAAGGATTCTAGATCATCTTACTTGTTTCCTGAGGAACCTGTATATGGACCAAAAAGCAACGGTTAGAACTGAACATGGAACATCTAATTAGTTTAAGATTAGAAAAGGAGTATGACAAGTTTGTATTTTGTTATATTTATTTTTATTTTTATATAGTTAATTAATTTGTTTTAGTTTTCAAAATTCACTTCCAATTAGATTTTGAGCTTTAAATTTTTTCCCCCTCTCTCTCCTACTTCTTCCCTACTATGACATGTAATCTGATATAAGCTCTACTTATATATTCATATTACACATATTTTCACATTAGTCATGATGTAAAGAAGAATTAGAATTAATGGGAGGCACCATGAGAAAGAAGAAACAAAACAAAACAATAAAAGAAAAAGATAGCAAGTAGTATGCTTCCATTTGCATTCAGACTCCAAAGTACTTTCTCTGTATACAGATAGCATTTTCCATTGTGAGTCTTTTGGAGTTGTCTTAGATCCTTGCATTGCTGAGAAGAGCTGAGTATGTCAAAGTCAGTCATCACCAAATGTGATTGCTACTGTGTATGATGCTCTCTTGGTTCTACTCATTTCATTCAGCATCACTTCATATAAGTCCTTCCAGGTTTTTCTGAAGTCTACTTGCCCATCATTTCTTATAGCACAAGTATTCCATTACATCCACATACCACAACTTGTCCAGCCATTCCCCAATGAATGGACATCTCCTCAATTTCCAATTCTTAGCCACCACAGTTACTATAAATATTTTTGCATGTGTGGGTTCTTTTACTGTTTTTTTTTTATGATGTCCTTGGGATGCAGATCTATACATAGTATTACTAAGTTAAACGGTATGTACTATTTTAAAGCCCTTTGGGCATAGGTTCAAAAGGCTCTCCAGAATGGTTGGTTCAGTAAAAAAAAAAACAAAAAACAAAAAACAAAAAACTCTACCAACAATGCATTATTACTCCAATTTCCCCACATCTTCTCCAATATTTATCATTTTTCTGTTTTGTCATCTTAGCCAATCTGATAGGTGTGATTTGGTACCTCAGAGTCATGTTGTTCTACATTTCTCTAATCAACATTAATTTAGAGCATTTTTTCTTATGACTATAGATATCATTAATTTCTACCTCTGAAAACTGTTCCTATCCTTTGACCATTTGTCAATTGGGAAAAGACTTGTATTCTTATGAATTTGATTTAATTCTGTATGTATTTTAGAAATGAGGCCTTTATCAGAGACACTGACTGTAAAAAAATGTTCCCCAGATTTCTGTTTCCCTTCTAATCTTGGTTGCATTGGCTTTGTTTGGGCAAAGACTTTTCAACTTAATGTTATCAAAATAATCAATTTTGCATTTCATAACATTCTATATCTCTTGTTGGTCGTAAATTCTTCCCTTCTCCATATATCTGATAGGTTTCCTAGTTTGTTTATAGTATCATATCTTAATCATGTACCAATTTTGATTTTATCTTGATATAGGATGTGAGATGTTAGTCTATAGGTAGTTTCTGCCATCCATCCTATTCCCTGACCTCCTCCCCTCATTTATATTTTTCTCTCTCCTTTCTCCTTTTCCCTCCTCACTAGAATTTTGCTTTCAGCCACTGCCTCCCTCAGTCTGCTCTCCCTTCTATTATCCCCCTCCCTTTATTTCTCCTTTACCTTTGCTACTTCTTGCCTCCTTTCTATCTACTCCATGTGTTTTCTTTCCTCTTTCCCCTCTATTTCCTATAGGGTAAGCTAGATTTCTATACCTGATTATATTGTTCCTTCTTTGAGCCAAATCTGATAAGAGTAAGGTTGAAACAATGCTCAACTTCTCTACTTCTTTCCGTCTACTGTAATAGGTTTTTGTGCCTTTCCTTGTGATATAATTTACCCTTGTCTGCCTCCTCCTTTCCTCTTCTCCCAGTTCAGTTCCTTTACATCACCTAATTAATTTTATTATTATATCAAAATCAACTCATACCCATGCTCTTCTCTCTATATGTACCGCTTCTAAATATCACAATAACAATATAGTTCTCAAGAGGTATAGGTGCCATCCCTTTTAGGGAATTAAACAGTTTGTCCTTATTAATAACACTTTTTTCTTTCCTGTTTACCTTTTCATGCCTCTCTTGAATTTGTATTTGAAGATCAAATTTTCTGTTAAGCTCTTGTCTTCTCATCAGGAATATTTGTAAGTCCCCTATTTCACAGAATGTTGATCTCCCCTGAAATATTATGCTCATTTTTTCTGGGTAGTTGATTATTGACTGTAATCCAAACTACTTTGCCTTATGAAATGTCATATTTCATACTCTCTGATATTTCAATGTAGAAGCTGCAAGGTACAGTGTAATACAGGCTCTTGTCCTATAATATTTAAATTGTTTCTTTCTGCCTCCTTGCAGTATTTTCTCTTTTACCTGATAGTTTTGGAATTTGGCTACAATATTTCCTGACTTTTTCATTTTCAGATCTCTTTCCATAACTTTTACCTTCTGGTTCTAGGACCTCAGGGCAGTTTTACTTGACTTCGTGAAAGCTACTGTCCAGTCTCTTTTTTTGATCATGTTTTTCAGGTAGACCAAAAAAGTTTTTAATTTTTTCTTCTGGATCTTTTTTCCTGGTCAGTTGTTTTTACCAATGAGATATTTTACTTTTTCCTCTATTTTTTTCATTCTTTTTATTTTGTTTCACTGTTTCTTGATATCTTGTAGAGTCATTAGCTTCCAATCGCTCAATTCAATTTTTTTAATGAATTGTTTTCTTCTATTAGATTTTGCACCTCCTTTCCATTTGGCCCATTTTATTTTTTAAGGAGTTCTCTTCAGTGAGCTTTTGTGCCTCCTTTTCCATTAATCCAATTCTACTTTTTAAGGAGTTGTTTTCTTTAGTGTACTTTTTTCTTCCATTTGGCCAAGTGTATCCTTTAAGGACTTGGTTTTTTCAGTGTACTTTCCCCTCATTTGGCCAATTGTATTTGTTAAGGATTTGTTTTCTACAGTCAGTTTTTGTCCTTCCTTTTCCAAGCTATTGACTCTCAGATACCTCTTATTTCTCTTCCCATTTTTTCTTCTACCTCTCTTACTTGACTTTTAAAATCCTTTTTGTGCCCTTCCAAGAAGGCTTTTTGGACTGGAGACCAATTCATATTCCCCTTCAAGGTTTCAAATATGTGTATAATATCAATATTGGTCTGTTCTGAATTTGTGCCTTGATCTTCCTTGTTTCCATTATAAAAATCTATGACCGTTGTCCACTTTTGCTTTTTGCTCATGGTGTTTGCCTATTTTCTGGCTTTTAAAGTTGCTTCTGGCTTTTTAAAGATTAAAGAGCTCTTCTGATGGAGCTCAGGGGACACCTACTCAAGCTTCTTGTGCTGAAAGTCCATGACCTGGTTAC
This sequence comes from Pseudochirops cupreus, assembly GCA_028627135.1. NCBI lineage: Eukaryota > Metazoa > Chordata > Mammalia > Diprotodontia > Pseudocheiridae > Pseudochirops > Pseudochirops cupreus. The sequence goes on from CM053580.1 coordinate 42,894,190, forward strand.
TGGCTCTGTGTGCTAGTGTCTTAGGTGCTGGCATCTGGACATTGTAGGGATCTAGTAGCTTAACTGGTGAAATGGGATCAACAACATGGAGCTCTCAGGGTGGGGATGAGGATTCTGGCACCTGGGGGATGCTTGCTCACCAGACCTTTGCACTTGAATGTTTGACTGTTAGAAGATGTTTGCTAACCTAGAGCTGTACCTCCTGGAGCTGGACTTGCTGGAGCTGTTCTGAAGCATCAGGAGATTTGGCTGCTTGAGGATGGCACATGTGGTGGTTTTCCGAGTTGGTGCCTAGTTGTTCCCTTTCCTGTTTTGAAGCATTGGGGGTGAGTGGTGTCCTGATGTTGGTACTTGCCTGCTCCACCACCCTGGGGCTCAGGATCTCCCCCTGGTTTACTGAGGTAGGGCTTGAAGCTAGATTGATGGGATGCTCCTGTCCTGTACTTCTCCCCCTCCTCCAGAGCAAGAAAGGCCTTTCCCATTAATCCCCTTAGTATCCTAGGCTATAAGAGTGCTGCATTCAGTCTTTCTGTAGACCCTGCCATTCCAGAGCTTTCTCTGGAGTGATATTTCCTGGGATTTCCGAGGTCAATAAGAGAAAATGAGAATAACTTACTTCTTGTTATCCCTTCTTGGCTTATGGACTACCATATTTATTAACATGTGCAAAGCATATCATGCAAATTAAGGTTGCAGTGAGATATATAAACAATATCAGGTATGCAGATGATACGACTCTAATAGTACAGAGTGAAAAAGAATTAGGGTGAAATATGAGAATGTAAAAGCTGTCTTGAAGCTTAACATAAAACAAAACAAAACAAAAGCAAAAAATAAAAACAAAACAACTAAGATCTCGTTAACTGTTCCATTACTTCCTGGCAAACAGAGGAGAAGAAATGGAAGCAGTGTCATATTTTATATTCCTAGGTTGAAAGATCACTGAAGATGATGACTGAAGCCACAAAATTAAATCTATATTTTATATCAAATCTGGATAGCATACTAAAAAGGAGAGACACATTGCTAATCAAAATCCATATAGTCAAAGTTCTTTTTTTTCCATGAGCAATGTATGTATTGGACTATAAGGTAAACTAAGTGTCACAGAATCTAAGCTTTCAAATTGTGATGCTGAAGAAGTCTTTTAGAGTCTCTTGGACAGCAAGGAGATCACATCAGTCCATACTTATAGAAATTAATTTAGACTATTTACTGGAAGGTCAAATACTGAAGGTGAAGCTTAAATACTTTGGCCACATAACAAAAAGAAGGTACACCTTGGGAAAGACCCTGATGCTTGGGAAAACTGAAGGCAAAAGGAGAAATGGAAGACAGAAGATGAGATGGATAGACAGTATCATGGAAACAATGAAAATAAACTTGAACAGACTGTGAGACATAGTAGGGGATAGAAGGATATGGCATGGTATGACACATGGGGACATGAAGAGTCAAACACAGCTGAATGACTGAACAACAAAATAAAGCAAATATTTTGTTCATATTACTTCTGATTTTCTTTGAGATACAATCTTTGGGAGAGTAGATATATACATGTAATAAGTTCAACTATATATAATTTTGTTTTAAACAATAAAGAAATGGACTCACACAATATTTTCTTATCATTTCAAAAGTAGAGAGGATGTTATGGATTGGAATGGTTGGAGATGGTTTGATAGAGCATGTGACAGTTGAACTGTATCACATTAGATGTATCTGCCATGGTAGTGACAGATTTATTGATCAAGATTAATGTGTGAGGAGGTCAGAAAATAGATATTTTCAAATAGAACAATTTTAATAAACATTTTAATATGATTATTAACACGTTTCCTAATGGAAATTATTCAGAATTGCCACTAATTCTCATATAGTGTATTGATGTTCTTCTATGAAAAACAGAACAAAACAGAACAAAAAAGACCCCACAATGTATCTGATGCCAAGTTAATTGCATTAAGAAATTTCTATCATTGAATTTTGAAGTGATATACCAAAAGGCAGAAACCTCTCATTCCCCTGAAAGATTAAAAAGAAACGAAAAGAAATGAAAACAAACAAACAATCAAGACCAGGAGACTTGAACTATTCATTACAACATTCTAGTCAATGATACGCATACATCAGACGTCACTTATTTTGGATTATTGTAAATTGCTTTACAGATTCCAGGCTCGTTGGGAAATATATGTTTAACTTGACATGGTAAATTCTAGAAAGAAGGAAAAAAAGGTGGCTTCTGGGAATGGCTTTGGCATAAAGCATAGATAGGAAAATTTATTACCAGTAACATTTATCACAGGACTTCTAAGTATATATGGAATACATTTCTGCTCTGTGAGAAATTTTGGAAGAGTAATATGGCTCACTTATTTTACATAAGGACAATTGGGTTTTATTTCCCATATCTCTTTAATGAATATGACCTATCATTAACAATTCAGGACTTAAGACTTATGAGCTCTCCTGGCAGTCTAGAGAAACTGAAACATCACTTTTCTATTATTCTCCAAAGATAGATTGCGTCTAGGTTAAAGTATATTTAACTGAGTTGTGAGATAAGTGCAAAAATCTTTTCAATTTTGATTGAAGTTGTTCATGAGAAGTTAGACCAGTATCTCCAAGTAAGCATAGAATATTGAAACAAAAGGCAACTGAAGCATCATCAATCCTTCTCATTGACATTTGACACATTTATAATTCTTGACAAAAATTAACATGATTGATACTAGCTTTACACACACTCATATGTTTATATATATATATACACACACTATGCACACGTTTACATATATTCATACACACATATACACATATGAATGTGTCTCTATATGTCTACATATATATGTACATCATAGATACACACTTTTTGCAGGTGTGTATGTGTATATGTGCGTATATACATAAAAGATATGACAGCTTTATAAGTATATATTTGTATATATGTACATGTGTATATATAATCTGTACACACATATATATGGATCCATATATGTATATTTGTAGATACACATGCATATAGGTATATACCAGGACAGCTAGTTTGTTCAATGGATAGAATGCCAGGTCCTAAGTTCAAATCCCATCTTAGAAACTTACTGGAAAATTCACTTAACCCTGTTTGCCTTAGTTTCCTCATATGTAAAATTAACTGGAGCAGGAAATGACAAACTACTCCAGTGTCTCTGCCAAGAAACCCTAAAGGAGGCCATACAAAGTAAGACACAACTGAAACAACTGAACAACAAAAATAGAACATGTGTATATACACATTAGAGAGGAAATTAGCAAGTGGGACACATAAAGAATAACAGAATGTCAGTCCTACAATTCACAGGATACTGTATCTGTAAAGATACTTGTAGAAAAGCCAATAACCAGGTAGCTCGGTGGCACAGTGAATAGAGCACCAGCCCTGGAGTCGGGTGGACCTGTGTTCAAATCTGGCCTCAGACACTTAACACTTACCAGCCGTATGATGTTGGGCAAGTCACTTAGCCCCAATTGCCCCTCAAAAAAAAAAAAGGAAAAGGCAATAATCTCTAATTACACCAAAAGTAGAATCATGAGGTCCTATGAAGTGTTAAACTCTCAGTAAAGACACATCTAGCCCTAAGAGTTTTGTGAGATATGATTTTTTTTCTTAATGAAATCAAGAAGGGAAGAAGTCAATTGTTTGAGGAAAAAAAAATCCTAGCTATACCTCTGGCAGTTTTAAACAGCTGAATCCTAGGGTGTTTGAAAATATTCCTTGCTGGAGTCAGAAGTAGAGGAATAAATCAGGTGTCCAACTGGGAAATTCTGTAACAGAAGACAATGTCTCTTTATTCCTCTCCCCAACCTCTATCTGCCCAATCAGCCTTGTTACTAGAGTCTACAACTCTTTCTTTGTGGCAGTTAACTTTGCTTAAGGCTCTGCTTTCTCCACTCTGTATTGCTTTTTGTCATTTCCTGTTCTCTAGCTCCATGAGTCCTTTGGTTCTTCCATAAAGAGGTTGCCTTCACATCATTTCTTTCTCCTAGAAACATGGTGCATAACTATCTCAAGGTATTCACTATCAAAAGGAAGTATTAGCCAATAGTTATTGGCCACCTTCATGCTTTCATGTAACACTGAGGTGTTCTCTATTATCCTTTCTCTTATAGAAATATAACCTTTTGGATTCATTCAGAGGACCAATTTATACTTCATAATGGACTCTTTTGTACTGACCATATCTTTCACAGCTGGCTAATACCTCATTGTTGTCTCTTTTCTGTTTTTGGGTCTTGAAACTTTGATGACCACTCCCTTCTACAGGGAGAAGAAGGAACCTTGTGGGAGGTGAGATGGGGGGGGAATACGGTATGTAACATTTGTGGCAATTTTAATGGAAAAAGAAATAGAAAGGGCATTCTGGTAGGGATATATAACAGACAATATAGATTTAAGGAGGAACAAGTCGAGTTAAAAAGGTCATAAACATGGTATAGGGATATCATATTAAAGTGATTGGTTACTTCAACTAGTAGAACTTTCTCTTTTCCAGACACAGAGAAGTGTGCAGTGGTTTCCTAGTTCTGTTTACTTACCTCCATATCAATCCATGCCAGTCTTCTGATGTTATTAAAATGGACAATTTTATCTTTTGTCATCTCCCTACTCCCCCCCCCCTTTTTTTTGTTTGTGAGTCTGTCTTCAAGTCATAGATCTTTCATTCTCCTTTGTGATTTTTAAAAAAAAATAATGTGACTATTTTATGTAGGACTTAACAGCCTTTTGGAATGCTTTGTTGGATATCATGAATGAATAATTGAAGAAATGAATAAAAAAGCTTATCTTAAACAATTACTATTATGGCACGAATATGAGGATCACAGAGGCAAATAAAACATACAATGCCTATGTTCTGGAGCTCATATTCCAAAAGTTGAAGATGCTACCTACAGAGTAGTGAGGGCCAGGAGATTGTGTTCCGTTTTAAAAGGGCAACAACAACAAAAACAACATTTAAAAAAGAAAAGACTAAAAGAAGCACCAAGTATGTTTCTCTTTCCCCCTTGGAATCTATAAGACTTTTAAATCATCCTCACCTATCTTCCTTTTCTTGATTGGATCCAAACTATGCAATTTCTTTTTGGCATTACTGGGTTCTCGTTTGATTAAAAATACTTCCATTGTCCACCAAAGAGTTCACATATTGTTGATCAGTTGTGTCCAACTCTTTGTGAACTCTTTTGAGATTTTCTTGGCCAAGATACTAGAGTGGTTTGCCATTTCCTTCTCCAACTCATTTTACAGATGAGGAAACTGAGGCAAACAGGGTTTAGTAACTTGTCCAGGCTCACACAGTTAGTAAGTGTCTGAGATCTGATTTAAACTCACAAAGATTATTCTCCCTGACTTCTAGTCCAGTGCGCTATCCACTATGCCTCCTAAAGGCCCCTTCATATATTGGGAAGGTGCATATACTGGGGAGGGAAATACTTCAGTGTTTGTTTTTTTGTTTTCTTGTGGCTTCCCTGCATGAACACTCAAGTATTTTTCCTACATACTATGCAGTGGCCCAGAATTAACCTAACATATGTTCTACTGAAGTTTCACTAATAGAATCTGTTGTATGTGTAAATGTATATGATAAGATAAACCGCCAATGAAGATGTTCACTTGGGTTTCTCTTTCTTTCCTTTTGCCTCCTGCTGACCACTATCTTGGCACAAAACACTTCATAGCCATGAGAGACATATCACACCCTTTAAAAATTTGAGCTTCATCACCATTATTGACATCAGAATGGAACATCCTATCTCTACTTGAATATTCTCTTTGAAAAAAGCCCCTAGGGTGAGCAATGATCCCCTTCTGTGTCAGTAATTCCCCATGTTTCTCAAACTCAATGAAATGCCCTGATATCTCCCAGTTATCTCTTAAGTGACAGAAATTACATTAGGATGGTTCCCACTGTCTCTCAGTCAGGGTATGGGAGCGGAACACTCCCTGATGTTACTACATGTTGGGAAGAAGCAGGAAAAAAAATCATGCTATATTACTGTAAGGCAGATGCTTAGACTGTAAGGCAGATGCTTAGATGCTTTTTGTTCATTTCTAGCCCAGGAGAGTTGTATTCTGTGATAAGCATAACTTGGATACTTGTACATTGGCTTTCTTCCAAGTCCTTATTGTAGGCTCTGTTGTGTTGTTTAATTTTAAGCATAGTATAGGTAAGGCTGTTGTAGCTGTTCAAGAAAACAGCTATAATGTCTGCAATAGTTCCATATGTCTTGATATGTAGAAAATGCTGAGTATAATAGCTATGGAAGAATTTTAAAATATCTCAAATTCTCTTTTTATTATGATTTTTCTTTTTTTGCCCTCTCTCCTCCTTTTCAATCTCTCTCTCTCTCTCTCTCTCTCTCTCTCTCTCTCTCTCTCTCTCTCACACACACACACACACACACACACACACACACATACAACCTTACTATAGAATTTTTGATGAAATTATATACACACTTGAAGAAAGGGAAACAATTCATTTGTTCAGACAATAAAGAATCTTCCGCAGGCAACATGCCAAATTTAATCACTTCACTCCCACTTTCTGCCTTATTGGATAAGAAATGATATATACAGTTATTATCTGATAACAATGGCACTAAAGATAACATTCAAGGTCTCTGGCTTGACACAATGTTATTTTCCTATCAAAAACACAGGTACCAATATACTAAGGCAGAATGACTGAGGACAGTGTTTCCTGAAAAAAGGAAGTGCTATGTACCAGCCAAAGATATATAAACTGTATTTCCAAAGCCTCATAAGCCACTAGAGAGTCATGAAAATCCACAGTATACTATCAACCTCCTGTGGGTACCTCTTGTGATATGTACTAGTCCTCTCATAAGAAAGTTCTTTCTTGTATACAATTAAATCCAATTTGTTCTTTATTCTCCTATTCTGCCCTCAGTTGAGATAGGACAACAGCTGGTTGTCATCTGGAAATATGATGACTATTCATCTACTTGAAGATTATTATTCATTCAACCCTTGGCTTACCTCCCTTAAATTATTGGCCAATACTTCCTTTTGATAGTGGATATCTTGAGATAGTTATGCACTATGTGGAAAGAAGGATGTTCTGGAATTCTGAATATTTCCTATCTTTTTATAAAAAAGTTGTGGTTTTTTTTTTAGTTTACATCATGGATTTCGACAAGATTTTAAGTTACAAATTTTCTTTCCCTCTTTTCCCTACCCATTAGGCCAAAACAGTGATCCCACTGTATACCCCCTCCCCCAATCTACTCTCTCTAAATCCTCCTGCATTCCCCCCTCTGACTTTCTGATAGGGCAAGATGGATCTCCATACTCCAGTGCCTATATATCTTATTTCCCAGTTGCATGTAAAATAATAATAATATATTTTTTAAACATTTAATTTTAAAACTTTGAATTGTAGATTCTTTCCCTTCTTCCCTCATTACCCACCCTCACTGGGAAGATAAGAAATTCAATATAGGTTGTACATGTATAGCTATGCAAAACATTTTCATAGTGGATATATTGTGAAAGACTGACTATATTTCCCTCCATCCTATCCCACCTCCCCAACTTGTTCTATTCTCTACTTTGACCCTGTCCCTTTTCAAAAGTGTGTGCTTCTAACTACACTTTACCCCCAACCTGCCCTCCCCTCCATCACCCCCCCGCTCTTGTCCCCTTCCCTCCTACTCTCCTGTAGGGTGAGATGCCCTATTTAGTGTGTATATCATTCACTCCCTAAGCCAAATTCAATGAGAGTAAGACTGACCCATTCCCTTTTGCCTTCCTGTTCTTCCCCTCAATTGTAACAGTTTTAACCCCATTCTGTCTCTCTCCATCTCCTCTCATTATACTCCTCTCTCATCTCTCAATTTTACCTTTTAAATATCATCTCTTCCTATTCAGTTGATCCTGTGCCCTCTGTCTATGTACACCTGTACGCATATGTACACACACTCCCATATGTATTGATATGCCCATATACCCTCCTATATAAACATATATAGTATGTGTGTGTGTGTGTGTATACACACATACACATTTATATTCCCTTCACCTATCCTTACACTGAGAAAAACTTAATAAGTTACACAATTATCATTTTTCCATGTAGGCATGTAAATAGTTCAACTTTGATAAGTTCCTTATGATTTCTTTTCCATGTTTACCTTCTCATGCTTCTTGTATTTGAATGTCAAATTTTCTATTCAGCTCTGGTTTTCTCATCAACAAGGCTTGAAAGTCCTCTATTTCATTGAATGAACATATTTTGCCCTGAAACATTATACTCAGTTTTGCTGGGTAGGTGATTCTTGGTTTTAATCCCAGCTCCTTTGACCTCCAGAATATCATATTCCAAGCCCTTTGATCCCTCAATGTAGAAGCTGCCAGATCTTGTGTTATCCTGATTGTGTTTCCACAATATTCAAATTGTTTCTTGTTGGCTGCTTGTAATACTTTCTCCTTGATTTGGGAACTCTGGAACTTGGCTATAATGTTCCTAGGAGTTTTTTGGGGGGATATTTTTCAAAAAGTGATCAGTGAATTCTTTCAACCTCTCTTTTGCCCTCTGGTTCTAAAACAGCAGGGCAATTTTCCTTGAGAATTTCTTGAAGGGTGATTTCTAGGTTCTTTTTCTGATTATGGCTTTCAGGTAGTCCAATAATTTTTAAATGATCTCTCTTGTATCTATTTTCCAGCTCATTGGTTTTTCCATCTGGCAAATTTGACTTTTTAAGGCATTCTTCTCCTCATTGGCTTTTTGGGCCTCTTTTGCCATTTGAGTTATCTATTTTTTTATGGTGTTATTTTCTTCAGTCAGGTTGTTGATTCTCTTTTCATGATTTTCTTGCATCATTCTCATTTCTCTCCCCAATTTTTCCTCCACTTCTCTTATTTGGTTTTCCAAATCCTTCTTAAGATCCTCTGTGGCCTGTAATCAGTTTACATTTTTCTTGGAAGCTTTTGATGCAGGAGCTCTGATTGTGTTGTCTTCCTCCCATTCCATGCTTTGATCCTTTTTTGTCCCCCCCCCCCCCCAAAAAAAAATCTAAAGTTGGAGTGCTGTGCTTGCTTTGCTTCCTTTGCTTGCTCATTTTGTCACTCAATTACTTGACTTTTTAGCTTTTTGCTACAGTAGAACTCTGCTTCCAGAGAGGAGAGATCTGTCCCAAATCCCTAGGGTTTTCACAACTGCCAGAGCAATTAGTTGGATGTCTTCTCTGAAGCCTCCACAGGCTCTGACACCTGGTCACACACCCAACGACCTCTACCCAAGACAGCAATCCATATCCAAGCAGGTCAAAGCAAGAGTGATTATCCCTCAGAATGGTCTCTTGGTCCCCCTATGATCTGCTGGCCAGGAGCTCTGAAGCAGCCACATGGAGATGGCTGCATGGCCACTGTGTCTGAGCTGCTTCTCCCTTCCAGAAGCAGTGGCCAGACCTCATTCTCAGTCCCTCTGTTTCCAAAGTCCACATTGACCTTTTACTTTGCTTTGACATTTATGGGTTCATAATTCTGGAAACAACGATGGCTGTTGGTGATCCACTCTCCAGAAGTCCCTCTAATCGGGGCTGGTTGGGGCTTCCCTGGGGCTAAAATCATGGGCTCAAGTAAGGCAGGCCTCTGCTCCCAGCATGCTGGGGGTGGATGGACCCTTCCTGCCAGCCTGTTGGGCTGCCTTCAGCTGAAGATTTGTTTCTCTCTGTCACTTTGTGGGTTTTGTAGCTCTAAAGTTTGTTTAGAGTCATATTTTATAGGTACTTGACATGATTATGGGAAAAGCTCATGGAGCCATCATCACTCCACCCCCCTGAATATTTCCTATCTTAAAGTAGGTTCATTTCCCTCTTCACTTCCACAGACTTTAACAAACTTCCTTACTTAACTGAGTTACCCAACTCTTTCCTGTACCTGATAATATGTTCAATTATATGAACAGAATGTTTTATCATATGTTTATTTCAAAAATACCAGAGATAATGAGATATGTAATATTGTTTCCATTATTGAGGAACTTATTCTTTTAGGTACTTGAGTAAATTGTGAAGCAGAAATTAAAACCTGAATAAGAAATATATTTTAAAATATCTATACTAAGTACCACTGAGGAGAACAGCCAGATATTCTGACTCCTAGAAAACAAGATTTTGCAAATTCATTGAAAGATTGGGCCTAACTAGCTCTAATGCTTTCACAACTTTAGGGTTCATAAAATGACATCAACACTTTAAAATGGCTTGAAGAATCACAAGAAATCTGTGGCTGCACTGGAAGAAATCAAGGTTAAAAATTAGCATGTTATATTGTCAAATCTTGACTTGAGTATTAGGTTCCAGTTTAATGAAAGTCTAATTATTATGTACAATGTATACTGTTTATCCTTGTTTTGCAAAAGAGGCGTAATTTGGGGGAAAAAAAGATTTATAAACTGAATTTTTAAAGCCTTTTATATTTTAAGTATTAAGTGTTCAACTACTCAGGAAACCTATGAAGTAAATTTACTGTTTTGCTTTCTTCTTCAATGAAAGAAACATTGGTAAATGAACACCCTTTCTTTAATGTTGTTGTTTACTGTTGGAATTTTTATCTTCAGAATTGAAAAAAAATAGAGCTCTCTTGAATATAGAAAAAATGTGAAATCTGTTTGGATTTCTGTATTATAGCTTAAAAATATAAAGTAATATGCCTACATTTTGATCCTCAAATTTTGTAGTAAAAAACTTCCCTTAACACTTCAGCAATGTCTTTGCTAAAACCCTTAGAAAACTCTTGGGAAATTGTTTGAAGTAGTTCTCTGCCCTTTGGAATTTTTTTTTTCCTTCTATATATTGCCTTAGAAATCTCATTCTCTCTCATATCTTCAACTTTTATCTCTATGGGAGTAGACTGGAAAGTCTACATCTTCAGCCATTAAATCTACTCTAAGCTCAGGTCTCTATTTGTCTTTGCCTATATTCATCTCCATATAGGTGTGCCATTGACTCCTGAAACTCAATATGTGCAGAATAAAGCTTCTCTTTCTGCTTATAATCCTTTTTATAGCTTCCCTTTTTTCTCCCAATGATTGCATGACTATTCATCTTCTCATCCTTATTTGAAAGCTTGGAATAACCTTTCTCTCTTACTTTTTCCCTTAACTCCTGGCTCTAATCATTTAGAAAATCAGATCATTTCTACCTTAACAATATCTTGGGGAAAAATTTTCTTCTTCCTATCAGTACTATTAGTCCTACTGACTTGCTTGATGGAGTAGGCCTGTTTATAATCCATCTCTACCCTTGCAGTGCCCTCCTAACTGATATTCCTTCTTTTAGTCTCTTCCTTTCAATGCATCTTTCACCTGATGTCAAGATGAATATTCTTTTATGGTCAGATTGATTGAATCATGCCATAACACTATCGAAAAGTTTAGTCATTCCCTTCTTCTGACTGAAAACTCCTTAGCATGACACCAAAAAAAAAACCAAACCAAACCTTTCAGTTTGAAACCACTCATCCATTCTAGCCTTACCTCCAACTACTCTCATCTATACAGCTTACTTGTCAGCCAGACCAGGCCATTTGCTTTTTCCTGGCAATCTCTGCTCTTCTGCTTTCTTCCTTTTGCTTACAATATCCTTTACTCATTCAATGTACAAATATTATTAAATTCTCACTATATGCAATGCATGATGATAGATCTTGAGTGCTTTCTGCCTCCATAGGTATTTGGTAAAAGTCTGACCAACTTTCAAGATCCAGCTATAACGCCACTTACTCCATGTGTCCTCCCATTCCACTCCCTACTTTAAAATGACCTTGATAACTTTGTATCTTATATGTACACTTCTCTTTATTTTTTCTCAAACCACTCATCCTTCACTTCAAATAGTTATTAAGCACTAAAGAGGTTGCTCCCCCTACCCTTAGTATCCTTCCATACCATCTGCTACCATATTTGCCTCCAAATTTCCTTATATCTACTTTGCACATACCCACATACCCACATGCCCACTTCTCCCATAGGAGAAAACCTGTACATGTTGACCTTATCATTGTAGGTAGATGTGAAATATCCCTGTAATAGACTATAAATTCTGTTAAAATAAGGAAATCTTACTTTATTTTTGTATCTCTTCCAGTCCTTATCACAGTGATTTTTTTCAAGCAGTAGATATTTCATAAATATTTAATAAATTTAATTTCCCCTATTTAATACATCATAATAGTTAGCTAGTATGACAATTCAAAAGACCTACTTGTTTCATAAAAATAAAGTTTATTTGTGATAGAGATCTTTTTCTTCAGACACACCTTTCATTTTGCCTAGTGCCTGTACTTTGTCCTTTTCTAGAAACATAAATATTCCATGATTGCATAGCTAGGAACTCCCTTCACTAAAGTGTGTTACAGCCTATTACATGAAATAATAATCATTTATATAATGCTTACTATCTGCAATGCATTGAACTTAGTACATTATAATTGTTATGTCATTTATTTCTCATAACAACTCTGTGAGGTAGGTACTATTATTATCCCCATTTTAGAGATGTGATAAAGCTGGTCTAGAGATTAAGTGACTTGCCCAAGGTCACACTGCTGAGGCAGGATTTGAAGTCAAGTCTTCCTGACTCTAGCCCCAGTACTCTATCTACTGTGCCACCTAGGTACTCTAACAATGAGACACACTTTAAGGAGAACCTATCCATCTTTCTATCCTGTCTCAATATGTTAAATTGGTTTGGAGGACAGTTCCCTGGCTGTCTACCACATTAAACAGACCGGTGGAAAGCTGACAAAGTTAGATAAGCCAATTTTGAGGGAAGCCTCTTTAGTGGACCATTGATAATCCCCTTTCCTCTCGCCTTGTCCTGAAGATCATTACATATAAAATTCTAGATGCCTGCCTGCTTGTCATAGAGTTATAAATTTAGAACTAGAAAGTACATCTAGCTTAATTCCCTGACCTTGCAGATGAGGAAACAGAGGGTCACAAAATTTAAGTGAATTTCAAAGGGAATATAAATTGGAAACAGCAGATCTGGGATTTAAACTAAGAACCCCTTTATTCCAAATCCTTTCCTTTTTGCCCCTGCCCCAAGGTGACTGATTTTTTTTTTATAATTTTTTTTGAATGGCTTGTTTATTTACTTTTAGTTTACAAGATTCAGTTCCACAATCACTTGAGTTTCAGATTTTCTCCCCTCCCTTCCCCTTCCCCCCATGATGGCGTGTAATCGTGTATAGGATCTGCAGATACTTTCACATTGCACAATAGTTTGGTTATACAAGGGTTGTAACCTATGAGTGATCACTGGGGAAAAAAAGCAAAACCAGACATGAAAGAGAACGATAGCGTGTTTTGCTTCAGTCTCCATTTAAACTATAGTCTTTCTATATCTTTCTCTGAGTTTAGATTTCTCCTTCCATCCTGAGGCTTGTAGAGTTGTCTTTAGCTGTTTGTTGTTGAGGATAGTCCAGTTTATACAGGTTGGT
>CM053580.1:42917086-42959546 GCA_028627135.1 Pseudochirops cupreus
TATGTATTAATGTTTACAAACATGTAAACTTCTCAGATTAATAAAAAGAAGAAATAGAAAACTTACATACTAGTTTCTTTAAAAAAAAATGAATTGAACAAACTGTCGATGATCTCCCTAAGAAAAAAATCCCCTGGACCAGACAGATTCACAAGTAAATTCTACCAAAGATTTAAGGAACAGTTAATCTCTATGATATTTAATCTATTTTCTAAAAATAGGCAAAGAAAGTCATGCAAAATTACTTTTTTGAGGCACAAATATGGTTTTTTCACCTAAACCAAAGAAAATAAAATAAAAGAAAGAAAATTATAGTCCAAGTTCCTTAATGGATATCAATACAAAAATTTGAAGAAAATACTAAAAAAAGTAGATTATAGCATTATATTACAAAGTTCATACACTATGACCAGGTAGGATTTATGTCAGGAATGCTGACATGGTTCAATATTAGGAAAACAATCAACATAATTGATTATAACAATAGCATCAAACACATGCGATTATGTGAATAGATGCAGAAAAAGCTTTTGATAAAATGCAACATTAATTTCTATTACAACATAGAAAGCATAGGAATCAATGGAACCTTTCTTTCAATGAACTTGTAGAAAATAGAGTAAATAAAACCAGAAGAGCATTGTACACAGTAACAGCAATATTGTAAGGTTGAGCAACTGTGAAAAACCTAGCTATTCTGATCAAAACAGTCCTCCCAGACAATTCCAAACGAACCATGATGAAAAATGCTAACCACCTCCAGGGTGAGAACTGTTAAAATCTGAAAGCAGATTGAAGTATATTTTTAAAAAACTTCATTTTTAATATGTTTTCTTTTGCAATATGACTAAGACGGAAACATTTTAATCATATATATATATAATACACATAATATCTCACATGTATAATCTAAATCACATTTCTTGCCTTCTTTAGGAGTGGGAGTGCAGGAATGAGGGAGAGAATCTGGAACTCAAAATGTTTAAAACATAATTGTTAATTTTTATATGTAATAGGGAATATTTAATGAAATAAAAGTGATTTTTAAAGAAAAGATATGTATTCACTACTGTTCAATTAATGTTGGCACATGGCTTAAGATAAAGGTGTGGTTCACAAAGACCAATTCTGACTGATGTGCTTCACTATTATGAATGGGTTGCAAGAGAGAAAGGCAATGACTAGCATGTTTTATAGAGACATTCAGAGATCTCTGTTTCTGGAGGGCTTGCAATTTAAACAAAAGAGAACTGTTTTTGAGAGAAGAATTGACTTGTCAGGATACAATGCTGCTGTCATTCTACCTACCTACGGAAGCTTCTCATTTTTCTTTCTAATTTCTTACCTTAATTCACTGAAGTCCAAGAAAACAGAGCATCATATTTATAATACTTGTATCTGAAAAGAATAAATACAGACTGCAGAAAGACAAATGTGGTACAGCGGACAGAGTTAACTGAGTCAAAAGTCTAAGTACTAAGCTAAGCTTTGATACTGATTACTTGTGCAACCATGGGTAAGTCAAGTAGCCTCTCTGACCTTCAATTTTTTCATTAATAAGGCTACTAATATGTGTGTTTTTCTCTATCATAGGGTTATTTTGAGAATGTCCTTGGTAGATCTTAAAACATTGTATCTGAATCCAAGATTTAGAGTAGAAAAGGACCTCCTAGAACCATCTAGTGCAATGATGGCAACTTACTGTAATGGACAGAGGATGAGTCTTGAAACAACAAGTCTGAGTTCAAATCCAACATCAGAAACCTGTTGGTATGTAACCCTGGCCAAATTACCTAACCCATCAACTGAGATAATATTTTTAAAGTTATTAGCGTAGGGTCTGGCACATAGTAGGAGCTTTAAAATGCTCATTTCACCCGAGCCCTTTCTAAGATGTGGTTACCTCATTTTAAAATAGACAGTACTAGATCAGATGACCTCTATGGTCCTTTATAGTTTTCAATCTATGATCCTACGAACCCTAGGATTCCAGAAGATTAGTGGAACCAGGATTCAGAGGTCTTTATAATCTACTGACTATTCACCTTGAAACTATCTACTCATGTTTCCAGATAATTTTTAAACTGATTCTTAAACAGTGTCCTTTTGGCCATCATTTTTTCTTACTCACCCTCATCTGCATGGTCATTTCCAAGTCTTCTTCAATTTTTCTTGATGTCTCTTCTGTGGGTTGCTGGGTGTCTCACTCTTGCCACTGAGTCAGTTTTGTGTGTGTGTGTGTGTGTGTGTGTGTGTGTGTGTGTGTGTGTGTGTGGTTTTTTGTTTTTGTTTTTGTTTTTTTTTACTCCTCACTGCCTTCATTTTCCTGTGCTTTTCTGTAGAACAGCATGAGTTGATTTTCCTGGTCTGTGATTATCACTGGAGCAGGTCAAGTAAAAGTGAATCAACCTAATAATCAGAAATTAGAACTTGACATTTTCTCTCTTCCCATTAACTCTGTACATGTAAGACTTTATAAAGCATGATTTATCCTAGATGAACTGTTATGAACAACTGTTCCTGCTGTTTTTAATGTCTTTGGAAACTATTTAAAGTTTATTTTCAAATTTGAACTAAGGTAGAAAAGTCACTTTTTATATTAATTATGCTTGTAAGAGGCTTTCAAAAATTAATCTATAGTTTATTTTCTGAGAAGAGCTACACTGACTAATCTACATTAATGTGTACAAGAGTTCTAAAGCAATCTTAAATGTTTCATATTGAACTCTATCATTAAACTAGTAGAATACTTATCATTAGAAAAATAAGGCACGGGTCCTCTCCTCTCCTCTCTTACTTCTGACTGGATTCTTCAACTGCCTGTGCCAAAGTGGAATGAGGATGCCTTCCTTGTCTTCAGATACATGCATACATGCATACACACATGCATATACACACAAACACACACACATATATGCATAAAACATATATGTGTAGGGGTATGTGTTATATGCATGTGCATGCATATATATGTGTATATTTGGGTATATGAGTATGTATGTATGTATGTATATATGTATGTGTGCACATATGTATAGCTGATGGCAGAGTCTTACTATTGGTTAGCACATAAATCAAAATGTCAAAATGTTATAATAGGCCAATTCAACAAAACAAACATTTATCAAACATCCACTTCCATCCCAAACATTGTGCTCTGGAATTGTAAAGAACATAATATTCAAAGCAATGGCTGGGGTACAGGTATGTTTGTACGTTGGGGGAAAAGGATAGACATAGATTTCCTACAAGAGAAAACATTTGAACTGAGCTCTGAAAGAAGTTAAGATTTCTTTTGAGGATGGAGTGTATTAAAGGCACTGGGAAAAAGACACAGAAGTGGGAGAAGCAACGTCATGGAATGGAAGCAGAAAGTCAGTTTGACTGAAATTGGTGAATTAATAATCGCTTATTCAACACATTAAAGAGCCAGACACTGGATGAAAAGACAGATACAAAACAGCCTCAACCCTCAAGGAGCTTTTATTATATCATTGTATCAAGAAGATGAATGAAACCTTCCTCTGACTGTACGTCTCCCATCTTCTCCTATGCACTCCCAGAGGGAAACACCAAGGGACCTGGACTGCCAACTTTCATCTGCTCCAAAGCAATACCCCCATTGTGCCAGGAGACTTGTAATTTCTGTGGGGCCTGACTGCTCCATCTGTCCTTCATCTCTTGCTGTTCTTCCCCTGAGGCAAGACTTCAGTCTGTGTCAGGACGAGGAAACTTCTACCTCTTGCTACCAGCCTGATCTCCCAACTGCAATGTAGAGAATGTCCAGTGAAAAGAGGAATACACTTCCCCTTGCCCTCAGGCTTTCCATCTCCTGCTGAACTTATTCCTTGATGAAAAAAGTTGAAAGTCATTTGAGAGTAGGACATTTGTCATCTGTTGCATCAAATACTGCCTAATCTCCAGGTTTCAGATGGAAGAGCCATAGTGAAACAAGATCTTCCATATGACCATTTAACCATATTGATGATGTGCCTTTCATCTCATGCTGAAGTCAACTCTAGTTCATCATTAGCCTCATTTGAGGAGAAGGGTAGTTCTTTCTATTTGATAATGAACATCCTCCCACCTGCTCATACCCTACACATTTCAGTGATTCTAAACCCCTGTAAACATCACTCAAATCCCTTTTCCCATCCCCAACTATTTTAGTCCTTATTTCTATCACCTTCAACCCTCCTATCCTCAAAGTCCAAATACCATCCAGAATAATCCTTTGTGGTATCAAGATTCTATGGACTGAATGTGAAAAGTTTCTAGGGTTGCATTCATCAGAACTAAGTTTTAACCGGCATATCTACACAAGTAGCTCATACATTGCTTTCAAAAGAGTCAATTTTGTGGAGAAATACTGTACTATTAGAAAGCAGAATAGTATCTGAATTATTGTTGAAATTCTCTAAGATATTACAGAACAGCTAAGGAAGTATTTTTAAAAATAATTTCAAATATTGAAATTGTGCTATGATAGAGGAATTTCTGCTTAAGCTAATATTATTGCAGTGCGTTTGCTTGCAGATGACAGTTAAGATATCTTTACACCTATGTGGAAGGGAAAATTCCACGCTGCCTTGTTTATTTGACCTCTTATTTAACATAATTCCCATAAATCTGATGTCCTAATAGGGGGAGGATGTTTAGATGGGATAGTCTAGATATCTGCCATTTTTGTTTCTAGTCAATGTAAAACTGGATATTCCTGGGGGTAGGAGGGAGAGAATTATGGATCATTTTCTGGCAATTGCATTCCACTCCTGGATAATACTGGTTATTTCTCAGAACTATCAAGTACCTCAAACAAGGCTGCCTTTCAAAAGTATTTTTAAAATCCAGAAGCTGGTAAAATTGGCCCGTGACTATCTATCTGAGTGTAATTTTCACTAATAATTATCTTGTTTTTTTATGACTTAGTAGATATTTGAGATTTGCTATGACATAAAACAAAAATCTCCCTGAACATAACTAATTGATCAACTTCTTTGAACTTAACTAAGCTAGTTCTCAATTTATGGTTACACAGTCACTGGGCTTGTACTTTATATGTATAGTCTGTGGTTATTCCCATGCCACTAAGAGACATACCACTAGGCCTAGTAAAATCAAAAGAAATAATGAGAATAAGCTAAGGAAAAAGAAAGCATAACATAGTGACTATGGGGCTAATCATGAGTCAAGTAGACTTGGATTCAAGTGCTTTCTCTCATAATTACTGACTATATAGCCTTGGACACTTCAGGCAATTATCTTCCATTAGACTGAAAGCTCCTTGAGGGCAGGGACTGCATTTTGCCTTTTTTTGTATCCCCAGTACATAATACAGTGCCTGACACATATCAGTTGGTTTATTGCTAGACTAGTTCATACAAATAATCTTCTTGAGGCTATTTGAAATCCTAACATTTTTGTCTTATAGAGCTATGGCAGTCTAATTATGGTCTTCTTCCTGTCACTGGACTAATGAGAGCTCTTCCACCCTTTGGATGCATGTAAAATTATTCTCTAATTCTTTATCCAAGATTAGGGAACAAAGACAACAGAAGCAAAAGAACTAAAATTGTCATGTGTTCAATGGCATGTGCCAACAAAGAGAGGAGGGAGAACTCTCACTTGGAATCTCAAAATATTTCTTCCTTTTCCTTTGAAAGACATCAGAAAGAGATAGAGGGTGAATTCCTCCATTACAGTCATTTGCATACATTTTCATTTCTGACTCAGCAGTCAATTAAAAAGTTTTTTCTTCACCATGCATAAATGGGTAAGATACAGTCACAAAATATCTGCTCCTGCTCTGAGTTGGAAGGTGATCCATTTCTGAGGCATGCCCAGAAGCTCGCAACAAGCTTGGCAGCAGGCAAAGACCAGTGTGCAAGTTCAATGGACTGGGCCTCCAGGACACTTCTGCCTTATACTCTTTCTCCTACTTTTATTATAAATACATGTATATATGTGTGTATATATATATATGTATGTGCATATTTAATATACTATGTATATGTGCATGTATGTATAATGGCACACATTAAAAGTATGTTATATGTATGCACATGTGTTCATGTTTGTATATGTACTGAACATATATATTCACATAATTGTACACGGATATATTTATATGTATGTATTATGTATATGTGTGTATACATGTATTCTTGCACACATATCAGCAAACTGGTAGAGTTGCATTTTGAGTACATTGTCCAGAACTCCAAACTAATAGACAGCATTTCTCTAGACTGATACAGTTTTCTTACAAGAAGTCCCCTGCAACTTCTGGGGACAAAAGAGCAAAAGAGAGACACAGAGACACAGAGACACAGAGAGAAAGAGACAGAGACAGAGACAGAAAGAGACAGAGAGAGACAGATAGAGAGAGAAACAGGAAATTCATCCCTTTAATGCTTTATTCCTGGTGAGGGAGGGGGCATCTGGAGTTGTTTCTGTGAATTAAATGATGTTGATGGGGCAGGGGTTGTTGTGATAATAACCTTTGAGATGTACTGCACTAAATGATATCAGATATTATCTGCTCTACTTTTTCTTTAAGACCATATACAACCAATAGTGTTTTCTATCTAGTACAATTTGGGATTAGCCATCTGTCATTATTTCCTTTTAATCCCTTCCTTTCACCTCTTGCTAGAGTGAGACTGTCTCATAATGGCTTATGAGTCTACCATCAAAAAGCTAGTCTTTGCTCTCTTTCTCTATAAAAAGGCTACTCTTCAATCATATTTTTTAACTACCACGTCACCTTCTACCTAGGGCAGAGATATTTACAATAGGCCAACATATTCCCTGCCTACTAATTTAATAACTACTAAGAAATTTGATTATCATAATTTTGTATACTAAAATTCTTACCTTCAGACCTGCTGTTCTTAAATTTGTACTTCAAATGTAGTTCAGCTGAAGTGTGGGAAAAGGGGATCGGTGAGTCCTCAGCAGTGAAACAAAGCCAAAAAGCATGCATATAGATATATGCATGTGTTCACATTGTTCACATACAGATATACACACAGACACACATGTACATATGTGTGTATATGTGTGTGTGCATGTGTATGTGTGTGTATAATTAAAGTAGGAGAAAGAGTATAATGGGGAAGCGTCTAGTAGAGGCCCAGTCCATTGAACACATTGAGCACATATACAAGAATTTGCTATTCCATACATTAAACTTCAGTTTATATTTCTAAGAATTTATTGATATAAGATTTATGGAACCAGCTTGTCAAGGGAAGGGTCTGTGTCTTTTCATTCTTTTTTTAAATCTCTTTTGGGTACTGGGCTGATTTTCTCAGAGGAAAAGAGAAGATAGTCTTTAAAAGGTGTTTATCAGACCAGTCCTAGAGAAAATGGTGGTGTGATGTCAGTGTGTTGGGCTATCTGAATGGTGCATTGCTGTTCTATTCCTTTCACCATTTCTTATTTATTATTTACTTCACCACTGTTCATAGGAGTTAAATCCTATTCTGATTCTTCTATTCATATTAAAGTGCAAAAGTAACTTAGAGAACCTGCCCTCAGGAATCTTATCTTAAGGCATGATGGCATGAAGAGCTGGTCTTTGGAGTCAGGAAGAATTTGGAATAAATCCCAGTTCAGATACTTACCTTTTATATGACCCAGAGTGAGTTAAATCACCACTCTTACTCTCAGTTTCCTCATGAGCCAAATGAAAATCCATTGGGCTACCTGCAGTACCTTAAGCATGTACTTTGTAAACCACACCATCCTATGTAAGTGGCTTTTACCATTATAATTGCAACATAGAGGTGGTAGGAGGGAGAAGAGAAGCTGACAAATAGCAAATGTCCCTAATGACAAAGCAGGAAATATACTATAGAAATTTACAGGATGGCTATATCACAGCTGATGGTAGAACCTCAGAAAAATTCAGCAAGGAAGTAGCATTTGATACACGTCAGGAAAGATGGGCAGGCATTTGGCAGTTGAGATGCCACTTTTGGTTTTCTACCCTGGATTGCTTATGCAATAATGTGAGAATTGCTAATAAAAAGGACCACACTAGTAAGACTTTGCAGAGTTAAAAATCTCAATATAACATTAGGGCCACATAATTTGAGGCATAATTAGACCTGGCACTTCTCAACTGTTTAAAATCACCAGAGTGAATACTCCAAATAGGAGACAATAAACACTAAACCCAGTCCTAAATTATATACGTTGTTTTAAAAGCAAATGTAAACCTTCTCTCCTGTGGGGCAAGAAAAAATGAAGATAAAGGCTACCTGCAATACTGGGCATGTTTCCCAGCTCCTGTCACCCATTTTCCACTCAAAGAAAGTATTGCAATCTAGTGAGTCCTGGAATGAATGATGCCCTGATTCAAACCGTCTTTTTTTGTTCTCAACTACTTTGCAATCTGCATCGGTACAGTTTCTCAAATGCTTTGAGGCCACTTGTCTTAGGACAAAATGATTCAACTTCATTATTCTCTCTGCATAAATGTATGTATGCATGCATGCACACATATTTTGTACATATGCATGCATGTGCATGCATATATGTGTATGTGTGTATGCACATGAATATGTGTCTACATATTAATGCATGTATGTGTATAGATATTGTCATATTCACATAGGGATCTAGATTCCTCTACATACTTATATAGATATCACTAGCTATATGTGTATGTGTGTATGAACGTATGCATGTATGCATGCATGAATCTCCAGGTAACCCAAAAGACAAGATTTTGGTGGG
Organism: Pseudochirops cupreus; assembly: GCA_028627135.1. Taxonomy (NCBI): domain Eukaryota; kingdom Metazoa; phylum Chordata; class Mammalia; order Diprotodontia; family Pseudocheiridae; genus Pseudochirops; species Pseudochirops cupreus. The sequence continues at coordinate 42,925,832 of CM053580.1, forward strand.
GGGGACATTCTTCCTTCACCCGATTGCCTCTTTTTTCTAAGCCAGGTCCACTGTGGTTATTGATTCTCAAGTCATGTATCTGCCTTTCAGGAAATTCATTTGAAAATGTAATATAGAGCAATTGTTGCTTACTCTGAAATTTATTTCTTAAAGTCAACAGGAACTCACTGCCTATAGGAAGAAATCAGAATGCTGTTGTCATTGCTCCCACCATTCAATTACTGGATCCTGGCAATCATTTCAGATCCCCATCTATAGAAGGTGTTTGTTGTTGTTCAGTCATTTGAGTTGCACCCAATACTTCTTGTTCCCATTTGGGACTTTCTTGTCAAAAGTACTGGAGTGCTTTGCCATTTTCCTCCCCAGTTTATTTTACAAATGAGGGAACTGAGTAAAGATGGTCAATTGACTTGCCTAGTCTTGCACACTTAGTAAGTGTCTGAGGCCTGCTTTGAACTAATGAAGATGAGTCTTCCTGACTCCAGGCCCCACACTCAGTAGTCCACTGCACCTAGCAGACCCATATAAAGTGGGCACAGCAGCTACCCACCATCTAACATAAGCACTAACGTAATTCTAGAGGCTACCAGACTTAGTGGAAAGACCACCAGTTTGGGAGTTTGGAGACCTGAATTTGAATCTACTTTTGCCAATCATTATGGTGTTTCCTTTGGAAAAACCACTTAATCTTTCTAGGTTTCCATTTCTGCATCTGTTAAAAAAAATGGTGGTGGTAAAGGGATTAGATGACCTCTTGGGTCCTTTCCAGCTCAAAAATCTATAATGCACTGATACTAAATACTGTAAATAAGACATTCAGAACTTATAGTTATCAAAACAAAACACAGAAAAACAACCTCTTCTCCAGCCCCACCTTGCTGGGTATTTGTGAATTACACGCTTATTCTAAAAGCTTTCATCTTAAACAAAACAAAACAAAGAAACAACAACAAAAATCTTTCATACTCATGCTGTTTTCAAGCAAGTTTTAGTTAATCAGTCCCTGGCACTTTCCTGACTTTTAACGTTGGATGAAGGACACTAATCAGACATGTCAGAGACAGACAGCCCTGCTTTAGGCAATTTGTGTTCTTTGACTGTTTTGTGACTGTAGATGGACTGTCTGTTCTAATGTGCAGACTGTTCTGGTGAAGTGAGCTGCCTTGATGATTGTGGAACGTGAAGGACCCAAGTGTGTAACCCATCAAACTAGGAAGGACAAAAACCTTACATGATCAGCTTTACCACGTCAAGAGTTGAGCCTTTGGCAGAACCGTTCACTCTCTCTGGCCTATTTTAGGCTAAAGTTGAACATTTCCTTGGCTTCCTAGGTAACTGTTTCCTTAGTGAATAATCCCTTGGTATGATCACATACTCATGATTCTCCCTCCCTCCCCTTTCCTGCCATGTTTAGGCCTTTACATGTGAATTAGAATACACTCATTAAAAAAGGCTGTTTGCTTCTGGCCAGGCTTACTAGGCAGAAAATCTCCTAATCTCAAGTAGATGGGATAGTGTAAGGAGAGTTATATGAAGGGAAAAAAGGAAAAACAGAATATACGCACATACTTTGCTTGTGTGTATATATGCATATGGGTGTGAATATAGGACCAATATATTAATTAAATAATATTTGGAAGAAACATTTTATGAACAAAACTAATAAACTGGTTTGTATATCCCTTTAAAGTTTGCAAAAAGTTTTTCACAAATATTTTCTCATTTTATCCTCAAAACATTGCAGGAAGCTAGATATTATTATTTTCTCCATTTTACAAAGAAGGCAAAAAGAGGTTAAGTGACTTGTCCAGGATTCTATAGCTAATAAGTGTCTGAGGACACATTTGAACTCAGGTCCTTCTGACTCCACACCCAGTGCTTTATGTACTGTGCAATTTATGTATTAGAGTAAAGAATCCTCAATTTAAATCCTAATTCTGACACATGGTGTGATCCTGGACAAGTCACTAAACATCTCTGTGACCTCCCGGGAGAACAAATAAATCTGTTAAAGAATGCAACTAACGCAGCATCTCTTAAGACAAGTGCCCGCTTCAAAGCATTTGAGAAACTGTACCGATGCAGATTGCAAAGTAGTTGAGAACAACAACAACAAAAAACAGTCTGAGTGACTTTGGTTGAGACACTTAACCTCTCTCAGCCTTGGTTTCTTTGTCTCCAAAATGAGAGGATGAGATTTGGTTTCAGAGATGCCTTCCAGTTCTGGATGTATAATCTCATGATTCATTGCTCATCACCAAGTGAGATAATACTGGGGCCAAAAAAAACTAGGTGGCACAGCGGGTAGAATTCTGGGCCTGGTATAAGGAAGACATCTCCCTGACTTCAAATATGATCTCAGGTGCTTGCTGGTTGTGGGACCTTGGAAACATCACTTAACCCCATTTGCCTTAGTTTCCTCATATATAAAATGAGCTGGAGAAGGAAATGACAAACCATTCTAGTATCTTTGCCAAAAATACCCAAAGGCTTTTTTGTCACCACAAATGGTCACAAAGAATAAACAAGACTGAAGCAACTGAAAAACAACAAAAAAATGGGATAACATCCTCATCCTTATCATGCTCTGCCCAGGATAACCACATCACCGAGAAAGTCATCCTCATGGGGATGTTCTACTTCAGCTGTTCTACTCACACCCTTTCAGTGCCCTCAGTGCTCTGCCCCTCTGACTGGAGGGTGGGAGGGCGGGGTGCAAAGTTTCAACCATATCTTCCTTTTAGAAAGGGCTCAAAATGCCAGCCATCTCTCTGCTTGCCATCAGTTATTCTGCTTGGTTTAGACTCCACTATCATCTTCAGCAAGCTGCTGAGTCAGGTAACAGGGACTATCTTTCTTTTTCCTGTTTGCATCCTTAGCACTTAGTACAATGCCTGGCACATAGTAGACACTTAATAACTGTTTACAGAAAGAAAGAAAGAAAGAAAGAAAGAAAGAAAGAAAGAAAGAAAGAAAGAAAGAAAAGAGAGGAAGGGAGAAAGGAAGGGATGGATGGAGGGAGGGAGGAAGGAAGGAAGGAAGACAGAAAGAAAGAACACAAGAAAGAAAGAAAGAAAGAAAGAAGGAAGGAAGGAAGGAGGGAGTGAAGGAAAGGGCTTTGTAAACTTATCATGATCATCAACCTCTGAGATTTTCTGAGCATCCATAATGAGCTCTAAGACAGAAGAGATCACACAGATGTTGCTCTCACATGACATTCCAAAAACAACAACAAAGCAAAAAAAAAAAAAATACGAAAGAAAGCCTCCTTTTCTCTCTCTTTTTCTCACTCCAGATATGAGATATTATTTCCATGATTACTTTTTAGTAAATGGAACATTTTGATTTAGTATTAGGGTGGACTCATCTCCCTCTTGAATTCTTCTGTTTGCCCCCTCCTTTGTCAGCAAATGATGAGATCAGAATTAAATGCAATGCTAATATTGTCTTAGAGGGAACAAGGAACAGAAGCATATTTGCACAAAGAAAGGACTCAGAGTTGTGTAAAGCACAGACAGTCTTGGGAATTACAAGCCATGTGGAGCTGGTTTCGAGAGGAGAGATGTGGTGCTTTATAGGCTTCTAGGGTGGTCACCAGGAAACCTAAGTACTAATCCTGGTTCCCCTTCTTATAAACTAAATGACTTTGGAACAGTCACTTCTCATCTCTGAGCCTTAGTTTTATTCATATAAAAAATTTGAGATTTGACTAGATCAAAGAAGCAATGAGCACAAATTGCACATATTCTTTTGTGCTTGGTACAGTGTTAGGTACTGGGGAATAAGAGGACAAGTAGTTCTCTGATCATCCTGAGAGTGACAATTCATTCATCTTAATGTCATTCTCTTAACAGGTTTCTGTTCTGGTTTTGCAATGTCTTGTAACTGTCTTAAGGAAAAATAAAAACCAAGGCAAAAATAAAAGCAAAAAAGAAAAACAAGATTCTATAGAGCCTGGAGTAATAAAAACACAATGTATAAATTTGTGGGGGGGGGGGGATAGTTCTCTGTGTCATTCTATGTGTGACTTTAGCAAATAACCATTCTCTCTTTTAGTTTCTTAATTTTTAAAATGAAACAGATAGACTAACTGATCACTGAGGCCTCTTAAATTTATGATCCTCTGCTAAGAAGAATGGGAAAGAAATTGAATGATAAATGATTGAATTGGGAATCTTCCCTTTAGGGAAGAATGTAACAGGATGGGGCTGGTCCATCTCATATCAAACTTTCTTTTATGTAAAAGGAGAGGGCACTGAAAGTGAACTGAGTAAATGCAGAAGAGGCATTTGAAGCCCTGAAGGAGTAGCGTAAGCTGTTTCTTACTTTATGGATCCTGGTCCAACAAATAACATATAGCAAACATGTCTATCTAGTCTTTACCTGAAGAACTCCAGTACATTGGAATCTGTTACCTTCTAAATTCACTCTTTCCAGTTTTATCTGGGCTTGGAGTCAGGAAGACTCATCTTCCTGAGTTCTAATCTGGTGAAAGGCCTAGTTGTGTTGCCCTGGGCAAGTCATTGAACCCTGTTTGCCTCAGTTTCCTCATTGGTAAAATAAACTGTAGAAGGAAAGGGTAAACTACTCTAGTATTTTTGCCAAGAAAATCCCAAATGGGGTGATGAAGAGTCAGACACAATGGAAAAACAAGCGAACAAAACTTGTGAGAAAGTGTTTCCTTATATCACAATTTTGCAATTTCCACTTTTTATCTCTGGTTCTCACCTATATGGCTGAGAAGAAGTGCAGTCTTTCTTCTAGGTAGCAACCTTTTAAGTACTTGAAGATGAAATCTTTACTTCTTAATAATCTTATTTCTTTTGTCAGTTACCAAAGGTCTTCCCCATCTTGTGGACCTCCTTTGGATATTTTCCAGACTCTATGGTACTTAGAACTCAACACATTTCCACAGCTAAAATATAACCAGTAATGATGCAAGATTAACTGCCTGTGTAGAAGCTGTAGGAATATGTGGACAGGGAATCCACATAATTTAAAGTAATTAATAGATTATGATCTTCATTATACCAAGATCACAGGTCCAAGGACTTATTGAAGATCTAGGTTTGACCATGTTTCTTCACTGCTCAAAATCTTCAGTTGCCTTCCATTACCTCTACAATAAAAGACAAACTCTTTAGGCTGGTAATCAAGGTCCTCTACAGCTTACTACTTTGTCACAAATTAGATTACAACCCACATGGCCAAGTTACGTCCCAACATCAGCAATCTATATCTTGCTTCTGCTTGATTGCATGTGCTGTGGACCATATCTGGAACATACTCCTTTCTCATCTTCGAGTTGGGTTCCTCAAGCCCACTGATTCTTATGTGTGCATGTGTGTGAGCTTGTGTTTTACTTGTGCCATTTATTGAGATGAATTCCTTTAGATATAACTCTTCCCTAGATTCACAGGCTTCATTTAGCCATCTGTTGGAAGAGATTTCCTACGCTCTATTATACTTCATTGCTCTCATTGGTTTGTGGATAGTGAAATAGATCGACCAAGATCACACAGATAGTTCCCAGAAGATCCTGTTATAATTTGTTGATTAGATTCCTGGAGACCTCAAGCCATTCATTCCCATTGAACTGAATTTACAATAAGAGATTAGCAGATATGGCTGGAATAACTGGTTTATATGCTATATGATGCACACTTCAGGGACAAGATTGTTTTGTTTTGTTGTCTTTGTATTCCAAATAGAGAGAGTGATGGATATATTTTGCTGAATTGAATTGAATAATCTAACTTCAATGGAAATTTTAATAACACCAAATGGGATGTGAGAAAAGCACTCATATATCTTCATTCACTAGAAAAAATATATATATAATTTCTGGTAACACCATTCATTTTCCATGATTGGGAGTCACACATAAACTAAATCTAATCACATTTAAAAAGTAGAAGCATTTCAAATATTATACCCAAAGGTCACCATGGTATCAATATCACCCCTCCTCTGTCCACAAATCTCACTTGAAGAATAAAAGTCTAACAAGTTTGGGTGCTGATATCTGTTTGTTTTGTCTGTTAGAGGCTACTGGCTGCTTATTGGTCTTACTTTCTAATAACTCATCTTGTCACCTATTGATTTCCCTCATTGTTTCATTTCCAATACTTTTAGCTTTCTCTCCTGCAAAGCCCTACAGCAAGTCAGCAGCATCAGATGCTTCCTAATGGACAGTATATTGGTCTCCCTTCTAGTGTCCTTCATAAACCCTGCAGTAAGAATTTCACAGAGCATAAAGGTTATTTCCATTGCTTTTCTGTTTTCATTTATAATTTGTTTTTAGTGTGAGCGCAGAGTGGTTAGGGCAGGTAGAGAAGTAACAAGGAAGGATTTTTGAAACAGTCAATGATCTTTTCGGTCAAGGGGTGAAGGTTAATTAAACGTGTTTTGTTTAAATTCAACACTTCCTATTCTGTTTAGTGAAAGTGGCCATTTTAAACATCTCTCTGGATTTTTTGAAGGGGCTAGGGCAAAGAAAGAAGGCCAGGGAGGATAATTATGCTTTAAATATTACATAACTCAAGGCAAATGAGATTACCACTAGATGTCAGAATTTGTTAGAAGCCCATTAAGGCTGATGAATCAGAAGTATTTTTCATCTTGATACAATTTTGGAAATTGTAAGTTTTTCATTTCTACCTCATGATTCATTCCACTGACATAACAATCTGTCACACAGTAGGGGAAAGGGGTTTAAGTAAGGTAGGCTTCTACTTCGAATTCAGAACTGCTAACATGGAGTAAAAGATAGTGTTGGTCAAGTCAAGAAGGCCTTAGTGCACATCCTGCCTCTGAAACTTATTTGCTCTGTGATCCTAGGATACTGAGACTCCTTAGGCCATTGTCCAATTCCAGTTTGTGTCAGAGGCAAGATCTGAACCCAGGTCATCCTGACTTCGAGATTGGTTCTTCATATACCATGCTATGCTAACCATTTATTTAATAAAAATTCTACTGATATTGGATTGATTTTATAAATAATTGTCTAGTTATTCTTTTTTATTGGCCTCCAATCCAAAATGAAGCTTATTCTAAAGGGAAGAGATTCAGGTCTACAGGTGTCCCCCTCAACAAATGAAAGTTTTTCAATAAAGGGCTAGACCTCATTGTAGAGTTAGGGCCCACACTAGTAATATATTAACTATATGTTGTTCTGTTTCAACAGATTTTAACTCATGGCAATCTGATATGCCCGAAATATGAATGATGCATTATTAAAAAGAACAAAATTTGTGCAATACTTAGGTTCTCACATTACTGTTAGTAACCATGGTTACTTGCATAGCTATTCATTTTAAAGAACCACTTTACATATATTCTGTCATTTGGTTCTTTATTATTTATCTTTTTATGTTAAAAAATTGGACAATGAGGATCTGAGAAATTTAACTTTTTTCCCATGGTCACACAGCCATAAGAGAATCAAATACTTAAACCCAGGTCCTCCGACCTGGTTTGTCAAATCATCTAGGCTGGCAGTGGAATATCTGATCTCAAATCTGTTCAGCTAAATGACTACAGTTTCTAAACCTCATTCTTTAAAAGAAAAAAAAAAACAACTGTCATTCATTTTTTATTTTTTGGCAGATCTGCCTCTACTTTTGCTTTTCTGTGATAATTATCATAGCTATCATGTATCTTCTGTTACTTCAAAATGGCATTAGAGGTAAATGTGGTTAATTTTTGTTTTGACAGTTTGGTAGGCAATTAGTACATTAGCAAAATGACTTGGCTTTTGGCAGCCTGTGGAGTCCTGAGCAAATCCTGTTAAGTGTTATTTGCCAGGTGATACTTGAGAAGCTTTTTATACTTTATGAAATTCCAAAGCTGTGTAGTTTCACCATATATACTTTGATCCTTAAAAAATTCCTCTCTATATAATGTAATATCTCTACATGTAATAGTGGCAAGATAAATGTTCTATATTACTGTTCCTATTACTTCTACAAGGAGGAGAGGTTAACATAGTTTAGATTAAAAGTTTCAGCAAATAATAAGCATTTATGATCATGAAATAAGAGAGAAATATACTTCTTTATTACAAAAGGGTATGATACCAACTAATCCAAAATCTTTGCTTCAAAATAAAATAAACATCCCTTCATATGGAACTTAAAAACCTCAACAACCGTATTCCAACTTACCTTTGCAGATTTATTTCATATTATTCCCCTTCAACAACACTATTTTCCAAGCAAACAGACTACAAGGTTTTCCCACTCCCCCTTCCAAACTCATTTTTCTCCCTATAGCCTGACTTCAATTCCAAGGATGTCCTTTCTCCTCTTTCTCACCTTTCATAGTCCTTGTCTTTCTTTAAAGGTTGAGATCAGGGGTCACATCCTTCTTAAGTTTTCTCCACTGACTATAATGATGAATTCTCTTTACCTCTAATTTCCTCATCTCCTTTTATCTATCTCAGTTGATTTTCTGGTAGAATGGAACTCCATGAGGGAAGGGACTGTTTTCATTTCCTTCTGCATCCTCAGTACCCTGCTCAGAGCCTTGTATTTCTAAAATGCTTAGTGTTTGTGTAATCAAACTGAATTTTACCACACTGAGTGAATGTATGGCTGCTACTAAAACAAAAAAAATGGAGATAGATTGATGTTTCTTTTCAGAGACTTCATGGTCTTTTAAATAGGATGCATGAAGATAATTCCTCTATAAAGCAGAAAGTTGGACTAGATTTCCACTGACTTCTTTTCCAACACTGAAAATCTATGATTCTTTAATTGAAGATACTGAATGACATAATTCTGATGGCCACTGACATCTCTTCAGATTTGTTAATGTTTAACATCTCTGCAGACTGGTTAGGTTCTATTAAAGCATAATTTTGTATTATGGAAAAACACATGGGCATCTGACTCTTCCCATGTAAGTTTTTTGGCCCCCTAATTATTTTTTCTTATAACTTTTTTTTTAATGGCTTTAAGCCCAACTGACATAGAATACTAAGCTTCCGCACTAATGACAACCAGTAGGCTGTCAGCGGTGATCTGTTAAAAGTGTTGGACACAAAATGGTGATGCAGGTATTTTTAAAAGCTTATTATCTTCCTCAAAATAGAGATCATTTATCATTTCTCTGCTGATTTAACCCTGATAACTAGACAGAAATGTATGTGCCTTACTTGTTTCCAATTACCTTCTGTTATCTTTAATAGTTCCTTTCCAGATTCAATTCATCTTTTTGATGACTTGCAATTGGTATGGTGGCCCCCATCCCACACAGACACATTTTCCTAGTAAACTGCATGAGTTTCAATTACACATGTCCCTATTTGATGGAGTAGCTGCTGAAAAAAAAATGTTTACTGGAATGAGTACTTCATGGAATTGATACAGTCCCCAAGACGGGCCCACCCTGTAATTCTGAAACAAGTGATTCTAATTGCAGTTGTACAACTGTACTAATTGAATATTTCTTGATAGGAAGATGAATAAATTGGCAGGTTGTCCACATATTTAATTGCTGTAGCCTGCAGCTACCCCATATCCATTCAAATAGAAAGGTCACCAGATTGCACAAGGAGCACAGGATCAAAACTGACGACGAGATCTATTTTAGGAAATGTGTCACAATAAAAGAAAAAAAAAGTGAGGACTTTAGAGTCAGAGAAGCTGTGTTCTAATTCCAACTCTTCCACTCACTGCCTACATTATCCTGGGAGCTATTTCTTCGATCTAAGCTTCAGTTTCTTCAGCTGTTGAAAGAAGAAATTGGACTTGATAGCTTTAAAAGCCCCTTTTAACTCTTAATAGGTTGTCCCATTAATTGGTAATACCTCTCATTTATAGAACGCTGCATGATTAAAGGTCACTTTTCTCATAATAATAAGCCTATGAGGTTAAGAGAGGAAGTACTATGCCCCTCATTTTACAGATGAACAAGTTGAGATTTAGAAAAGTTGAATGAGTTGCCGCTAAACACTCAGTTAAAGCTTGGAAGTAGAATTCAAATGCCTTTGTCCTGAAGTCTTAAGTGCAAAATTGCTTTGTATTAGGTGCTAGAAATGTATCCAGAAGGTCCTATATATTGCAGATTATTTAAAGTTATTCCTATGCAGAATGAAGGAAATATGAAAAGCTATAAGCTACAGGTTCCCAGGTGGAAAGGACCTTGAGACTAACTCCCTCATTTTACAGATGAGAACACTGAGGCCTACACAGGTGACCTACACAAGGCCACACAAGCAGTAAAGGATGGAGGTAGAATTTGAAGCTTGGTCAAAGAGTTAATAATCAATTATTCAGCACCTATTATGAGCCAGTCACTGTGCTAAGCACTGGGGTTACAAAAAGAAGCGAAATATAATCTCTACTCTCAAGGAAATCACAATTTAATCAGGAGACAACAATCAAACAAAAAGACCAAAAACAAGTAAACAAAAAAACCTCACCACCACCACCACCACCACCACAACCACCACCACAACCACCACCACCACCACCACCACCACCACCACCACCACAACCACCACCACCAACCACAACATGAAGCTTAGAGATTGAACAAAGAGGAAATAACCGAGAGAAAGAAGGCACCAGGATTAAGAGAGGTTGGCAAGCATTCCGGAAGAAGGTGGGATTTTAGTTCTGACTTAAAGAAAATCAGGAAAATTTATAAGGAAAGATTAGAAGAGAGAACATATCAGGATTGGTAAAGTCAAAGAAAATGCCTGGAATGGAAAGATGGAGTGTCTTGTTGGTGGAAGAGCAAGGAAGCAAACATCATTGGATCAAAAAAACAGATATGGTAGGGAGTAAGGTGCAAGAAGACTGGAGAAGTGGAAGGGAGCTAGGTTAGGAAGAATCTTGAATGCCAAACAGAGCATTTTGTATTTGATCCTGGAGACAAAGGGTAGTCATTGGAGTTTATTAAGTGAAAGTTGGGTAGACTGACATGGCTGGGCCTGCACTTTAGGAAAATCATTTTGGTGACTGAACAGAGAATGGACTGGAGAGAAAAGGGACTTGAAACAATCAGACTCACCAAACAGTGCAGAAAAAAAGTGATCCTACAAGGTCAGGGATATTTCTCTTCATATCTTGCCTTCAGATGTGGTAAATAGCTCAGTCTGAATGACTCAGTGCTCCCCTCCAATTAAATACGTTATTTGTCTGAATTATCGGGACTTTTGATGTGACTGATACTGGAGGTTCCCTCTCCCCTCCCTCGGGATCAGTTTTCTCTTTATTAAGAAGTGCTTATTAGCCACTCACTGTTAGCCAGGCAGGATGAGGGGATGGAAGGAAAATACATTACCCAGACAAGGGATTGATCTTCACCACAGTCCTGGGGGTAAGCACTGTTATTGTCCCCATTTAACAGAGGAGAAAATTGAGGCAGAAGTTCAGTGACTTGTTCAAGGTCCCACAGCTATGAAATGTCTGAGTCTAGATTTGAACTCAGGTCTTCTTGATTCCAGGTTCAGGGCTCTGTGGCCTGTGTTGCCCCCAGATGTCTCTGGGGGGAGGCAAATAAATTAGGTTCTCTGAGTCTGGAATGAGCCCAGGACATCATGGGGACAGTGGGTTTCCTGACCCTAGCCATCTTCCCATTTCACAGAGGAGCTAACTGACTCAGAGGCACTGTTTTAGGCACAGTTAACCACGTAAAAGTTAGGCCAAAAGTCCTGATGATTCAGATAAGCCAGACATACATCTGTGTGTATATGTGAGTGTATGTATGTATATACACACATACATATACAAACCATACATACATACACAAGTGTGTATCCTGAAGTGTAGTCCAAAGAACATAGAAGTTCGTTCTACTTAAGTTACAGTAGAAATAAAAGTACCTAGACAAAGTAAAATCACTTTGCAAATGTAACACAAATGTACTATTGTTACTATTATCATTATCAGTAATGTCATCGAAACTATTTCACACTTAATATAGGAGCATATTTCTTTCTAACCCTGGATATGCAATAATAGTCAAGATGCATTTAGGCATTTTTTAAGGATCTAATCAGGAATTATAACACAAGTACTCTTTGCTCCAATTAATCAAAGATCTAAATATCATATTTAAATCTGGTTTTCCAGTTTTCATCTCCAAAAATATTTTCACTGTAGCTCTGATTTTAAAAATGCACTAACCTTTATGACAATACATTTATTCTATTTTTGATGTTGCTACTTATATAAAATGTATGTTTCTGTGAAAAATTCAAATTGGTTTCAAGATTTGTCATTGGTCTTCAAGCCTTTTTATTCTTTTTTGTTTTAAACCTTATATCCTTTTTTTAAAAAGTTTCATTAAACTGATTGGTTAGGTTGATCTACTTTATAACAAATGATCCAATCAAGAATTTCATGCTATTCTTGTGGAAATAGAAACATGGGTTAAATGACAGCAAATGTGATGGATTTGAAATGATCCAATGACTAGCCTCAGAATCAAAATTTCGAATCTGAAAGTTAGAAAGGGCCTTGACAGCCAACAAGACCAACCCATCCCCAAAAGGAATGGCTACTTTTACACGCTAGGTAAATGATTATTCATCAATTGTTTGAAGACCCGTGGGAATTCAATTCCTTTCAGGGTAACTCAGACCACTTTAAGACAACTATATTTGCTATTCTTCCTCCCCAAAAAATCAAGCCTCTTTTTAATTTCCACCGACTCCTCCTGTTTCTGCCCTTTGGATAGTCCTTTAAATACTTGAATACACATATTAGGTTTTCAAGTCTTCTCAAATTTAGGCTAAAAACAACTACAGTACCTTCAACCAATAGTCCCATGACCTTGACTCAAGCTCATTCACCATCCTTGTTGCTCTTCTATGGACCCTTTCTACCTTATCAATGTCCTTCTTAAACTGTGGTGCCCTTGACTAACAATAGTACTTCCAAGTATAGGACAATAGCCTCCTTATTCCATTTTTACTATCATCACAATACTGATAAATATTGAGCTTGAAGTTCACCAAAACTTTCAGATTTTAAACTGCTATGTATTCCCATTCCTGAACTTGTGAAGTTTATTTTTTTTTGGAGGGGGAGAAGGTAGGGCAATTGGGGTTAACTGACTTCCTAAGGTCACACAGCTAGTAAGTGTTAAGTGTCAGAGGCCACATTTGAACTCAGGTCCTTTGGACTCCAGGGCTGGTGCTCTATTCACTGTGCCACCTAGCTGCCTCAAAGTTGATTTTTTTTTTAACCTAAAAGGTTAAACACTACATAGATCTCTACTGAATCAATCACAACCCAAAGAAGAGTCATTAACTGTTTGACGTCAACTTTGTGTAAAGTATTCTGAAAAGTATCCCTGGAATGAGTACTTGACTTTGTGCTATTTAACATTTATTCATTCAAAAAAAAATAGTTCTTAAGAGTTGATGAAGGGTTGGTGCTAGAGATAGAATCAAAATTACAGTCCTCAAGGATTTTACATTTTATTTTTATTAATGACTTAGGGAAAGGGATAGATGTATGTCTTTTTGTTCTAATGTTATATATTCCAAATATATATATTCTAAATATATATACTTGGTAGATTAGCACTTTTTCTCTACTAAAAAAAACCATAATTTAGAATAAAAGGAAATGTTTTGTGTTTTCTTATCAAAATATGATAACATTTTAGTTAATTTAGAGTTTGATATCATCCGTATTACTTTCCCTGCAAAATAAGTCTTATGCAATAGAAAGATGATTGGACTTGAAATCAGAAGGACTGAGTTTCAATGTGGGCCAAACTCATAACTAGGGCAGGACAGCTGGGTTATTGCCTGAGGTTACTAAAATTTAGAAGACACAATAACTTATCATTTGCACTCCTTCACAAGGAGAGCAACACCTAGATACCACTTTGGAAATTAACACCTAATTACCAAGAATTAGATCAAATAGAAAGCTATCATTTCTCAGCATTATTGCTAACACACATCTTTGAGGTCCCTTAATAACTAATTACTCCCCTTGCCTCAGCTGTTTTAATTTCATATTATCTTTGTATCATGAATTGTTGGGTTGATTTAAGTGGCCCAATCAGCTTTCCAGTCAGCTTATTGTGTGATACTTATCTTATGGATCTCATTTTCCTTATCTATGAAACCAGAGAGTTGGATTAGGTGACATCTGAGTTCATTGTTAGTTCTAAATCAAGATCCCAGCGAGTAAAAAAAAAAATAGTAATAGCTCTGGTTCCAAATTTTGTATTTATTTAGTTCTGCAAGTGCAAAATAATTACTCTATTACACAGTGTCTTGAGACCCCTTCTTGTTAATGGGGGAAAGAAAGCAACAATGACAATGATGGTGACAACCACAGCAACACAAAAAGAACTCATGAACTGTGAGGTTAGGTGTTTGATGACTGAGGGAATCATAAGCCAAAAAGAGAGAACAAAATTGCATTTAGTACAATTCAACAAATGTACTAAACACCAATTACATGCATGTCACTGTGCTAGATGGAAGAAATGCAAGGAAAAGAATAAAAATTTATTCCTATCTTCAGCAAGCTTACTATTTGGGGTCTGTGTGTGTGTGTGTGTGTGTGTGTGTGTGTCTGTCTGTCTGTCTGTGTCTGTGTGTGTGGGTATTTGTGTATATACACCAAGAAGTATACAAGAAAAAAAAAACAAGAAAGAGGAAGGAGAGTGAATTGGTAAATGTGGGAATCTATTGTGAAAAGAAAATTCCTTTCAAGGAAATTTTGTATCTAATTCTTTTTTTAAATTTTTTTTTTTGCTTTATTCTTTTTTTTTTTGGAGGGCAATTGGGGTTAAGTGACTTTCCCAAAGTCACATGGCTAGCAAGTGTGTCAAATGTCTGAGGCAGGATTTGAATTCAGGTCCTTTTGACTCCAGGAGTGGTGCTCTATTCACTGCACCACCTTGCTGCCACTATCTAATTCCTTACTAGGTTGAACCATATATGTACCTGCCATATCTCTTATAGGTAGAAGTAGATTTTATACCAAATTGACACAGATAGATATCAGAAATATTCAAGGTTAGTGGATAAAAAATGTGCATTAGAAATACCAGATGTTCTTATGAAGATTAATTGCCTTATCCTTAAGCTACAGAATCAATAGGACTCTGGATCCCAGTATATGGAGCATGAAGAGACCTTAATAATAATCCAGTCAAACCCCTTCATTTTATACTTGAGGAAATAGGCCAAAAGTGGTTACATGGTTTGGCAATCTCCATGCAAGTCCTGGGAATGCTTATCCTAACTCCCACTATCACAGATGAATGCTGTGGTATGTGACTTTATAGCAAGGTCATACACAGTAATTAATTAGCTGAACTGGAGATGTTGTTGGCTTCCTTAAGTCCATTTTCCCCTGTGTTCAGGAGAGTTTATTTTTACTAAATAGAAAAAAATACCATTTTTTATGAAAGCTGGTATTTTGCTGTATTCTACTCCCTTTTCTTTCCACCCCATGATTTTATTCATATTATTTTCAGAGGCTTTGATTCATGTGATTAGGGACCAGAGGAATACCATGGAGCAAAATAATCCAATTCCCTATGCTCTTCAGATGGAAAGAGGAGTATGAAATGTTTGAATATAATGTGATTTCATCTCAACATAACATTTTGAGAATGTCTTAGGAAGTGTTTCATTGAAAAATGATTTCTGATGGTTGTCAATGATGCCTTAGAAACAAAAAGACAGAAAAAAAACATTATTCCACAGAAATAGCCCTGCTCCTCTACTATAGGCCAAGGGACACAAAAAATTATAAATATAAGATTTGGAAGGGGTGTAAGAAGAAAGTGAGTGTAGCGTGTAAGTGGGATGAGTTCTGGATCTGGAGTCAGAGGATCCAAATCTGGATCTTGGCTCTGCTTTGTGACTTTGGGCAAATAATGTAACCTTTATAGGCTTCACTTTCTTCGTTTGTAAACTATAGGGAGTAATTTATGTTATTTCTATAATCCTGTAATGTTTTGTTATCCTATGGAATAAAAAATATTTTTACTTATCCTTGAGAAACTATGATGAACACATCTAGTCAAACCACTAATTGAACAAACAATGGTTAAGTAGTGAGTACTGCGCTAGGTACAAATGAGAGAGAGAGAGATGGAGAGAGACAGAGAGAGAGAGAGAGAGAGAGAGAGAGAGATAGAGAGACAGACAGACAGACAGAGACAGAGAGAGACTGAGAGAGACAGACAGAGAGAGACAGAGACCGAGGCAGAGAAAGAGAGAGAGAGAGGGAGACAGAGACCGAGACAAAGACAGAGACAGAGAAAGAGAGAAAGAGAGACAGAGAGAAACAGAGAGAATATATATTTATGTGTGTAAGCGCATATGTATATATATGTATATATATATATATATATATATATATATATATACACACACACATAGATACATAAGTATATATATATGTCTGTGTATGATAACTGCAAAGGGAATTGAAGATAATGAAATACAAAGTAATTAGGGCACAATATAAATTGAGAATATCAAGAAAAAAATAACATCATGTAGAAGGTGTTGCTTCAATTATGTCTTAAAGAAGTTGAATTTGGGAATTCTGTGAAATGTGATGGAAGGAGCCATTCCAGGCATGGGTGGTGGGGTTTGACCAGAAAAAGGTATGGAAACAAAATATGTTAATGTCATGCGTGAGAAACAGAGAGAAGGCCAGTTTAGCCTGACTGTAGAATATGGAAAAGCGCATAGTATACAGTGACACTGGAAATAAATGTTAGGGCCAAGTTAAAAAGGGCTTTAAAAGTAAAGTAAAAGAATTTATATTTTCTCCTTGGGGCAATGGGGAGCCATTGGTTTTTGTCAGACTAGAGGATTGATGTGTATGGTCAGTTCTGACCTTAAAGAAAATCAGGAAAAGTACATGAAAGAGTAGGAGAAAAATAGTAGCAGGGAGTCCAATTAACGAAGCATTAGTGTATGTGAAAAGTGATGAAGCTCTTACCTAAATGCTGGCTGTGTGAATACAGAGAAGAGATTGACTGTAATAAATGGTATAGAGGCAGAAACAGTAAATTTCCACAACTGACAGGATAGTATTAGAGGGGTAATAATGAAATTTGCTTTGGACATGTTGAGTCTGAGATGTATTGGGGACATACAATTTGTAATATCTGATAGGCAGGTCCAGAGGCTAGAAATCAGGATTGACAGACTGGAGGTGGAAATGTAGACCTGAGACCCAGCCACACACAGATAATAACTAAACCCATTGGAACTAAGGAGGTAAACAAAAGAAAGGGGATGCAGAAAGAAATAAGATGATAGATCCCAAGAAAGAGTTTGGGGATATGCTTACATTTTAGTGATGTGAGATGATGAATGAGAGAGCAAAGGAGACTGAAGAAAAGTCAAATAGGGGAAGAAAAAAGAAAGCTGTGCCAGAAAAACTCAGAGGTGATAATATTTAGGAGGGGGTCATGTGGCACAAAGATCAAAAAGACTGAGGAATGAGAAGCAATCACATTTGACATTTAAGAGATCATTAATAATTGTGTAGTTAGTGATTTTGGATGAGTAATGAGGTAGGAAGTTAAATGACTAAGGGTTCAGAATAGAGTGATAGCTGAAGAAACAGAGAAAATAAGTACAATAGCTCTTTCTAGGAGTTAGGGTGAGAAAGGATGGAGAGATAAAAAGTGATTTACAGGTGATTAAGAAAAGAAAAAAGGTTTTCGAGGTGGGCATTTTGACCACAGATGGCAGCTGCCAGAATGTCAAACACAAATCAATGAAAATGTCAGTAAATAGGATTAATGTTGTGCTGTTGTCTCGACTTGTTGTGGCAATCATGTTGTCCATAAACATACTGAAAATTAGACAAACCAAATTCCATTTTATAGATGAGGGATATTTGTCACAGAGAGGACAAATGTCTTTCTCAGTGCTCTAGCTAATTAGTGGTAGGAACAGATCAAGAGGCTAGGTCTCCTTTTTCCTAAGAAGTGTGCTTTTAATGACAACAGACTGAAGTTCCTCTAGTCACGCTATGAAATCAATTTCCCAATGCCATATACATCAGAAAATCACTCCCCAGAATGACCTAGGCACCCCAGGTGAAATAGCACATTGGATTTATCCACTTACTGGCCAGTACATCTAAGTAAAATTATAAAGTAATCTATAAAAAATATAGTTATCATCTGAAACACGAATCAATAGCTTATAAAGGAAAAATTAGTCTAGGAAAATCTGGCAACTTTCAAAGTAAAATGTTTGAATATAATGTGTTTTGATTTCAATAAATCATTTTTCAAAAGTTTTAGGAAAATGAGGAATTATTCAAAATGACTGTGATAGGTATTTTAGAAATAAAAAATGAATTCTGAAAGCATAATAATAATGGGTTTCTCTAAGGCTTAGTAGTGGTTGAGGAGTTGTGGTAAGGCAGGGTATACCCTGAACTCTTGTACTAAGTATATTTTCACAAAGTTGTAGTGGTAAGGCATAGATTTCAGTTTTCTGCCTTAATTTTTCATACACATATATATGTACACACATGTCTGTAGGTATGTAAGAATTATATACATATATATATGCACATACATATATGTATATATGTATCTATCTCTATCTACCCATCTATCTATCATCTATCTATCTATCTACCTATCTATCATCTGTCTATCTATCTATCTATCTATCTATCCATCAACCTATCTATCTATCTATCTAGTGTATAACACACACGCACGCACACACACACACACACACACACAGAGTGGTTGCTTAGGACTCAGAGGAAAACCAGTGAGTCAAACCACTCTAAAGATCTCAAAGGGAAATTGAAATACAGTATATTTAAATGTTATATTCATTGGTCTGTTGAATGGACTAATGATAGAATGTAATTAATGTAAATGTCTTTGACCTTAAATTGCTATTGCATACAGTGGACTGGGATGAGTTATAGATTCTCAGAACTGGGGGGAGAGGGTGGGAGGGGGGGTGTGTGACAAGCAAACAAACCAACAGACAAAACCCTTTAAAGTCATTCAGTCCAACCACTGCCTGAAAAATATAGAAAGAAATAATCCTGATAAGAGTCATCTAACCTCTAGTTATGATCACATTCCAGACTTTTCTTTAACTTCACCTAAATCGTTGTCGAAGGAGGAAAATCTGTTTTCTTTATTTAACTACTTTATAAGTATGTTGGAAAATTACTGGCTTAGATTCAGGTCTGCCTCAGTTTCTACCAATATGAGCTGATCAAGTCATTTGTCCTTTTGGAATTCTCAATTGTGTCATCTGCAAAATGGCAGGGTTAGGCAACATGATCTCTACGGACTCTTACAGTTCTGAAAATTACATGATTCTTGCTGACATTTCCACACTCCTAAGTAGATGAAATGTGTTTGCTTCTATCTGTGACAACACATCTTTCTAGGGAAATTATTATACTTTGCTATTTTATGAGAGTGAGAAGGTGGAGTTAGTTGGAGAGTAACTGGGAAAGGTAGAGATTTTAAGATCATATCTCAGAGGCAAGTGTTCCTACTCATGTTGATTTCCATTCACTGTGTTGACGCGACTTTTATTTTAAATCAGTTACTATCTTGTAGATGTCTTCTTGACACCAACAATAGCATTCCAATTACTGCTATCACAAGTAAAGGCATCTTTCTGAGAATGAGATTTCTTGTTGTGATAGTTCAGTTCTTTTTTCTTGCCCATGTGAGTCACAGAAGAGAAAAGAGCTGATCAAGGAGACAGCTAGTACCTTCAATGTTTCTGAAAATGCAAACCACTTCTCTCACCTGAACATTCTAAATCTAAAGCTATAAACAGACATGTCACCTATCAATGAGCCTACAGTAAGTTTGATTTTAAACTCACCTAAATTCAAATGGTGAAGATTAATGGGGAATGGCAGTGTTTCTCTAAGGCCTTAGATTTATTTGCTACTATAATGACTATTTTAGAATCTTTGTTTCCAGCCTTCATATTGGTGAATCAGAATCAGTTGGATATTGAACTGTCTCATATTCCCTAGGCTTTGACAAAGAAGTTCTGGGGTTACTTAATGAAGGGGTGTGTGTGTGTGTGTGTGTGTGTGTGTGTGTGTGTGTGTGTACCTTCATTAAATATATATATGTATATATACACACACACACACCCCTTCATTAAATATATACATATATATATACAGACATATATATATAATATGTATGTATTAAGAATTCAGATTTGCAGCTTTTAATGCTAGTGATAAATAGAACATCATTTTAAATGTGGCTAAATTTAAGCACTGAAGATTAATTGGCAATTAAAGGTGTATTTCTACCATGCTATTCTACTCTCACTTGTTGTCTCCCAGGGTTATCTGCCCTTGAAGTTAAACCAGGAAGAAAGTGAAATTGAAAAACCAAGAAAGAAGACTTGGGGGGCAGGGAAGAGAGTTAAAGGAGGAAAGAGGAAATCTCAGCCAGAAAAATCACTCCAGTCAGCTCCTTCCCTTGTCATGAGAAAGTAGAGTCCCAGGAATTACATGCTTTGTTCAAGATCACACAATTTAGGGAGACAGCATGGGAGAGTACAAAAAAACACAGGACTTGGAGTCAAAAGACCTATTTAATGCTCACTAGCTGAGTGAACTTGGGCAATTCCCCATCTCCTAATATCTCACAGAATCTATTTTATTAGCACATTGTAGGCCTGATGGGGTACAGGCTGTGGGAAACCCCTTGAACTGTCCTTGAATCTTCCCACTGTATATGGCATTTACTTGAGGACATAAGCCTTTCATTATTGCTAGGCCCAAATCTCTGTTATACTTAAACTAGCCTAGCCCTCCATTGTCTGTCATCTCCAGGTAGCCTTCAGCGATTTCTCACCCTTAATCCCATTCCTGGAGTCTGTCCTCAGACCCTTCAAGATACTCCTTAGACTCCTTCTCAAAACCCTCCCCAAACCCTTCCTCTAGACCACACCTAGAGCCCCCCCACAATCTTTCTGTATATAAGATCCATCTTGCCTCCATGAAGGTGCTGAGATTCAATCTATCACAGACACTCTGTGTCAGACTGCTCTGGCCCACTTGTCAATATAAGCATCACGGATACTCAGGTCTCTTAAGAGTATAGCAAGTATGGGAGATCTTTAACAAATTTGGTTTTACTTTAACTGAGACAAGGCTTGAGTCAAATTCATTTGGCAGGACCTGGTGTGTTGGTATTTTGGGGCCTCGAGAACCCCTAAACCCCAAACCTCAACAGGTCCATCTAGTAGACTGAGACATCACAAGAGCACAGGAAGATTTTGTTTGCCCCTGACAAGGTTAGGTTTGTTAGTTTGCTTGTTATTTTTTTTCTCTCCCCCACTGCACCCCTTTTGCCAAAAGAATGATGTAAAACCATAGTTAATAATTTTGGCTGAGCCAGAGGCTGAAGGAGTTAGAGACTATATTCAGGAAGCCTCCACAGATACTACATGTCCAGTGGACAGCAGCATCTAACAGAATCCATTATTTTAGGACACAATTGGCTCATCCCCTAGACTGAGACATCACTACAATCCAGAATTAATGAGAACACTAAAATATATTAGCACCTCTGAAGGATCAGAGGCATGAGTTGGCCCTTCCACATGTGTTCATTGTCTGCATATATTCTCTGGACCCATTTTCCTCTTATTTCTCTAACTCTCTGTGTATGTTCTCTATGTTTGTCAAATTTTCCTGTGGATGCTGTGTGTATTGGTAGGAGAATTTGCCCCAGGCTCATGGGGAAAATGTTTTCCTGTTACTTTTCCTAAAATTACTTTGGTTTTGAACTAATTATGTCTTACGGTTCACTATCCAAAATGAACACATCCATGGAAAATTGTGAGCCATATTTTTAGGTGTAGACCTTTCCGAGTATTCTGAAACTAGAGTTCCCTGGGAGGATCTGCTCCAGAGGTGGATTTTTTATTATCTGAAAAAATACAGTTAATAATAATCACATAACCTATCTTACAAAATCATTCTGAGCAAAGTGCTTTGTAAGACAATATAAAAAGTCTGAGAATGCCAATAGGCAGTAGGTGACACAAGATTGTAGCTCAGAAGAGAGAATGGAGTTAAATATATAGATCTGAGAGTCATCGGCATAAAGAACGTAATTGAATCCATAGGAGCTAATGAGATGGCTGAGAGAAAGACTGCAGAAATATAAGAGAAGAGAGCCAAGGACAAAGTCCTAGGGGACACCCAAACTAAGGGCGCAGAATTTGGTTGATGATTAAGGAAAGGATATCAAGGAGAGTTCAGAAAGAGAATAAAAGAGAACCAGGGTTATGAAAATGCAGTTCTCATCTTCTACAAGCCAGAGTCTTTGCAGGAGTCTTTACAATATACATCTGTCTTCTGGGTATTATTCTGAATCAAATACTTATTCTATCTGTTGGAATGCCAAGGGCATACTCCAATACACAGTGACATGAAGCAATTTGTAGAAAATTATAAAGCAAGGATGCCATGCTACTGAGACTGAAGTTATTGGAAATCAAATATTTTCCTAGGAATATTTTATTAAAGAACTCTAAACACACTTAAGTGCTAAATGACCAATAAAAAAGCAGAGGAAAAAGCAAATCAAAAGAGAAACTTTGGGAAAACCTCACAGATCAATGTGTAGAAGACAGAGCTGTAGAAGGAAGTAAAATAGTGAAACTGACTGAGGAATGACAAAATGGATAATAAATAGAGAATCAATTTTTAAATGGTACAGCAAAAAGAAGGTTAAATTTAGAGATAGGACCAGGGTCAGCTGAAACCTTATCCTTCTTATTTAGTGCCAGTCTGTGAGTCACTTAGCCTTGATAAGGTCATTTCTTCATCTATAAAACAAGCAAAATTTCTGAGGTCCTTTCCAATTTGAAGTCCATCAATGAATGAAGAAATGAATAAATAAATGAAATAACTGGAATTACAAAACAGTGAGAATGCTGAGGCCAGAAAGAGAAAGATGGACAGAGAGACAAAGAAAGAGTCAGGGACTAGGCCAGTAGGTAATTCAGTCAGCCTCCTAAGAACAAGGTTGATAGATTAGATTGACCAAATCCTCCTAGAACAAGCTTCCCTATCTCTGGCAGGACCCCACCCAAAGAGATCTTACTTCTGTTTAAAGGGTAAATGGAATCCAATCCAGGTGAATTCCACCCTTAAAGGATTAAATCCGTGTCCTTGTGAAGACTCAGACCTCCCCCTCCCCACATTGGAATTTAGGATAATCCAACTCATGAAGGAGAACACCAAGCAAAGTCATCTGGGTGAAGATGGACTCCTTTCTCCAGACTGCTAGAGGTGGTTGAGTCTCATGATTAAGCAATATTCTCCAAAGCTGGAGCTGAAGGATTTTAATCCACCTTCTCATTTAAATGCCCATTCCCTCATCATTTATTAATCAGTTTTGATTAGAGAAATCATGGGCATTCCCTTTAAAAACATATTTAAGAATTAACTGTCCCCATTAAATGTCTTTGGTTACCAAGAGTAACTACTGACAATCAATCTATTGACTTTTAGCTAGCCTAATTAATACATTGATTATTAGTTACTAAGAAACTGTCTCTAGGATTTCTCATTCATCTTTCTCAGCCTCTCTCTATTACTTAATTGTTGGGGATGTGGCAGTAAAACTCATCCTCAAGTGAAAGGCTTAGTCTGTAGCTAGGAGAAAAAAAGTGGACTGGCCTTCAGATGTGTCTAATTGCACCCCTCTTTGATGCTTAAGAAATGCTAGTTGCTTTATGAGAACCAGGTACTTCAAGCAATCTTGGCTAGAAAAACAGAAGCCATCTCAATCATGATTTGCCTGGTTTGGTCTCCATAACTTTTATTAGAATGTAAAGACAGGAGACTCGCCCTTTGGGGAGGGCTTAACTCAAGCTGACTTCTGTGCTTCCGTGGTAAACAAAAGCTAGGATCCCAGTTGGGAGGGGCCTGGCCCAAGCTGATTAATGAACAGATGCCTAGAGTGCCAGGAATAATCCTGTTGACCAATCTTGCCCTTCAGAAACTGCCTGCCCTTGCGAATTGTTGTCTGATGAAAATAAGGAAAATGATAGATCACAAAGTGATATTGTTTATTAAATAAAACAGCATAATATTAATTTGCCTCAGGAGGAAGTCAACAGATTATGATCAGATGAGAGGAGTTCATAGTTCATTAACTTAGAAATGGTACATTTGTGGCTGATGGGAAGATCATACTTATGACTATGTCTATTTATAGCTGAGATGGTTTGGAGGTAGAGATAATGGGAAATGAATACATTGAAGAAATGGGAGATGAGGGTATTTCAGGGAGTATCAGTATGTATGTTGAAGTCCTTTAATATGAGGGCAGGAGTTAGAAAGTAAAGAAGGAGTATAAGTCAGGCAAATAATTCATTGAGGAAAAAATGGGACTATCCTGGAGGTCAGTAAAGAACACCTCCCAACATTTTGATGGTAGATAATAATTGAGAGAACCTCAAAGGAAAAGACTTTACTTAGTGATGGTGGGACAGGGTAAACTTTGGAAGTGGCAATGGGGAGCAAGGAATATTATGAATCATCTATTTTAATAAGTGAGTTGCGGGGAGGGGGAATGAATCAAAGTACAACCAGTGCTAGAAAAGACGACCATTGTGTCATGAGGAGGGAGCCTAATATTAATAAAAACAAGAAGACAGAAGGAATGAGAAAGGTATAAGATATAAAGATGAAAGCAAGGCTGCTAACTATGGAGCAGTCATTTCAGAGAGCACAGTGGAATGGGTGGGTAGCTTTAAAGAGGAGGTAAGTGTTGGTTTGAAGGAAATGGGAATGATGAGGTTACCCATAAAGAGGGTTAGGGTTGCTCTGGAGACCCCAAAATACCAACATGCCGGGTCCTGCTGAATAAATTCCACTCAAGTTTTCCCAGCCAAAGAAAAGCGAAAGTTCTCCATATTGGGTAGACTCTTAAGGAGCCTAGGTATCTGTAAGGCTTCCATTGGGCAAGCAGGCCAGAGTAAGTCTGACACAGAGTAAGTCTGTGCTTGGTCATTCTATGGCATTCTTATACCATATGGAGGGAAGATGGAGTCTTATGCATAGAGGAATTTAAGGGTGGTCTAGAGGAGGGTCTGGGGAGGGTCTTCAGGAGGAATCAATTAAGTCAAACTCCACTAATGAGTTTGGGGAGCATCTTCAGGAGGAGTTAATGAGGTCAATGCAAGTGTGGATTGATATTTTGATAGGCTCAAGGGTGGGAAGTAGAAGGACTAATGGAGGGCTAGGCTAGTAACACAGGTTTGGGCCCAGCCACAATAAAAAACTTATGGCCTCTGCAAATGCCTCATCAAGTGGGAAGATTTAATCAGACTTCAAGGAGCTTCCCAGAGTCTGTACCTCAAAGATTCAAGAAGAGCTCAAGGGGGTTCCCAGAGCTTACACCTCATCAGGAAGAAGTGAAAAGATAGAATGGATGTTATTACCCTTAGATATATTGTTTTGAGAAGCATTGTCATCTCCTCCCCCAAAGTGATTTAGTTCTCTATTAATGAGATCACTGGCTCATGGTAGTAGGCTTAGAGTATAATAATCTATTTTTATCTCAAATTCATTTGAATGCTGTACCCTGCTCTCCTGTTTGCTAGTGAAAGCATGAGTTACTAGAGTCATTTTGAAACTCATAAGCTCTGGAAAAGATGGGCTTTAATGTACAGTTGTACTTTGTTTATAAAACAAATGCACAACTGAATATCTGTTTGCAAATTAGATTTTTACAAATTAAGTGATATTTTAGTACACAAGGAGTGCTTGCAGTCTAAACACACTCCGCCGGAAATTGTAATGGAAACCAAGCAATTTTCTTAAAAATTAAACAATTAATCTATATTTTAGACACTTTGTAGGACTAGATTTTCCCCCTACTATTTGGACATTCCTAAAGTGAAGTATATGGATATAATTAGGAATGATAGCTAAAGTCTAAGGCGGTAACTTCAACTTTTACCAACTTCCCCTTAAATAAGAAACATGACTCCATTTATTGACTTACTTAATCATTAGTGGGGAAAGAGAATCTGTAACGCAGTCCAATACTATTTTAATTCTTAGTTTCTCACCTAAAAGCATAATTATAGAAGTGAATAAAACTTATGTGAGTAGAGGAAATGGCAGAATACAGAGAGTCTAAGCTTGTATACTCTTTCCTTCTGATGTTATCGCTAAAGAAACAAAAGAAGAAAGGAAGGGTGAAAAAAGCAAGGAAAGAAAGAGGGAAGAAAGTAAAGGTAGAAAAAAGGAAATAAGGAAAAAAGGAAAGGAAAGGAAAGTCAAGGAAGGAAGGAAGGAAGAAAGGAGGAAAGAAGGGAAATGCAAAAAAGGATGGAAGGAAGGAACAAGGTAAGGAAAGAAAAAAGAAGGAAGGAAGAAAAATGCAAGTTAAGACAATATGCAAAGGAGATCAGAAGGCCTCAAAGAGATTTCCACTCCAACACATTATGACCTCACCTCATAACCCCCCTCAGAGTAATAGTAGAGGCAGCTTGGTGACAGAATGGACAAACTACTTAATTTAGACTCAGAAAGATCTTAGTTCCAATCTTGCATTAGACTTTCCTTAGACACCTACTACCTACTTGATACTGGTAAAATTCCTTAACCTCTTTTATCCTCAATTTCTTCATCTGAAAAATGGGAATGATAAGAGAACCACCTCAAAGGGATGTTGAGAGGCTCAAATGAGATAATAGTTGTGAGGTCCTCTAAAAATCTGTTGTGAACTATCATTAATTTTCTAAGCGGCAGTTTGCTTGCCAAGTTTCTCCTCATGTTAAAGTAGGTTTTAGAACTAGTTATTTTGTTGTTAAGATGATGTCAAATATCTTCACTGGGAAACTCCTCTAGCAGAATAGTCTCATAGATTTTAAAAGTATAGCTAAGCATATTAATAAGGAATATCAATTTTATATTGTAATGTTTTTTTCAGTGATTTTTGTCATCTTTATTTGTGACTGAAAAATATATTCTGCTAATATCATACGGTGGAAACACTGCTAGATTTTGGGACAGAGGTCCTGGGTTCAAATTCCAGCTGTGACACTCATTGCTTTTGTGATATTGAAAAAATTAAATTCCTAGGATCTGTGTTTTGTTTTTTTTTTTAATCTATAAAATCAATGGCTTGGACTAAGTGACCTCTAGGCACCTTCTAACTTTAGATTTAGATTCCACAAGATATGGAGAATTTTGTTTTTTCTTCCACTTTCTAAAGTACTAAAAGTATCAGGATTTGGAATACCTCATTTCAGCTAACCTAACAAAAGTATTTTTTTTCCTCCATCGCCCCTATTTCCAAATCTAGACCATTCCTTTATTTTTGCTTCTTGTTAATTACTTGTTCTTGGCCCTTGTTACTATCACCTAATTTTAGATCCTGCCCTATTTGCTGAACTTGGAATATCTTGATTCTACTAATTTTCAGGCATTTTTTTCTTTTTTAAATGAACCCCTTCCTCTGTTCTCTGGTAACTCATTCCCTGTTTTCTTCTGTTTCTTCATGTTGATTCTGGTGCCCCATTTTTAATCTTGTTTATCAGCTGAAGAATTCAACACTGTATTATTCTTTCAGTATTCCCAAACAAGTTTCTTTTCTTTCCTTCTTTTTATGCCTTATGCTTTAACTTATGGAGCTCTTTTGTTTCAATCTCCCCTACCCCTTTTCTGTAACTATACCGTGGCACTAATGTTGCCAAATATTTTTCAACAGTAACCTCTATTTTTTTTTCCCTTATCATTGTGGGATTACTTCCTATCTCAGTCCCTGGGTCCCAAGACTAATTATTTTACATTAATCTACATTGACCTGGATTTGCCATCTGCTAGCACAACCTCCCAAATAAAGTAAGGCTCCCATTTCTAAAGTACATGATTAGAAAAGGGGGGACACAAAAACAATTTTTAAACATAACTTTGAAATGGAATCTGGAACATATCAGCACTGAAATATATATCAAGACTAGAAAAAAGATGAGATATTTCAGTAATATTTTTTTTTTCCTCTTCAGAGACAATGTGGTACAGTGGCTGAAGAGCTCACTTGGGGTCAGGAAGTTTTTGGTTCAAACCCTTCTTTGGTGTGTGCCCTACCTAGATGACGTAACTGGTAAAGTGTTAGACTTGTGGTCAGGAAGTATTGAGTTCAGACTCATATAATCCCTAAATTGTTTCACTCTCAGCTTCTTTATCTAAAAAAAATTAGGATAATAATAACACTAGTCAGTCTCACAGTGTTGTCATGAGGTTCAATTGAAAGGGCAACTTTTTGCAAACCTTAAAATATTGTGTAACTGCTATTATTACTAATGCTGCTGCTGCTGCTAACACTAATGGCTATGTGACCTTGGGTAAGTTATTTAAACTTTCTGGACCTTAATTTCCTCAAATGTCAAATGAGGGGGGAGGGGGTGGTATTTGAAGATGTCAAACGTTTCTTCCAGCTTTAAATGTATGATTTCATGAAGTCTTGGAGTGACTGCAAATTCATTTTAACAGAAGGGTACTCACCTCTACTAATAAATATTGTGACCCCTATAAAAATGAATAGATGACTTTCAGGAGTTGCCGGACCCAAGGAATTCATTACCTCCAAGTCAAACTGATGAGTAAACACTTCAAAAGTAGCCTGACTAATCTCAGGCAGTAGACATGAAGGCATCCCTGGACCCATACTTGGTGCCTTTTCAGATTACCAGATGTAATACTTCACTGGTATAAGAGTAAGTGATCTAGGGTTACATCCATTCCAGCAGAAAGTATCACATTAAGATTTTAGTAAGACTTGCACAATTAAGAAGTAATATTGTGCCCTTTGTTCCCTCTTGTCATTAACCTACCAAGATAAATAGATACGCATATATATGTATATGTGTGTATATCATCTACTGGATTGAAATTGACCTCTAACCTGTGGGTGACTAAAGTCAAACAAACACAACAGGTTAGAGAAAAAAGGAGATTCAAGACACAGAGGTTTATTTCAGAGTGAGGAAAATGACATATATGTATGGAAACTGTCCCTCCTAAGACAGAAGGCTTAGCATGCTGGAATAAAGGCAAGTCTAATATACATCCTGGGTTGGACTGTAGCATAATCATTTTTGGTCTTTATTGTTCCATTGGGTTCTGTGGGCACAATGTCTCAAGTCTTGGGGGGTCATGCCCACTCTGCGGGTTACAGAACTGGAGTTCTCTAATGGAAAGTGGGGTGCAGTACCTGTCAGTGATTGTGAACATGTAAAGGATGGTCTTGGGAAATAGGCGGAACTAAGTCTCAGTGAATACCTGGTACTGGTCCAAGAAATATACTTTGCCAGAGGATGATATCTTCCTGAGAACTAAGGATTATTGCTATGCCAAGCTCAGGGCACAGGCTCCTTGTTAGGTCTTAGCTGAGTGTGTGTGTGTGTGTGTGTGTGTGTGTGTTCATGCATATGTGTGAATGTATAAATATATCATAAGATATATCCCAAAACCTAATTTTTGACTTATCTACACATTCTAGCTATCACACCCGTAAATGTAACATGTTTCTTAGGTTTACTCATAGCAAACAATTGATCCTGTTTTGGGGGTTTTTTAAATGGAATTGACTGAGCCCTTTGTTTTGGCTAACCTACACTGGTGCAGTCTTAAAATTCAGGCAGCCAGGGAACAGGTTTAATGAGAAATGGGGCAGGCACCTTCATGTCAAAAAATGAATAAATAAATAAGTGCTGAATTCTAGAGGCACACTCTGCACTTCTTACCCCAAGAGGTCTGCCTGTGAGATCTGGAGAATGGCCCCTGCAATTGTTGCAAATACACCTCTAAGTGCATGGCCTACAGGAGGTGGGTCACTGCACTACTTCTTAGAGAAATGACAGCTGAAAATATTTGAACAGATGTGCCTTACCTTCTCACTCTCTTTTTCCATTTATTTTTATTTCTCAAGACTAGCTATTTCCAATAGGTTACTATGCTCATGGTGGATATTTACTATAAAAAAAATTGTATTTACTGGTATATGTACATATACACATGTATGTGTGTTTATGTACATATATAACAGACACACCATTAAATATGTAAACACATATGTATTTATTATATATTTACATATGTATGCACACATAGTTATTAATGATCAGTCAATTAGAACATTTAAAATTAAGTATTTTTTTTCTCTTCCTACATTATTCCCTAATTTCTTTACCTTCCTCTTATTGAAAATAGAGGTAATATGCAAGTATCCACTAATGGTATGATTAATCCTAAGAATGTTAAAACAGTGGATATTCCATGTACAGATATATGTATGTATCTATATCTATATCTGTATCTGTATCTACATCTACATCTACATGTATATCTAGATTTATATCTCTATCTATCATCTATCTATCTATCTATCTATCTATCTATCTATGTGTATGTCTGTGTGTATGTGTGTGTGTATACACATACATAATAAGAATAATAAGACCAACCCTTGCTAAGACACTGAACACACTCTCTTTTATTCTAAAGACCTTTAGTGCTCTGGTCCCAAATATATATATATGTTGGACTGAATCCATTCCTTAGGGACTTTGACCACACAGAAAAGGTATCAGATCATATTTCTCATTTTCTTTGACAGGTTACATTGGCAACGTGGTGCCGTGAGGGTGATGGTGGGGAGTCACTTTAAGGCTTAGGTTTAGCTCATGGATTGGACTACTCAAAAGTGAAGCATATAAAGGTATTTCATAATAAATCAGGTTTGGAACAAGCACTTATTTTCTATGTAAAAATGCAATGCTAAAAGATATAAACTCACAGCATGTGCTAAATAGGCTTAAAGATTAGCAATTTATAAGTATTGTTATAGTCTTGCAGGAGACTAAAGCATAAAAATCTAAAATTCAGAAAATGAAGCAGGTTGCAGGACAACAAAACAAGGACTCTATATTTCACCTGAGTTCCATGTTGTCCCTATAATAGCACATGTTTTCTGGTCAATTAATAATAATTAAGCACTTGACAAAGGAGTTCCTCATATGGGTGGTACAATGATAATAACAAAGGTTGGGTTAAGAGCACAGAAGATGGGGAAGGGTGGAGGCAAGATGGCAGAGTATATGCTGGGACCCAGCTGAACTTTCCCATCATTCACCTACAAACAACTTTAAAATAATGCCTCAAATCATTTTTCTTTCACCCTAAGACAATTTAGGAGTTCCTCAAGAGAGGTCTGAAACATTGGTGTGGGCACTGACCTAAATTGCAGCAGGAGCAATAGTGGTAGGTCTCAGAAGCAGCTGTGACAGCAGCAGCAGCTGCTTCTTAGGGAGTTCTCGCCTCAGAGATGATAAAGGGGTGAGACAACTAGTCAGAAAGAGATATCAGGCAACCCTTTGCTGTTATTGGATGTAGCTGGCACTGACTGACAGTTCTATTACTCATAGGCAGTTTTGGATCTCAGTTCCATGATGCAAGGTAAAATGAAAAAAATCTGTAAGATCATTGTGCACAGTAACAACAATGTTGTAATGATGATCAACTGTGAAAGAACTGGCTCTGCTGATGAATACAATGATATAAAACAATTCCAAAGGACTCAATGATAAAAAAAAAATGCTATCCACCACCACAAGAAAGAATTAATGAGTTCTGAGGGAAACTGAAGTATGTTTTTTACTTTCTTCATTTTTTTCCTTAAAAAGATCTGATATGGCTGATATGGAAATATATTCTGCATTATTTCAGGTGTAGAAGTAATCTATTGTTTGCCTTCTCAGTAGGTGGAGGAGAAGTAGGAAGGAGGGAGAGAATCTGGAACTAAAAATTCAAATAAATGTTAAAGATGGATGAATAATAAATCTTTTTAAAAAGGAATAAAAAAAGAACATAGAAAATGCAATGGACTCTTCCAAGATCGCAGAAGGAGAAGATGAAAGCCACAAACACCAGCAGACAATGGGGAGTTTGGATCCTGCTATTCAAATGAAGATGATGAGGACAATAATGAGGATTATAAAGATACCAGTTCCAAACAAATGGACCCCTTCCTGCTTGGTTTTTGAGGGTTCATGGATTGCACTGATATTTTTTCGTCTGCTACTACTATTTACCTTCTCCAGGAAATATATATATGTATATATATGTACACATACACACACACACATATATATATATATATATATATACGCACATATATTTACATGTGTAGTTATACATGTGTGTATATCTATAGACCTAAATTACATGCATATATATATACATATAAATATCAATATTTATAAATATATCTATAGACTCACATACAACATATCTTCCCAGATTTGTTACATATTGATCCCCTACCTTTCCCAGTCCCTCTAACTATTGGTCTTGCCTTCTAAAATGTCTTCCTGGTTTAGGAGAGTGGATCATCAGGAGCTATGGCAATTTCCAGAATCACCAACCCACAAGAGCCAAGGACAAAGGTCAGTGTAATTCGCCTAAATTTGAGGAAGGGGTCAAACCAAACTGCCTCCAGAGCTAGCAGCAGTCTGAAGTGGTGGCACTGCAGCCACCTCCACGTGGCTGCTTCAGAAGCTCCCAGCCTGCAGATTGCAGGGGAGCCAAGCGATCTTTCAGAGGCTAAGTGCTCTTGCCTAGAGCCGCCTGGTTCAGATTCCAGTCTTGGGTGGTGATCCTGAGGTGCATTTTCAGTGAGGCAAAGCTGGTGGGGGCTGCAAAAAATGGTGGCCTTCTAATAGCTCCAGCAGCAGCAAAAACCCCAGCAATTTGGGACAGAGCTCTCCCCTTTGAAAGCAAAGTTCTAATACTGAGCCAAAAAAACAAGTAACTGACTGGCAACATGAGCAGGCAAAGGAAGCAAAGCAAGCCCAGCAAACCAACTTTAGAATCCTTTTTTGGGGACAAAAAGGACCAAAGCATGGAACAGGAGGAAGACAACACATTCAAAACTCCCACACTAACAGCTTCCAAGAAAAATACAAACTGGATAGAGGCCACAGAGAAGCTTAAAAAGGAATTTGAAAACCAAATAAGAGAAGTGGAAGAAAAATTGGGGAGACAAATGAGAAAAATGCAAGAAAATCATGATAACAGAGTCAACAACCTGACTGAAGAAAATAATACCTTAAAAAATAGATTAACTCAAATGGCAAAGGAGGCCCAAAAAGCCAATGAGGAGAAGATGCCTTAGAAAGTCACATCTGCCAAAGGGAAAAAGAACCTCAAAAGCTCACTGAGGAGAATGATTCCTTCAGAATTAGAGTGGAGCAAATGGAAGCAAATGACTTCATGAGAAATTAAGACACTATTAAACAGATCCAAACAAATGGCAAAATAGAAGGCCATGTGAGATATCTCATTGAAAAAACCACTAACCTGGAAAATAGATTCAGGAGAGATAATTTAAAAATTATTGGACTACCAGAAAGCCATGATCAAAGAAAGAACCTAGAAAGCATCTGTCAAGAAATTCTCAAGGACAATTGCCCAGATATTCTAGAACCAGAGGCCAAAATAGAACTTGAAAGAATTCACCAATCACCTCTTGAAAAAGATCCCAAAAGGAAAACTCCTAGGAATGTTATAGCCAGGTTCTAGAGTTCCCAGAACAAGGAGGAAATATTGCAAGCTGCCAAGAAGAAACAATTTGAATATTGTGGAAACACTATTAGGATAACCCAGGATCTAGCAGCTTCTACATTAAGGGACCAAGG
>CM053580.1:42960046-42979843 GCA_028627135.1 Pseudochirops cupreus
ATATATATATGCACTCACTGTTTTATACATATATACACACATATAGATGTATATATGAATATGTGTATATATATGTGCTGCATATGCATATGTGTGTATATATGTTTGTGTGAATGTAGATATACATATATGTGTATGTTGATGTATATATATACGTGTGTATATATACATATATATGTATGTGTTCTATTTATTTTTTCTATCCCTTCACAACATAAGCCCTTCTTACCTTTCCAGATTTCTTATATTTTACTCCTTTCCACATATACTATAATCCAGATACAATGCACTTCTTTTGCCTCATGTGTTAAACTCCACCTCATGACTCAGTATCTTTTCATTGGCTATACATCAGGCTTAGAACGTTCTTCCTCATTATTTTCAACTTCCAACTTCTCTAGCTTTTTTAAAACTTAATTCAAATCCCACCATCTGCAAAAGATCTTTCTTGTAACTTCCTTCTCTATGGGATGACCTTCATTTAGACACTAAACATAATATCTGTACATATTTATTGAACTGTATCTCCTTTTTAGAAAGACACCTCCTTGAGGATCCAGATGACATTTTGGGGTCTTTGTTTGTATTTGTAGTACTTTGTACAATAGCTGGCACATAGTGAGTGATTGAAAAATATTAATTAACTGACTGACTAATAAATGATCATTGACAGGCTAGATGTGATTTGACAAAGGAGATATAATCCAGCAATATTTTCACCTTAGGACTGGAATGTTTTCTTAATGTATTCTAAGACCAATTCAGATTTTTGGCTGGGATTTCACACTTATGTTTTCTTTGCATTTCAAGGGGAGCCCCAAATTATTTTCACATGAACTGTTATCTAGTCACAACATTCTAATCATGTTCTTTGAAGCTGATTTTTTGAAATGTGAACCTAAGAATTTACATGTATCCCCACTACATTTCTTATTAATTGGGCCCAATTTTCAAAGCTTTTATTTTCTTCATTTTTATTTATCATTTGTTATACTGTCATATTTTCTGTCATCTGCAAATTGGTAAGAATGTTCCATATACCTTTCCCAAGTCACTGTTAAAATTTTTATATGGCCCAGGGCCAGAGATGTTCCCATGGGGTATTTGAAGACTCTATTCAATGATTGCTTCCATGTTAATGACAACCAGACTGAACAGTATTTGAGCTGAGTTTCTGATGGAAGATGAAACTTGCTTTATTCATTATGATATGGCATAAAGAAAAGTTTATAATATAAAATGCTTAGAAGATGATGTCCTAGGTGCAGGTATGCCTACTAAAAAAAGGCAAATAAAGAGTCTTTACAAGCATACAATTATTCAGTAACAGGGAGCAGAAGAGTGATAGAATGTGCCACAAGTTAATTCTTAACAAAGAAATTGTCTGTGTCCAATTTACCAGTCTGGCACTCCAAGGGTCTTTTGAGCTTGGCTTCCACTACACCCTAACCCTCCCCCACTCTAAGGCCCAGGCACTGAACTAAGATGATCTTGGAACTTTTGTTGCTACTACAATTTTAGAAACCTAATTTTAATTTTGTCCCAGGGGAGAATTGTTGCTCAGAATAACTTGAAGCCCATGAATCAGACTGGCCCTATGCTAGAAGGAAAAAAAATATGCCAATGGAATAGATTGAAACTCTGAAGCCAAGAAAGTATAGGAGGGAGAAAACCAAAAGTTCACTTCTTTTTACAAGTATTTAATATAGCTTAAGGCAGAAAATGCAGGCAATACTAGTGAAATAGTAGTGGGAAATGGGTTTAAAGTGATAGACTTTTACACTGCAGCTCCTTAAGCAGTATGTTGGGGGATGGTTTCCTAGAAGCGTCATGACAGTGCTTGAGGACCAGTTAAGGCATAAATAAAGTCAGGTACAGAAAGGAAAGAAAAGCTCAATAAAGTAATACTAGTAAAGATGGAAAATAGATCCTCATCTACTTGCCATTCTGTGTCTCTCCTTGCCTTAGGGCCCCAACTGATTAGACTCATTCTATGAGGTAAACAGATCTCATTCAAACCTTTGGGGTGCAAAAACAGCAGTTATGAAGGACTAGGTATGGGGAACTTGGGTACAAAACATTTCTGTGCCTTAGAAAGGAAAAGTGGTAGATGCCCTTTTAAGTAAGTATACCATAGAGGGGGAAAACAACACATTAAGAGCATTTGGAAAGGCTATATCTATTAAAATTAAAAATCTTTTTCTTAAAAAAGAAGAGTTAAATTAAACATCCCATAAAGGTCATGCCAACATCCTCATTAGAGAATTCAACCAGTTGATATAAAACCTGCCAAATGTATGTTACAGCCTATAGTCTTCCAACTTATCATCTTGTAAACATGCTATCTGTATGTTGTTTGAGATTACCTAAATTCAAGTCCTCTATTTCCTTCAAAATTCTAAATTTATGCCCAGCTAACACTTTTACAGGAAGCCTTCCTTGATCCATTGCACTACTATTATATGTCCTCCCACAATTATTTTTTTTCCTTGATACATATCTGCATATGTACCCACACTGCCTCCTGTATGTTTAGAATGTAGAACATCAAATGTAAGCTACATAAGGGCAAGGAAAGTTCCCTTTTTGTCTTTCTAATAACGATGCCTAAGACCTAGCATGTATTTTATAAGTGCTCATTGGTTTCACAGACTGAAAATAAAAGGGTCTGCTTTATCATATTTTTTTTCTTTTTTTAAATTCTTATTTTGATTTCAGGAAGAATGAGTTTCAATTGGCTAATTTGTAAATCTTTTGTCCAAAACTTAATGCCAAATTCAAGTCTCTATCGTAAAAAATTAAATAATTTTAAGTGTCTAGTTACATCTATATTGTCGATTTTTTATTCTTTATTGTATTTTTGTTCTTTTTAAAATAGCAGCTATGATTTCATGAAATACAAAAGTACCAAACTCCATAGTTGATGGACTGTACTTTATTGGTTTTATCAAGTTGTCTGAGGACATAAGCTTTAAAGGGATTAAGACAAGATCACACAAGTATTATGTGTCAAATGCAGATCTTGAAGGTAGGTCTTAACATCTCTATCCAAAGGCCTCCATAATATTATTACAACCAAATTTTCTTTGTTTCTTTTGTTTTCTGTTTTTGTTTGTTTGCTTTTGGTGGGAGGCATCTGGGTTAAGTGACTTATCCAAGATCACAAAGCTAGTAAGTATTAAGTGTCTGAGGCCAGATTTGAACTCATTCCTCCTAACTCCATTGCTGGTGCTCTCTATCCACTGTGCCACCTAGCTACTCCTACAGACTACTTTTCCAAAATTATTATATATTTCTATGTACAATTTCTATGTTACTACATGTCGCAGGCAAATTGACCAACTTATTCCTTGTATACAAAATTCCATTTTATGTCTTTAGAAAGGCTGAGTCCAATACCTAGAAAGTACATACTTTACACATCTGGCTCTTAAAATGCTTAGTTTACTTTAAAACTCAACTTGTAAATTGGACCTTTGACATGAAGCTTATGGCAGATCCCTAAGGTGTAATACCCATTCCACCCAATTACGTTGTATCTACTTGGTATGTATTCTATATTTGCTAATTTGGGCATATATTACACACACACACACACACACACACACACACACACACACTAAGGTAAGCTGCTTTTGATGGTAGGGAGTTTTATTGCTGTTTACTGTGTTATATTCCAAGTGACTGGTGGGATCTGATAGATATACATTATTTAATCAAGTCTTGTTGAATGAATAAACGAATGAATGAAATGCATGATGCCAATACCAGTCCTTTATTTACTATGCAGTGCTGTTTCTCAAGCTCTTATTCCTAATTTTATCATTTTATATCATGTTAAATTTTGGAAATTTTTTCTGGAAGCAGATGAGAGAGAAATCCAGGTAATAAATACATTAAATGGAGAAATCCTTCTATATGGCTTTAAAAATGATATATACCAAGTACAAAGATGCACACCAAGCACCTAACAAACCAAGGTGCTGTTTGGGAGGTGTTCTATAAGGAGACAATCCTAGAACATCGCCCTGTGAGTTCCTGTCTAATGCAGAGCTCATTGAGATGTGTGAAAAGTTTAATTTATATTTCAATACTATCTTACCTTGCTTGGAGCTATGGCTGAGATGAACCATAATTATATGGCATGATTTTTCCCTCTGCTCTGAGCTGACTCATCCAGTGTATGTCTTGTAGAATTAATAGTTGCATGAGAGTTGAAAGAGGCAAGTAATAAAGCACAGCTGATTTTCAAGATTTAGTTTCCTGTTTGATAACCTTATCAGTACTTAACCAGATGTTACAGTAATCATATTCCCCCACTGAAGCAGCTGCAGTTTTTATGGGGAATGCCTAATTGGTCATCAGAAGGACTGTATTACTGTCAACCTGAAGGAGAAAGCATTGAATTCAGATTAAAGTAAGAATGGGATTATCACATCACTGGACTTAAACAAGTTTTGAGCACCTTTTAATTTACTTGGAACTAAAT
Organism: Pseudochirops cupreus; assembly: GCA_028627135.1. Taxonomy (NCBI): domain Eukaryota; kingdom Metazoa; phylum Chordata; class Mammalia; order Diprotodontia; family Pseudocheiridae; genus Pseudochirops; species Pseudochirops cupreus. Next base: position 42,964,536 of record CM053580.1, read on the forward strand.
GCTGGGAGGAAAATGTGAGCACAAGTCCATATTTGTTTTATCTCTCTTTTATAAAACTTCAGTGCAGGAAAATCTGATGAGTCATCAAGTTTAAAATAAATCAATTACAACTAAAAGTTTTGTGAACTTGCATTAAAAGCAATGATTTAATTAAGATTTGGGTAGGTGGGCTAATGGAATTATGGAAGGAAACAGGAGAGGAAAGAAAATTTTGAATAAATTGAATAGGGTTTTTTAATTGTTGTATAAGAGAGTTAGTGATTGGTCTGAAAATAAGAGATACTGGTAAGATTGAGGATCAGCTAGGGGAAAAATCAAAAATTAACTGTAATGCATGTTGTCTTCCTGAGGCAGTTCTCCCTAAATCCCTTAGAATCAGGCAAATGGTAAATAGAATATATCTACCAATGAATCAATTGTGGCATAAATAGATTTGCTGCCCTGTGGAACACTTTAGAAAGTGATTTTTAACTATAGAGATATAAACATCTGGTGTCTTTAAAACCACGCCAAATTTCTACTTCTCAGAAATGTGTTCAGTATATAGAGGGAGATGGAAAAAAAAAAAAGAATGAGATTATAGCCCAACATTGCAAGGTCTTCTAAAATTATTTGTGCATTGTATTTAAATCTATACATTCCAATTGAGAACAAAAAGATTACAGTTATCCACATAAATCTCTTGTCAAATCTTGTTGTTTCTAACTTTTATAACATCACTCATCTGTTTCCTTCTCTTCACTCTGATTGACCCTGCCCTTTTACAGGCTTTCATAATCTCTCACGTAAGCTCTTGCAATAGCATTATAAGTGCTCTTCAGACACAAGTCTGTCCCCAATACTACTCATTCTTCACTTAGCTACCAAAGTGGTTTTTGTAAAGGACAGATCTGACCATGTCACCTATGCTACTTGATAAATTCCAGTATCTCCTTGTTATCTTGAAAATAAAAATAAAATATTCTCTTTGGCTTTTAAAGCTCTTTGCTAGCTGTGCCCTTCCTGCATGTCCACTGCCCTTACACTTCACTCTCCTCTATAGATTTTATGATCCAGTTATACTGGCCCACTTGCTATTTCTCATACACAAATTCTCATCTCTCAACTACATGCACTTCCACTGGTTCCCCCTGATACCTCAGATGATCTCCTTCCTCTCTTCCGAGCACTGCCTCTCTTGATTTCCTTCAAAAATGTACTCAAATCTATTTTTCTGCAAAGCCTTTCCCAGTTTAGTACCTAGACTCTGAAACTGTGATTCATTTATTCTGTATACGTTTTATATGCATAGTTTTTTTTATGTTATCCACCAAATGATAATGTGACCTCTTTAAGAACACTATGTGCTTGTTTGTTTTTGCTTTTCATAGTATTTCCAGCACTTATTACAGTTTTGAGCAGAGAATAAGTATTCGATAATGCTTACTCACCAATAGAGGGGAAAGGGCCCTGGGACCATTATCTACTTGTGTCATTTTCTCCCTGTGGGAACTTGACCAATCAGTGAACCTCTTAGATTCTTAATTTCCTGATCTCTAAAAGGAGGGAGTATGACTAGATGTCTTATAAGGTTCCTTCCTACTCTAAACAATCAATCAGTCAGCAAGCATTTATCAAGAGTGGACCATGTGCCATGCACTGGCATCCAGACATGATAAATCTATGTTCCTTTGATCCTAAAATTTAATGGGGAAGCAAAATGATGAGAATAAATTCTAGAGGCACAGAAGAATCCAGGGTTTTATTTTCAGACCAATCATTAACTCTCTTATACAACAGTTGAAAAACCCTATTCAATTTGTGCCTTGCCCAAAACTATCTCCCCAGGCACCAAAAGGCAAATGGTTTGGTAAATTAAATTGAGAGATTCATAGTAGGAATGAGATTTAGTGAGTGCAATAGAAGAACCCTCTGATAAGGACTTGGACTCTATAATTTTGTGTTTTAGAAACCGAGTCATGGCCACGGCTGTTTCATACTAAAATCCAATCTCCTTTTTAAGCTGTTTATATAAGAACCAAGGAATATACAACCTTCCACTAGGATACAACACTGATAAGTATAAGACTCAACTCAAATGTTCATAGAGTTGATCAAAAGCTTTTTCCATAGTCACCTTGTTCAATCCAGCATTAGAATTTTCTCATTCAATGACCACATGTGCAAGAACACCTGCTATGTGGATCTAAGATTAAAATCAAAACAAAACAAACAAAAACACCTTGCATGAAATGCTGCTTCTAGGGTCCACATACAATTGCTAACATGGGGCACAAAATAATCTTCAGGAGAAGACAAAACACACATACACTCTCTTTTTTTTTTTTTCAGAGGAGAGGGATTACGAATTGGGAATACTAAATGTATTGTTAAAATGGGTTGATTTATCAGTTTTGTTGAACTATTTTTTTCTCCTATCTGCTTAAAAAAAATCCATATGAAAAAGGATAGCTACCTAGGACAGGAATGGAGGAGAGATATATTTATAAATTTAAATCATGTAAAAAGTAAAGCTATCAATAATTTGGTTTATTTAACTTATAAGAAGAAATATTTAATAAGAATAACAAGAACAGATGGTACAAACATCTCTACCCAGCTCCTAGGGGCATACTCTCCTCTGCATTACCTCACTTCCTACAAGGAATGGTCTAAAACTTGCCACAATTTCTATATAGCATTCATGTGCCATGTTAACTTCCAAATATGACATGGCTGATGAATAAGTGAGTCCACATCTCAGCTACTACTGGGCTATGTTACAAAAGTCAAACATCCTTCCTTGGGCCATTCCTGCTCATTTGTCTGCAAAATGTAGTATAAGCTCCAATTGTGGAACTGAAAGTTGTAAACTAAAAGTAAATAAGTAAATTTTTTTTAAATGACATGTTCATTAAAAAAAACAAAACAAAACTAGCATAAGCTCTAGCTCCAAGACTTCCAGTGGCTCCCTTTCCAGAACTTTCAAAGCTTTGCAAGGGCTTAGCTATCTACAATTGCTTTTACATAAAATAAGCAAGAAAAATATAATGAGGTGAGGAGCATGGGCTACAAGTCTGACTTTACTTGATAAGACCCAGACAACTCTCCCCTTATATCATTGTTTCTCTCACCTGAATATTGGAGTGTCAAGAAAGGGATTGAGTAAATTAAGTCCTTTGCTTTTAAAACATTTTCCAGTTATTCTTCCCTCATTTACTAAAAGCTAACTAGGTACCTCCTACTAAAAAACTTCTTGCTGATCATGTACTATAAATTTACCTGAAATTTACCAACTAAAAGGAGTTAAACCAGGCAGTTTATGATACCTACAGGAGTAAATGAAATGGTAGCATCCTGATTTTCTGGCCATTGCTTCATCATATGAATGATGGCATGCTGGACCTATCCATGCCTTAAGATGAATAGAAAAAACACCGTTTCAGTTTGAGCATTATAAATATTGACATTCATTTTTACAAAAGATTCCATAAAATCCCGCAGGGAAAAGGCCTATAGATTAAAAATGGATATCAAGGAAATTTGAGTTAGCTTCTAGGTTTGTTTTGTTTTATCTTTTTTTTTCTTCCTAGATTTGCTATTCTTTTACTGTGTAACCTAATTGTTGAAACAGACATATGTGCCTCATTCTATTTTCTTACTGAAATAAGTAAGTGTAGGGTCTGTGTACATGAATATATATATATATATATATATATGTATGTGTGTGTGTATATATGTATATATATACATACACATACACACACATATACACATATACATACATATATATATGAATGTATATATACACATATATACATATACATATACATATGTGTGTATTTGTATATTATGTGTGTATATGTGTGTATGTGTATATGTCTATGTGTCTCTGTATGTATATGTATATGTATATATACTTTGTTTTTAATTTTCAACATTCATTTCTATAAGATTTTGAATAGTCAATTTTCTCCACCTTCTTCTACTGTTCCTTCTCCAAGATGACATGCAATCTGATAGAGGCTAAACATATACAATCATATTAAGCATATTTCCACATTATTCATGTTGTAGAGAAGAATTAGAACCAAAGGGGGGTGGGGCATGAGAAAGATGAAACAAACAGAAAAAGATAAAGAGAAATTATTGTTTCTATCTGCATTCAGACTCCATAGTTTTTTTTGGTTTGTTTTTTTTGTTCCCCTCAAACCTCCTTTCCCCTGGATGTGGACAGCATTTGTCATGATTAGTCTCTTCTGGAATTTTTCAAGATCCTGATATTGCTGAGAAGAGTTGAGTCTATCCAAGTGGTCATTGCACAATATTGTTGTTATTGTTTATGATGTTCTCCTTGTTCTGTGTGAGCCAGGTCTTAATCATTAATAATGAACACATAGAGAGTCCTTCGATTTGGAATGGGTTTCTGGGGATTTCCAGTTCCTAACAGCATGTCCAGGCCAGTAAAAACCGATGATAGGTACCTAAATACTGGGGGATGCAAATAAGATTTAACTGTATGTAGCACTTGCCTGAGAACTAGGTATACCACAGTGGCAGAATGTGTTCAATTGTGCATCATTCCATCAAGCATTTTCCCTCTTCGAATAAAAGCAACCTTTAAAGAGTCTCAGCCCAACTGTTGGTGGAGTTGTGAACTGATTCAACAATTCTGTAGAGTAATTTGGAACTATGATCAAATTTTTATAGTAGCTCTTCTCTAGTGGTAAAGAGTTGGAAATTGAGGAGATGCCTATCAATTGGGGAATGGCTAAAGAATTTGTGATATATGATTGTGACAAGATACTGTTGTGACCTAAGAAATAATGACTTATATGGTCTCAGAAAAACCTGGAAAGACTTACTTGAACTGATGCAAAGTGAAATCAATAGAACCAGGAGAACATTATACACGATATTTGTAAGGTGATTGACTGTGAATGACGTAGATATTCTCAGCAATACAACGATCTAAGACAACTCTAAAGGACTTATGATTTTAAAATGCTCTCTATCCCCACAGGAAGAACTGATGGAGTATGAATACAATTGATACATTTTTTTAACTTTCTCTTTCTTGGGTTTTTATTTTGATCTATATTTTCTTTTATAACATGACTAATATGGAAATACAGTTCCCATGACTACCCATGTATAAGCTATATCAAATTGCTTTCCTTCTCAATCAGGGAGGGTGAAGAGAGAGCTCAATTTTAAAAACAAATGTTGAAAATTATTTTTTTGCATGTAATTGGGGAAAAATAAAATACCAAGTTAAAGATGAATAAAAGAATCTCAGCACCTAGAGGTGGTCAGAGGGGTGAGCCTAAATCATTATCCTTTGTGACGCTCTTCGCTCCCTGTCTGACTTTCCTACCTCTTACCAAGCTCCTCTCTTGGATAATTAGCCATTCTATGATCCTTAAGTATGTGCGTCTCCCAAGACTTTTTCAAATGGATCTTATGTCTTCTTTATGTATTCCCTTTTACAGATGAGGACAATGAGGACTAAGGAGGTTAAACCACTTGTCCAAGCTCCCACGGGGATAGTAAGAGGATTCCCACTGATGTTCAAACAAATAAGGACAGTGTTAAACACAAAGTCAGGTTATATCATATGTAGAATCAAGATTGCATCAAGATTTACTTTAAGCTGAGGTCTCCAGGGGCATGGGGTGAAAGCAGGAACTTTTTTTTTTTTAAACAACCTCTGGATAAGTAAATTATCAGCAATTCTAATGACTCACATTGAACACTTTGAGATTTACAAAGTATTTTCTTCCCAACAACACTCTGAGGAATGTAGTATAAACAATATGATAACCATTTTGCAAACAAGGAAGTTGTCTCACAAGGGATGTGATATCACTCCCTTTGCTCACATACTTAGCTCATGTCTGAGGCAGACCTTGGACTCCTGACTCAGCTCCAGCAAGCTTTCCACTGTCACACACTGTCATCCTTCCTACAAGGTCATAGGATCATGATATGGAGCTGAAGAAGATCAGAGAGATCACTTCTTTCTGACAGTTGCCTTGTGTTCTTTCCTCAGGTTTTGCTTTCCAATAGTAGCTAGTATTTATATAACACTGTAAGGTATATAAAGTATTTTAGATACCATATCTCATTTGAGCATCAGAATAACCTTGAGAGGTAGGGGCTAGTAGGCTGAGGCTGAGTAGGCTAAGTGACTTCCAGTGTTTCATAGTAAGTGACTGAGGCAGGCTGTGAATTTAGTTTTTCATGACCAGTCTAATACTCACTCTACTATGACATCTAGTCAACAATAAGATGGAAAATGAATTTTAGAAAAAAGAAGGTAGAAACAAAGGACTTCCATGAAACCAAACCCTGTGTTTTCTCAGCCTTTGCAGGCAGAGCACAAAGTCAGGGGAGGGAGAGACTATGGTACAAAGAGGAATAGGGTGTCTAACCAAGCTAAACCTTCCATTATGGGAGCTGGAGCCAGATCATGTGTTTTTTCATCTGCTATCCAAGATGAGACTTGCCAAGTTCATTTCTGGGGTAGTTAAGTGGCACAATGGATAGCATACTAGACACGGAGTTAGGAAGATCTGAGTTCAAATCTACCTTTAGACACTTACTAGCTGTGTAATCCTGGGCAAATTACTTCACTGTCTGTCTCAGTTTCCTCAACTATAAATTGGAGACAATAATAGAATCTACCTCCAAGGGTTATTGTGAGGATCAAATGTGATAATAATTATGAAGCACTTAGTACAGTGCCTGGCACATAATAAGCATTTACTGTTACTACTACTACTACTACTACTACTACTATGACCTACTATTACTACTACTACTACTATGACCTACTACTACTACTACTACTACTACTACTACTACTACTCCTACTCCTACTATTGCTACTGCTACTGTTCCTGCTGCTGACCAGATATTTGGCCCTAAGGTAACAAAAACTTCTGCCAGGACAATTCACAAAGATCATTCCCCTGTTTTCTTCTACATGAGAATATGAGCCGCTTGAGGGCAGGGATTATTTTCACTTTTGTCTTTGTATATATACTTAGCAAAGCGACTAGCACTGAGTAGGTAATTTAAAAATCACCATGGCTTGATATATAGAATCACTAAAGTGAAATGTCTCAGCACAGGAAGTATTATTTTTGTCAAGAAAAAATTTTTGGATGTATTGAAATAAAATAAATAAGATGGGGACTGGGGAAAAAAAGGATCAGTAAACAAATGGAGAGGATCAGAAACAAATTTATATGACTATTATTGGAAAACAAATATATATATATCCTATCCACTAGGGAACTAGTAATGATATTCTTAAATCCATGCAATAAAGAATTGTAAGTTAATTTACAGGTAACAAATTATGTATTTGCATCAATTTGTAAATTCAAATAGACATTAAATAAGGTTGGCCTGTATTGTACATGGCCAAGGTGCAGTTCTTTAAAAAAAACACCCCCCAAAAAACAGAATATTATTTGAAAACACTATGTGTAATTATCTTATTTTCAACAATTCAGTTAGGTTCAGACATATGCATTTAGAATGAAGTTCAGCACGCAGTTAGTATACAATCAGAGGTTCCATTATTTGGAAAATAATGACTGTAGCAGGGAATCATATCTGCTCCCATCTGATCATTAATCCTGGGAAATAGCTTGTACCAGCATCATTACTGCACTTGCAAACAGAAGCCAGATATAAATTTTCTTGTAAGTGATGTCATTTCAATTGGCATGTTAATAAAATCAAATCCCCTCTAGACAGTGGTTCAAGCAAACTGACGGAACTGTTATTGAACAGTTAATTTAAGAATTAAAAAAAACAAAAACAAAGATAACACAACTTTAAGTAAGTCCCCCAATTGTTGACTTTCATTTTCCTATTTAAAAAAAAACAACTAGGTTTTCGAGGAGCTGCATATTTGGAGCTACCAAAATGTGCTTATTTTCATTCTGACAAGCGTGATTGAATGGCAACCTCAGAAATATTCATGAAAGCTTTTAATGCCTCACATTTCTGAAAACAGGAACCTGCTTCTTATTAGGACCATCTGTGAGAGCAGGTTCAAATCAGGCTGGGCCCACAATTACTTTCTATCCTGTTGATTAATTTATTTGAAGCTATTTCCAATGAATTCCTTCCCCCTCCTCTCCCTCCCCCCCCCCAAACACTTGAACTCTGGCTTGCATCTCTATTAGTTTCAGGAAAGAGCTATTTTGCATGATTCTGTGGTACACTGGCAAATACAAAATTGCTCCCTAACCATTTGTCACATATTTGAACACAGCAATAAAAGTGTGTCTTACGAGATAGTCAACTGTGGGGAAGTCATTCAGGCTGTGTTTAGGGTATAGAAGCATACCCTGAATTGGGTTGTTAATTAGATTCCAGGAAAATTTGATGTCAAGTGAAAGAAGATGCCAGGGGCAGCTGGTTCCAGAGAATATTTTAATAGAAGGGTAGGTAGGAAATCTCCTCTTCTAAGGAAGAGTATAACCCATTTATGACTTGTTCTGTAATACCTAAGGAGTTGCATAAGTATCATAGAGATTAAATAACTTGCCTAGTGCAATATGGTTAGTTATACTCACTGTTCACCCCCATATATGCTCATCATTCACTGTAAATGAAATATCAGCGTTATTTTTTGTCCATTTAACATACTCGTTAAAGTTAATCTTCATTTGCACCTCACTAATTTAAAAGTTATGCTAATTCAAATATATGTGATCAGATGCTGGTCCTCTGAATCTTGATATTCAGGATAAGCAATCCTTAATACAGGCTAAAGAATATGTAATTAATGGGAGAAGAGGCCTGAACAATGAGGGCCCAGGCTTTGGAGCTTACTTTTGTTTGCGGTTTCTGGTTGGTTATGTGGAGTATATTTGGATAGTCTCTGACTGCTGCATACCATGTTGTACTTTAGAAGTCTTTTGGGTATGATTAGTCAGGTTAGTACAATATGATGATCAATACTCTTGTTAAAGGCCTGGGCCATAATAGGCACTTAATATATGTTTGTTGATATGACTTGATTTTAGAACTACTAGTAGAAATGATAGTAGAGTTTGAGGCAGAAGCGAACATGCATATAGAATGTTCCAGAGCCCAACAGGTACCACAAAGTAAACTCTGACAACTACACCCCCCCCCCCCCCGCCTTACTTTGGGGTAAAAATTACCTTTATGAGATCAAGAGTAGAGGAGGAAACTGACTGCTTGGCCCCACCACAAACATCCCATGTGTTCTGGAGTACACAGTCATTCTTTTTCTTGTATGTTGACTCTTTGCTGCTCAGAGTTAAATGAGTATCCTTAAATAGGATTGTCAAGGTGATTGGTGAACCCAGAATATTCATCACAGCCATCAAAGGTCCCAACATCAACTAGAGTTAGTAGCAGAGGCAAGAGTTTTAATGTATAATCACAAGGAGACACCTGAAGATGGAGATGGAAAGATGTTTTCTTAGGGATAGCAGAAGCTTTGGGATTTTGATCTCATGTGCTGGTTGTGCTGCTTTTCATTCCTCTACAACAGTGGTTCTCAACCTTCGTAATGCCGCGACACTTTAATATAGTTCTTCATGTTGTGGTGACTCCCAACCATAAAATTATTTTTGTTGCTATTTCATAACTGTAATTTTGCTACTGCTATGAATCGCAATGTAAATATCTGATATGCAGAATGTATTTCAATTGAACATAACCCACAGGTTGAGAACTGCTGCTCTACAAGATGCAATTATAATCTTGCCAGACACATTTCTAAACGGACGCAAAAATCTGTTCACCCTGGAAGCTCATTCCACCTCTGGATTATACACACTGGAACAACCTTCTTGCTCCTTTGTTTGGCTAGTTCCTTACATAACCTCGACTTTAAGGAGAGTGCCCAGACCTGCCATATCTTCATTTTTCTCTGGGTTCCACTCCTGACTCCTGAAGTTTTCTGTTACAAGGCATGTGGGACGAGTATTTTCATTCACACATTCATTTGAGTTTTCTTTTACATATTATGTTCTTTTATTAGAATGTAAGCTGTTTGAGGGCAAAGTTTGTCTTTCTACTTGTACTTGTATTCCCTGAATTTAACACAGCATTCGACACATACTAAGGGCTTCATGAATGCTTAGTGAGGTGATTTGATTTGACTATGGATTCCAACAGGGCACTGATCTTCAGAATCTAAAAGAGTGCTAGACCTAAGCCAAATGTCAGTCAAAATTTATTTATAGAAAAAAAGGACTTCTAGGACCAGGATGTAACCACTGGCCGCATGTGTTCTCTGCATGTGTCCCTAAATACTTTTGTACTCTTAAGTTTGAGCCCATTTTTTCCAGGAATATTGTGTATTCAAGGGGAGACTGTGATCTGATATGGAGAAGATTTTTTTTGATAACTACCATTTTTGCTATATCTTATCAGTTTATATCTTTTGCAACAGTTCATTGATATCAAATCTTTGATTGGAATTGGGGTATACCACAGATGGAAGTTCAGAAATTATAGTGTTAGAAGTCACATATCCTCAGGGTTCCTCTTGTACCTTGAAGTAGAAGTTTCTATCCTTTTGGGCATACAGCTTACCAGTGTGAGTGGGCAGCTGGCCTTGGACTGAGTGCCACACAGTATTTCTGTTAATGCATTATTAATTTACATTAATCTTATCCTTTAGAAGTGGATCTTTAGATGATATTAATTGGCATTTGTTCAGCAATAGAAAAGCAAAAGTAAAAGTAAAATCTTTATCCACAGGAGTGGGAAAGCATTGTTTTTTTAAGTTTTTCTACTAGTTGACAGCATTTGGATTCATACAATCAATGTACTAATTAAAATAACTTTAACATTCTTTAAAGGAGATGAAAGGACATATTCAATGAATGCACCACTGGCCCTGACCTGAGAAGTCTAAAATTGTACCAATTTCCCACTGACTCATAATGTTGTATATAATCAATTTCATTTCTTTTGGGTATGTGTAGGGGTGATGTTCAATATTAATCCCTAAACCTTTTGACTTTACTCTTCAAGAAAGTATTCAGAGTATTCAGATAAGAGACTTCAGATCAATATACAACACTGACTTTTTTCATTTAAAAATCCTATAATTTCCCATGCATTTCTTACCATTGTTCCCTGTGTCTACCTTCAGACTAAAGTCAACTAGCATGAAAATATATGTTGATTTGGGGGAAGTAAACAATTGCACATAATAGCAGTTCACAATGTTCTTATATGATCCCCTATCTTTTTTCACATTAAAATGTTTGCATTACTAATGAGGATTACATTTACATAAAAATAACCTTTTTGAAAAGGTCTTATCTACCTCTATAGAATATTATTTTCAACCTCTCCATCCTCTGTAACACATGTTGGTGATTAAGCTGCAATTACCTGAATCCTAGTCTTTCCATATTCCTCAGGAGAACTGTAAAATAAGATGACCGAGTGTCCCAGTAAATGGTATTTCTTGATGTCTTTGACGCTCTTCTCTGCCAACTCAATTATTATCCTCTCAGAGGAAAAACTGTGTGCCAAGTTTCCATTTATCCCCAACTTCTTCATGCCTTTTGGCTTCATCTTATAATGAGAATGTCAATGCAGATGTGGTTCAGTAGTGTACCAAGTCATTTTTCATTGGGTAAGTTTCACATTTAAATGATGAATTGTTAACTTAATGTTTTTAGGCTGCCAAAATAGTGTACTTCCAAGTACCATCTGCTTCCTTTTCTCCATATCTACTGTGGTAAGAGAAGGGGATGCCACTGGTTTGAGGACCAATGCGTATTTTTCTTTGTTTCTTAGGCTACAATGACCAAAACTTCATTATCAAGGAGCCAATTTGTTGATGCTAAACCACTCTATAAGCCATAACTAAACTCTTTCTCACATGAGACATGCATTTTCCCTTGAGAACCCTATTTTAGCTTAATAGGAGCTTATGTGACACATTTTGTGTCAGATACTTACAAAAGCATGGGCCTAAGACAAGAAAAAAATAGACATGGATGTGTTCTTAATGTAAGTTTTCTTCACTCTCCTCTGATGCATGGGATCAACCACTGTGGAAGAGAGGAGAAATTAAAGTATATGATGCTTGGGATTGTAAGGAATTAGGAGCAACTCTAAGTAGCACAATGACTAGCATGTATTTTTGATGCTTCAGGTAGTAAGATACTCTTGGCCTCCTAAACACAATATCACCAGAAGTGAGTTAGGGAATTGAATTTAAATACAGAGTTTATGTGTTGCTATGTGATTAGGATGAGTGAGTAGAGATAGTCACCATAATAAAAATGATCACAAAAAATGTACATCTGTGATGGACTAGATATTGAGATTCAGGCAAGGCTAATTAACTACAAAGCTTGGGAGCTGCAGTACCTACACACACACACACACACACACACACACACACACACGCACGCACACACACACACTTACAAACACACTAAATCATGTATGCTAATATGGAGGGATTCATGATGATCAGTCTTTCCCAAGATTGTGTATCTGGATCATGGACTTCTGTCTTATCTCCTGGTTTCAGTTCTAGATGATTAGGTATTACATGAAAAATTCCTTAGAGAACTTTATTTTTAATTTTTGATTTATTGCCCAGAAGATATTTTTTCCTGGCTTCTCTGTCTTAATTTATGAGTCACTCACAAGAGGCCCTTTGTTAGGTTAGCCTAGCTCCAGTCAGATTTCACTTTAGTCTCTAGTTATATCTTGGCCCGCTCATGTACCTTCCTGCTACCCTGGTGATGATAAAATCTTGAGATAATTATTTTTCTATTAAGGGAATAGAATTGCAGTGAATCAGCTAAGAAAACTTAAAGAAATAGGTAGAATCAATATTTAAGATGAAAAGGCATGACATTTCATTGAGTTCAAGGTATATCTTCATTTCTTCTCTGCTAGGAATTGTCATCTTAAGGAGATTGTTTCAAAGCCATGACAAAAACTAAAATGAAAATTTTGATTACAGAAAGTTGAAAAGCTACTGCACAAAACATATTAGTGCGCCTAGGTTAATAAATCCTGAAGCATTAAAAGTGTTTATTTGTTTTTTTTTAAAGACCTTCTGCTCAAAATCTCCGCTCTGTAATTCTTACTGATTTTAAAGAAGTGAAACTTGAACCCTTTTTCTCATAACAGCAAAGCACATTATAAAGACATAAAAATTATACAACTTTTATCTGATGTCCTTTAGAGAAGGGTGATGTACCCATTTTTTATGCACTTGGGTACACAGGTGCATTGCAAATATACACACACACACACACACACATATATGTCATTTTTATTTTCCTCTTTCTCTGTGTCTCTGTTTGTCTCTTTTGTCTTCTCTCTCTGAGTCTGACATTCTTTCTGACTCTCTGTGCCTTTGTTTCTCTGTCTCTCAAATACAGTGCTATTTAAAGACACAGATGAAATTGTCTTTTTGCCCAAATTCATATATAGATTCAATTCCAGGGTTCATGTAAATGTCAGTCAAAAGCATGGGGAAAATCTATAAATTCCCATTATAGATAATGATGATACCTTTTTTTAAACTAGCAAAGTCTTTACATTTCTGATGTGAATGATGCTTCTTTTTCTTTTCTTTTCTCCTTAATCTATTGATGTCCACTTTTGTTCCATGAATATTTAATTCTTTAGACCACACTTCTGTTTTTGGTATACTTTTTTCCCCCTCCACCAATGGGAGCTATATTATTCTTGACACAAGAACTCTTAATTTAATCCTAAGCATAGGATGAGTGCTTCTGAGATGTATGTTCACTTTGTTATATTCATACTCCTGAAGGTTTCTTTTCAAAACTTTTATGTTTGTGTTGTGTGTATCCCCTGGTCTTATTCTGATATGACTCCCATTACCAAGAAGGGATAATAAAGAAACTTCTCCATCTTTATGTTTCCAAGTAGAGTACATAAGGCTCCTTCATTTATTTTCTGTATGACCCTGGATAATTAATTTATTATCTCTGGAATTCTGTTTCTTGATCTGCAAAATGAATGAATTGAACCTGATGACTTTTTTTAGGTTTCTTTCCTCCCTAAATCTATGATCCAATGAAAGCTAATCTTTTATTGGCAAAAAAAAAAAAGGTATTACTCCTCCCATACTTTTGAAGACAAAAATATACAAAATAAAGGAATTACTGGAATTATAAGAAATGCACATGCTCTTTTAGGTTGTCTATACTTTGGGATGTCCTACAAATTACACTCAAGCAAGTAGCCATTTACTCTAGTTTCCCATAGGTACAGACTGTGCAGAAAATAATTGGTGTTGAGATAAAACAGAAAATGTCATCAGAATTCCAGTGTCCCACACCAGTGTGGGCTTAAACTTTTATCACTCCCAGCCCCTTTGGGTCTGAGAAATTTTTATGTGACCCAGTATATATAGATTTATAAAGTAGGTATGCAAATCATTTACTGATAATAAGTGATAAAGAAATTTTTAAATTATTATTTTGTATACATATACTTTTATCATTTGTTAAAGATGAAAGCAAATTTGCATACTAACTAGGTGGATGTACTTGTTTATTTTTACTTAAGAAATTAAATCTTGGTGGAACATTTTATACTGCAGGACAGAGAGCATCTTTACTGTTTTCAGAGTTGATTTAATATTTTGATTTTAAAGTCATTAATACTGAGAATGCTGCCTCACATAAATATGTAGTACAAAATGGCAGAAGTCCATTTAGGGCCATTTCAGAAATTCTTGGAAATTCTGTCCTAATCGTAAGCCAAAATTCAGTTAACAATTTTGCATGAACAGTAAAAACACTGCAATTTACAACATACGATAGTCTCAAATCTGAGCCGAGGTGTTTCTGGCAACATGACTTAGCATTGGTTGGATGGTGTGGTGGCATGCAAAGTGTGAAGTGCCCATGTTGTGTGTTCAGAACCAAGGCTTCAGTGAGCCTATGCAATGCAACATGGCCAAGTGCTGCCAGAAACACCTTGGATTCATTATGCATTTGATTTTGAATTAGTTTTTGGTCATTGCACATTCAGAAACCTTTTATTGTCGCCAAATTTTTGTGATCCTTACATTTATGTATTGGCAATGGAATTTGGAGATGCCCCTGTATTGGCTTGGTTTTTGGGCTGAGTGTTAAAACCCAGAGCTTGTGAATCCCGCCTGTAGGATGGACTTGTTGACGTGAAGAGAGAGGGCTGAACTGGGAGGAGACATGAATTGGGAGAGAGGCCCAAGCCCAGAGAAGGCCAGAAGGAATTTGGGAGAGCAGTATCCAGTATCATGGAGCCTGAGTTGCTGAGAGAAAGAC
>CM053580.1:42980343-43003102 GCA_028627135.1 Pseudochirops cupreus
CTTCTCTCTTTCTTTCTTTCTTTCTTCTTCTTCTTCTTCTTCTTCTTCTTCCTCTTCTTCTTCTTCTTCTTCTTCTTCTTCTTCTTCTTCTTCTTCTTCTTCTTCTTCTTCTTCTTCTCCTTCTTTCTTTTCTCTCCTTTCCTTTTTTTCCCCTCAAAAGGAGACACTATTATCATTTTGATGCTACACCTGAATTCCTTGACCCTTTCCCATTCTGACAGGTAGTGCTGCTTTCAGAGAGGAATTTCCCCTGTAGGATCACACATTTGTAGCTAATGTGAAAGAAGGAATTAGAATCTTGCCAAACAACACAGTAAATATTCCAGTAAAACAAAGACAGTTTTTATTTCTTGAGAAATCTCACTGCTTAGACAGAAAAGCTTCCAGTGCTTACCTACCACCTCATCTTTGACTAGTCTCTGGAATGTCAGAAGACTCATTATAAAACTAAATAGGTGAAAATGGAGAGAAAAGTTATTTCTTTCAAATGGGTGCTCTTCTTTGGAAGGAAGAAGTCAGTGAGTACCATTAAAATATTCATTATTCTCCTTAGAAACTTCTCATTCTGCTGAAGACTGTTGAAGGAATGTTTGGCATAAGTGGTTTTTCACATGAGATGCTGAATGGGAGAAGTGGGAAAAAAAGCTGGGCTGAGAATCAGGGATGATTCATTTAACATCTGCAGTCTTTGTACTCCAGAACCCTGTTATTTTCTGACAGAGGAGGAAGTGGAAACAGTTAATCCATCCAAAATGGCTGATATGGGCATATATCTTAATAGACTTAATATAGAATTCAATGCATTTTTAAAAAATCATTTTGATTGAACCTTAGGCCATAGCTTCTGATATTTACCCTGCATTTTATTCCCATTGTGCCTTTCTAAATCTTTGGATAAAATTTAAATATTTAATTCTAAATTGAGTTCAGCTTTTACCATTTTAAGGGGAAAAGCACACACACACACAATGGCATTAGTTTAACACAACTCAGTTCTGTTGGCATTATGGAGATAAAGTTCTCTTCAATTGGTGATTGGGGAGAAAAAGAATTGCCAAAGGAATTGTTTTTTCTTTTAAATTTTAAAATAATCAAATAGTGAACTAATCCTGTCTTTTTGTAGGTGTGATAGAACAATCATGTGCTAGTATGTAACTTAGAATAAAGGTCTGTTGGTCTATTTTCTTGTAGATAATCTTCATGCATGAAGATGTAGTTGAATTCAAGAGAATGTATTTTGCAAAATAGGCACCGATGTCAATAAAACCTTTTCTTCCTTTAGTGCTTTTGTAAGACCATCAATAATGCTGTTAATGTCAAAATAGGGAGATATCACTGGGCAGATCTGCTATCATTCCAAGGGGAAACCATTGGAAAGAAGTAAATAGGGAAATCATTTTATTCTCCTTATGTTATCATGGAGGTGTTTGTATTCACCAACTTTAATTCCCAAGACTATTCCCCTTTTCCAAATATCTTTGGGTAGATATACAGAGTGATAGTCAACAGAAAGGAAGTTTAGTATTTGGTAATAACAGTGTACATTCAGGCAAAACTCAGGTTAAAATCCCTTCTAGGCTAAACATTTCTGAAGTGACACATTCCTTTTTTTCCTCATCATTGAATCACCAAATGTCACACATGGAAAAGCCTTCAGAATCCAAGTCTAATCCATTCCTGAACAAGAATCTTCTCTACAGCATCCTGCAGATGTGCTACCCTAATTTTCCTGAGGAACTCTCATGAGGTAGAATCTACTACCTCCTGAGTCAGGCCATTCCACTATTGGACAATTCTGATTTTTGGAAGGTTTTTGTTTATTTGTTTGTTTTGTTTTTATCTAAGAAGCCTAAATTTGCCCTGTTGGCAATTCCATGCATTGCTCCTAATTTCCTAGTATTTCTATTGAGACCAAGTTGTTGTCTAAGGATTTCTCAACAGTATTTGACTTTTTGGGACCCCATTTAGGGTTTTCTTGATGGAAATACTAGAGTGGTTTGTCCTTTCCTTCTTGGAGTTATTTTATAGATGAGGGAAGTAAGGTAAACAAAGTTAAGTGACTTTTCCAGGTTACCCTGCTAGCAAGTTTCTGAGACTTGATTTGAATTCAGGAAGATGATTCTTCCTGATTCCAGACAGGAACCTAGCCACCCAGGACCAAGTAACAAAAATTTAGTGTCTCTTTTGTGGAGGAGCCATTTAAATACTTGTAAATAACCATTATGTACATATTACTGCCCATTAGGTTCTCCTTCCCTTATGTCTCCTCTCCTGTCCTCTCTTTTTTCCCCTTGCCTCTTTCTTCTCCCTTCTCTTTTTCTCTTCTCTCTCAACAAACATGCACAATTCTAATGTAGGTTAAAAACATAATTACACTATGAATACAATTCTCTCATTCCAAAATAGTTTATATCACATTTAATAAAATTCTGAGGGAATGAGTTCATAACCTTAAATTTGTTTTTTTCTCTAGCCTCCAGATTATAAATGCATATTAATGATGTCATTGTGAGAACCATAGTAACTGCTCTCCTGCTCATAGGAATGCCCTATTCTGTACCATATAAAGCGCTCAAAAGGAACTTCTTTATCAGGCTTTCATCATTTTGATTGACCTGTGTGAATGCATTAACAGACACGTATACACACTGGCAAGAAAGAGTGCTTATTTAATGCCATTCTTTAGAACTGAGCTGCTATTAGCTAGCTCAATCAGCTATTGAATTACAGATCAGACCAAACTTTATGGGCATGTTTTCCCATATAACAAAATCTGACACTACACTACAAAAAAAAAAAAGACCAGGAATTACCATACCCAACTTTTGAAAAGGACAGAATTCACTGTCAGTAGAATCATTTTCCCATCAGGAACCACTCTTCAGGTACATCTGTATCTAGCAATGTTCCTGCCTCCAACCTTTCTTGTGTCAACAGAACAAAGAGCCTTCTTTGATTGGTGACTGCAGATGCTTTTTGCGGAACCTAGTGTTAGGAGTGATTTCATCTCTTAAGATAAAAAGGAAAAAAAAAACAGCAAGGGCAGTAATATTAACAACAGCAAAATTAGAAAAATGGGCTATTCGAGATGTGAAATTACCGACATTTCAATTTTTTTCTACTTGTTTGATAAGTATTCTCTTATAATATCCACAAGCTTCATTAGCCCCAAATCTTAATGAAAAAAAAGTTGTCCCTTCCCATATCCCAAGCTTCCACTTATCAGGATGCTCTCCCTGCTGTGCTCTCTTGACAATCCACAGATCAACCCTCTTGTTGAAGCCATATTTCCCACAGTTAAAAGGGTTTGTCTACTCTCAGCTCTCAGTGGGCATTTGCCTTGTTTCAGTTTGTTGTTCAGAAAGCTTTCAGAATTTTTTTGACTTTAGATGTACAGCCATTTTTTCACCCAGGAAAGTTGCTTTGTATGACCTCTGTGCCCTGTCCAAGTTTAAATATCTAGATGGAATCATGGACCAGGTCTTAAATCTTATTATTAAGATTATATTATACATTTACATTAAGATTATATTCTTCACTGCATTGAAGAAAACATTGATGACAAGATTTTCCACTGAGGAAGACAAAATATATAATGGGAATCGTAATAATGAAAATAATAACATTGATACTAATAGCCAGTTTTTTTTATAAACCTACAAACAAGTTTACTGTCCTATTTTTTATTGAATTACAAAAACTAAACATCAGTATAAGAGGGAGACAGCGGATCAGTGAATTGGAGTGCCACTCAAAAATAGAAAAAGAACAAATTTTAAATCTCCAGTTTAACAATAAAACACAAATCCTGAAAATTAAAGGAGAGATTAGTAAAATTTAAAGTAAAAAAAATAATATTAGGAGCTGGTTTTATTAAAAAATCAAATAAGCCATTGGTTAATTTGATTAAAAAAGAAAGAAAAAACCAAATTGCCAGTATCAAAAATGAAAAGGGTGAATGCACCACCAATGAAGGTAAAATTTAAGCAGTTGCTAGAAGTTATTTTGTGCAACTTTCTGCCAGTAAAACTGACAATATAAGTGAAATGAATGAATATTTTAAAGATATATACATAAACTTCCCAGGTTAACACAAGAGGAATAGAGTATTTAAACAACTGTATCTAAGGAAAAAAAAATAAGTTGAACAAGTCTTACATGAGCTCCTTAAGCAGATAAATGACATAGTGGATAGAGTGCTGGTACTAGAATTAGGACACTTACCAGCTGTATGGCCCTGGTCAAGTCATTTAAACTTGTCGGCCTCAATTCTTCATCTATAAAATGAACTAATGAGCAAAATGGCAAACCACTCCACTGTCTCTCCCAAGAAAACCCAAAATGAGGTCTTAAAGAGTCTCATATGACTGAAATGACAGAACAATCACAACCACAACTAAAAAAATCCCCAGAACCAGATGGATTTTAAAAATAAATTTTGCCAAATATTTAAGGTACAATTCAAACCAATACTATATAATCCTTAACAATTTGAATAATTACTTGAAAATATAGCTAAAAAAAGAGTCCTCTGAAATTTGAATCCTTAACCAGAGAGAACAAAAACAAAAGACCAATTTCTTCAATTAATATCAAGGTATAAATTAATTAATTAATTAATTAATTTATGCTAGCAAAGAGATTGCATCAATGTACCACAAAGATGATGTACAATGACTGGGTTCAATATTAGGAAAACTATTGGCGTAATTGTATCAATAACAAAAACCACAAAAAATCATGTATCAATAGATGCAGAAAAAGATCAACAAAATACAACACCCGTTCCTATTAAAGGTACTAGAAAGCACAGGAATCATCAGAACCTTTCTTAAAATGATACTAATTCCAAAAGCAAGCATTTTCTGTCCTGGGGCTATAGTAGAAGCCTTCCCAATAAGATCAAGGGTGAAGCAAGGACGTCTATTATCATCACTATTATACAGAATTATATTAGGAATGCTGGCTGTAACAATAAGATAAAAAAATAAATCTAAAGAATAAAAAAAGCAATAAGAAACAAAGCTTCAAATTGTTGCCGATGATATAATGGTGTACTTAGAGCACCTTAGAGATTCAATTAAAAACATTGAAATGCTCAACAATTTTAGCAAATATGCATGACATACAATAAACTCATATAAATCATCGGCATTTCTTTATATTGCCAACAAAATGCAGCAGGAAGGTCTACAAAGGAAAACTCAATTTAAAATAATTGTAGACACTATGAAATACGTGGGAGTCTACCTGCTAAAGCAATTACATAGAATCTTACATGAACATTATTACAGAACACTTTTCACACAAATTAGTCCTTACTGATCTAAACAACTGGAGAAATATTAATTATTCATGTGCAGGCCAAGCCAATACAATAAAAATGACCACTTTAACTAAGTTAATTTACTTTTTCAGTGCCACATCAATCAAACTACCAAAGATAAAAAAAAAAATTCAAGGGAAAAGACAGAAGGTTGAGAATATTAAAGGAATCAAAAAAAAAAAAAAAGGTCAGGAAGGAAGCCTGGGAATACCAGATTTTAAAGTAGTAATCATGAAAAAATCTAGTAATGACTAAGAAATAGAGTGGTAGATCAATGGAAATTACAAAATAGTAAATGACCATAGTAATCTAGTATCTGATAAACAGAAAGATTCTAGCTTTTGAGAATAAGTAAAAATTGCTAGGAAAACTAGAAAGGAGTTTGGAAGAATCTAGCCACAGACTAACAGCTCACACCATATATAAAGATGAAGTCAAACTAGAAAAATGATTTAGATATAAACAGTGATATCATAAGTTAAAGATTATGGAAAAATATATCTGTCAGATGTATGGATAAGGGAAAGGTTTATGATAAACCAAGAGACAGAGATTTTTTTTTCCCCACAAAGAAAAGTAATGCAGCCAAAATTAAGAGGAAAACAAAAAACTGGGAGTGCAAGGAGGATTTCCAGCAAGTTTCTCGGATAAAGAACTAATTTTTTCAAATATATAAGGATCTGAGCCATTTTTAAAGCAATTTTCCAATTTAGACTTTACCAAAGGATATGAACAGGCAGATCTCTGAAGAGGAATTCAAACCTATGCATTGTCAAATGAAAAATGCTCTATTGCACTATTCATTAGAGAATAATATAAATTATATCATATGTATTATATATATATATAATATATATATATATCTAATGCACTATTCATTAGAAAAAATGCAAATTAAAACAGCTGAGGTACTGCCACACACTTCTCAGAGTGGCTACCATGACAAAAAAGGAAAATCATAAATACTAATAGGGTAGAGGGAAAATAGGAAAAATAATACACTTAGCTGGTGGAGTTGTGAACTATTCCAACCACACTGGAGAATAATTTAGAACTATGTCCAAAGGGTTATAAAACTGTACACATCCTTTCACTCAGTAATACCACTGCTAAATCTGTATCTCAAAGAAAGAAAAGGAAAAGTACATATTTGTACAAAAATATTTTAACAGCTGTTTTTCTGTAGTAAAGAATTTAAAATGGAGGAGTGGTTATCATTTGAGAAATGACTGAGCAAGCTGTGGCATATGATTGTTATGGATTACTAATGTGCTGTGAGAAATGATGAGCGGGATGTTTTCAGAAAACAAAAAAACCTAGGGAAATTGAAAGAAACTGATGCAAATTGAAATTAATAAAACCAGGAGAACTTTATACACAGTAACAACAGTATGGTAGCAATGGTCATCTATGAGAGAAATAGCTACTCTTATCAAGACCACACTTACATCCTGGGGTGTTTTGAGGAGTAAATGAGATAATAATCATAAAGTGTTTAGCACAGTAAAGTAAAAATAATAGGTGCTTAAAAATGCTTGTTCCCTTCTCCATCTACACACTTCTGAAATCTTCTCATAGTATTTGACCCCTGACTCTAGACTTTCATGAAGAGGTAAACACACTTCTTGCTAAGGCCAGCATCTCTACATATACCCTTGATTCCATCACATCTTCTTCAATAGATTGTCCTGTCATCTAGATTTTCCCTCTCTCATCTTTAGTCTCTCCAAATCTAGTGGTTTTCCCCATGCTGCTTAGAAAGACTCCCATGTCTCATTCATCCAAAAAAACCTTACTTTATTCTAATATCTCCGCTTGTTTTCCTTCCCTTGTCCAACAAACTCCTTGAAAAATTTCTCTATACTCAATGTCCCCACTTCCTCTTATCTCATTCATTTCTGAAGCCTCTGAAATTCAACTTCTGACTTGATCAAAACTCTCCAAACTTGTCAGTGCTGTCATAATTTTGAATCTAATGACTTTTTCTCAAATCTTCTTGTCTTCAGATATTTTTGACACTTGACATTGTTGACTCACCTTATCCTCCAGGTATTCTCTTTTTAGTTTTTTCATGACTCTGATCCTGTTTGGTTCTCCTCCTATTTGACTGAATATTGATTCTCAGTCTCTTTTGTGGAATCATCATCTATCTCACATTCTTTGACAGTGGGCATCCTCCAAGTCTTTGTCTGAGCCTTCTTCTTTTTTATCTCTATACTATCTCACTTAGACATCTTATCAGATCCTATTGGCTGAAATATGATCTTTATGCAGATGACTCCCAGATCCTAAGCTCTGATCCCACGTCATGACTACCTGTTTTGTCTTTTCAACATTGTTGTTGTGTATTCACATCAAATTTTACATGTCAGAAATATAACTTTTAAAGTATTTTTCCTATAACCTAGCCTTCTCCCAAACTTTCCTATTACTGTTAAAGGCACCAACATCCATTTTTTTTAGCCTCAGTGATATTCTCTATTGCTCAATCTTTCTCAAGCCACCTATAAAATTAGTAGTAAAATCTACTAAGTAAAATTGACTGAGTTCTTCTCAGTAATGCAACATTCTAAGACAGCTTCAAAAGATTCATGATGGAAAAGGCTATCCACATCCAGGGAAAGAATCATAGAGTCTGAATGCAGAATGAAGCAAACTATTTGCTCTCTCTCTTTTTGTTTTGTTTTGTTTCTTCTTTCTTGTGGCTCATTCCATTGGTTATAATTCTTCTTTACTACTTGACTAATGTTTAATGTGAAGTTATATGTAGAACCTATATCAGATTATATACCATCAGAGTGAGAGCGAGGAGGAGAAGGAGAGGAAGAAACTTTGAAACTAAACAATTTGTGAAACTGAATGTTGTAAACTAAAAATAAATAAATTTAAAAGGGAAAAAAGACACCCCCCGCCAACAAAAGGAGTAACCACATGTCTCCCACATCACACCACCTTGGATATACCAAAAACGTCCAAAAATCAGACTAATATGGAAGAAGATCAGTACAAACAAACCTGAACTCTTAAAGTGTAGCCCACCCCCAACCCTCACCATGGGAACAGAATATTAACATAAAGTTCAAAGTCAAGAAATAGGCTAAAAAAAATGAACAAATGACAGCAAAAGAAATTTACTATAAAAAGTTAAATTAAAGATAGGAAAGAATAAGATATGAACTCAGAATACAAATATCAAACAGTTATAAGCAACAATCTAAAAGAAAAATAATTGAATTAGACACAATCTCAAAAAGAATTCCTGGAAGAGCTAAAATTATTACCAATATTAAATGAGTGATAGACGACAAATTGTGAAAATAAATGAAAGTGATATAAGAATATTATGAAAAGACAATTAATAGCTTGGTAAAAGAAGCACAAAAAATAATGAAGAAAATATCACCTCAAGAAAAACAGAAATAAATAGAAAAAGACATACATGAACTCAGTGAAGAAAATAATTACTTAAAATCCAGAATTGGCGTGTAGAAGCTAATGACTACATGAGAAATCAAGAAACCATAAAACAGTCAAAAAATTGAAATATTTTTAAAATGTGAAATATGTCATTGAAAAGACAACTGACTTGAAAAGTGGATCAAGGAGAGTTTTTGTTGGTTTGTTTTATTTTTTTTTTATCAAGAACCTTTATAAGTTCTTGAAATATGATGTCTAGGTTCTGTTTTTTTTAATCACATTTCAAGAACTTATAAAGGAAAACTCTCTTGATATGCTAGATTCAGAAGGTAAAACAGAAATGGAAAGAATCTGTCTATCCCAAAATAAAGACTCCCGGGAATATTATAACCAAATTCCAGAGCTCCATGACCAAAGAGAAAATATTTGAAGTAGACTGAAAGAAAACATTAAAAAAACATGTCAGAATCATGCAAGGTGTGTGACCATGCTAAATGGGCATAGGACTTGGAATATGATATTTCAAAAGGCAAAAGAGCTAAGATTTTACACCCAAGAATAATCTGCTCAAGAAAATTGAACATAATCCTTCAGGGACAAAAAAATGTATATTTAAGAAAATAAAATTATTTTAAACGTGCCCAATGAAAATAACAAAGATGCATAGAACAGTTGATTTTTTTAATACAAGATTCAAAAGAAACTTAAAAAGGTAAGCATAGAAGAGAAATCATAGGAGTCAATGAGGGTAAACTATGACATTCCTACATGGGAAGATTATGCATATAACTCCAACAAACTATAATTATTGGGACAATTAGAAGGATTCTATACAGTCAGAGGGAACAGAAATGATTATCTTGGGCAGATCCAAAAAAGGTATGATTAAGAAAGAGGGACAAGATGAAAAAGAGAGGAAAAGTAAGGAAAATTATCTCATATGAAAGAAGAACAAAGAAAGAGAATTTCTAGTGGAGGGGGAAATGATGGATGGTTAGACAAAGCCTGAGCTTCACTTTCGTTATAATTGTTACAGAGAAGAATATTAACACACACATACACTCACATACATATGTATATGTATATGTGTGTGTGTATATATATATATATATGTGAGTGTGTATAAAAGTATGTACATATATATGAATATGTGTGTATATACATATGCACTTACATTATACATATATACACAGACATACACATATATGGATATATGTGTATGTGTGTGCATATATCTCTGTCTGTCTATATGTAATTAGGTGGCATAGTGGATAAATCCTGTACCTGAAGTGAGTAGGACTAATAATCCCAACTTCAAATCTGGCCTCAGACATTTACTAGCTCTTTGATTCTGGGCAAGTCACTTAATCCCATTTGCTACAGTTCCTCATCTGCAAAATTATTTGGACATGGAAATGGTAAACCATTTGTAGCTTCGCCAAGAAAACCCAAATTAGGATTACAAGGAGTCGCACGTATGTGTGTGTATGCATGCATGCATGCATGTACATATGTGTACACACACTCAATTAGGTATAGAAATCTAATTTACTGAGCAGGGAAATAGGAGAGAAAGGAGAGAAAAGAGGGTAATTTAAAGGAGGCAGTACTCAGAAGCAAAACCGTATTTTGTGTGGTGTTAGACATCAGTGTGATTCTTGTAAAATTTGTCTAATATTGGTTTGGGGGGGCTGTTGAAGTAAATAGTCATTTGTAGGTGTGCTTAGTTTTGTTGGTGTGTATAATTGTGTAAAATATCTTAATTTGCAATATAATGCAGGTAATTTATTCCCTTTTTATTAAACAGTTAATAGCTTATAGATAAAAAAAAAAGACACAAAAAGACTTTTATGAACTGATGCCTACTATCCTCCAGAATGTTAGTCAGGGTGAATATTGAAATCACCATGCTTGGAAATAGGTACACAAGGAGACAAGAAACAATCTGTACAACTATTGGTAAATATAAACACTAAGTGAAAACAGTAAAATTTCGGGGGAAATGATTCAAGCCACTGTCTGAATCAGGATGGGCCTTTTTTAATGGGTGATACAAGTTGGGCCTCAAAGAAAGCTAAATTTGCTGAGATGTGAGATGAGGAGGTGATATATTCCAGGGAATGGAGAAAGTCTATTCAAAGCAATGAAAGGAGAGATGGAATGGAAAGTCCAACCAAGAATCAGTACCCCAGTGTTTCTAGAATATAAAATATGTGAAGGGAAGAAATGTGTAATGATGAAGAATGATGTTCAATAGTTTCTACTTAAATTCTTAATTCTGGTAAAACTACATCAAAGGAAAGATATTAGAAAGTATGTTGATTTGATAGTCAACTTAAATCAGAATACATAGACTTTTGAACTTATGAATAGTAATTGAGGGACAGTAATGGATTATAAAACAAATCAATTTTAATTATTTTTTTAATTACAAGAAAATAAATATTAAAATAAATTTTAAATAATAATTCTTCAGTTTATAAAAAGAATTGGCTACAAAACATTCCCAGCGCACAAGGTTCATTCACATCCAGTTTACATTGTAAGAGTTCACAAATTCTTTAACATTGAGATACACCTCTATTGTTCTTGAATGGAATTCTGTCCTTGTTCTCCTTCCACTCCTGTCTTGAGTAGTAGAAGACAATGCCCTAGTTGAACAATACTGTATTGGTCATTGCAGAACTTTCAGGAGAGAAGAGTTCTATATCATGAGCACTCTTTTCTACACTGCACACTTGGGAAGATTATTTGTACTTTCCCAAAATGCTTAAAATTTCCCCATTATATCTTTTAATTCCAACATTGGACTTTGAAGTTCATGGCTAAACAGCTTTTCAGATGTACAGCTGTTGAATTTTAACCTCTCTCTTTAAATTTCCTACTGAAAAAAAAAAGAATCTTTGATGTCTGTTTAGCAGTAAATTCCATATTCAATGATAAAAAATTAAGTGAAAATCAATATTATTTATTCCTCTATGAATGGTGTTCTGGTTAAGAGGGGATATTATAAAGTTTCCTTATCTTTTGCTCCATATATATTCTCTCTCCCTAACATACACATTATATGACTTTTATTTTTTCCCCATCAGCTTTCTCTAAATCTTTTTAGCTCTTCATGTCAGCAATTAATCCCGAGAATTTTAAATTCATTTTTCTGGGGGAAAATATACTGTATATATAAAGATATTAAGTTTAATAAGACTAGAAAATATATGACCTGAAGTAATGATTTTTAACCTTTTTCGTATGTGATGGAGGCCTTTGGCAGTCGGGTGAAGATTATGAATTCCTCAGAGTAATATTTAAAATGCATATACAACTTATATCTTCTGGCCTCACTATCTCAGGCCCATGCTGGCTCTATCACCCCAGAGGGTTCTAAGATAGAACTTTGGAGAACTGGGAGCAGATTTCTTCTTTATTGTCATGACTAGAACCCTCACTGCTATGATCTTTACTTTCTTTGCAGACCTGACTAGCACCCTAGTTCCATTTAACCACTTAACATGAATGAGGTCCTACAAATGAATATTTACTTTAGAAATATTTGGGGGAAACATATTCTTCTAGCCCCTCAAAGATATACTCTCTCTCTTATACCACCTTGGTCTCTGGAAGAGTAGACTCAAAATATAGCACTGATCCTACAAAGTTCGTGACTGCCCAGTAAGTCCTTCCAAAAGAATTGGGTTCTGAAGTTTATACCCAATAATTTCTCCATGTTGCTTATGTCATCAATTTTATGCTGGGTAAAAAAAAAAAGCTAACTGTAACTCCATTTCTTAGGATTCTGAGATATCTTTTGTACCCCTCAACCTCAAAAGTTTGGGGAGGCTCAATTTCTTCTAATTGGAATGGAAAAGAAGGAAGCAAAAAAAATCAAATTTAGTCCATTTCTGCGGGAGAAATAAGGTTTTGGTGTTGGAAGAAATGTCTTAGGTCTTTTCCCATACCATATTGTCTCTTATCACTCTCATCTTGAATTCACTCAATGAATAAAAGAGAGTCAAAGAAGAAAGAGCTGAACAATGATAGAAGAAAGAGCTGAACAATGATAGACCTTTTGGATTGCCTTTCCAGTCAATCAGAGAACATGTCCTCCAACCCCTTATTAGTCAACCAGAACCAGCTATCGAATGTCTCCAGATGCTTCATCATTCCCATGTGCTTCTCTTACACATCATCATGATTCTCCCATAAGTCATCTTCCCAGTATACTGCACCTGAAGAGCTTGTCTCAGACTAAAAGGCTGATGTCTGCACATTCATCATACTCTCATTATACATAAAACAAATTAGGTAAAATTATAAGGAAAGGAATCATATTGAAATAGTTTGTCTATCATCTCTTTATGTCTCAAATTCATGAACCTCAAGAAAAGAACCCTTGCTCTAAAATGACATTAAAAAGAGGCAATGTATTTTATGTGAGTTCCTTATATTTATACTTTGGCTTTCCACATATTTGGTTTTGTATAGAGTTGGTACTTAATAAATGCTTATTGGATTAGATAAGCATTGTACATGGTTGGTGTTCTATACTAAGTAAAACGGTGGACTTAGATTCTGAATCATATGAGTTTTAATATTGCCTCTCATATTTACCTATCTTTGTGATGGGAAAATTATTTAATTTTTCTCAGGCCTCAGTTTCCTCATCTATAAAATAGGAATAGTTTCTTTAGGACCTACCTTACAATGTTATTGTAATGCACAAATGAGTCAATGGAACAAATTTGATTTTAAAAATTGATTTAAAAAATTTTAAGTACCATATGGAATGTCCTACAAGTTTTAGAGAAGGTTTACACTTTAACTGTTCGGAATCTAAGTGCAATTTAAAAGTTTACTTGTTTAAAACTACACTAAAACTTTTTGGGACATCTAGTATAATATCATTCGTGTTGGTGGTAGTGATGATGACGATAGCGTAGGATCCAGATCATGGTTTTGTGCAACAGTACTGGCAATTAGCTTTTATTTAACAGTGTTAAATATAATTACTTAATTTATATCATTTAACAACCATATTTTTACTAAACGAGACAGACATGTTATTTTAAAAAATTCTAGTAGGTTTATTTTCCCCCTAGTAAAAACAATAAACGTTTTTTAAAAAATAATTAAGTATTGGAAACTGATAGTGAATATAATAGAATTGATATTTCTAAGTATAAAGTCAAAATGTCTTAAAGATTTTGATGAGAAAAAAACTCAATGATCCTCTGTCATCTACTTTAAACTCTGTTGATTTTGACTCTATTAAAAGGATCCAACTGCCCGAATTCTCTTCTCTTTTAGATTTTATGTCACCATAGTGCCCCATATAACCACTAAATTCAATTAGTTTCTTACAGATTTTGTTCAATAGTTTCTCTGCATCTTCCCCCTTCCACTAATTATTATTTTCCCTTGAGATTTAATTCTTAGAATGCAGTTATTCCCTTCTGCCAATCATTCAACAGGAAAGGAAAAATTATCTTGGCACAACAAAATGTGCTTGTTGTTGTTTTTTGTTGTTCAGTCATTTCAATTGGGTTTGACATTTTGTGACCCCATGTGGGGTTTTCTTAGCAAAGATGTTGGAGTGGTTTGCCATTTCTTTCTCTAACCCATTTTGCAGATGAGGAAACTGAGGCAAACTAAGGCTAAGAAGTATGAACCAACTAAACAACTTATTAAAAGCCTGCTGTATATCAGGCACTGTAGTTGTGGTCATACTTCCATTGTGTAAAGACAGATAACAAAGGAGATTCAACTATGTGCTTAGGTAATGCATTACATTTTGGAAGGGGCCCAATTTTTATGTATTTCCCCTTGCGTTAAACATAAATGTGTTTCCTTGTGGTTTCCACAGTGGTTAAGTGACTTACCCAAGGTCATACAGTCATTGTGTCTGAGGCCGGATTTGAACTTAGGTCTTCCTGACTTCAGGCTCAATATTTTAACCATTATGTCACTTTCTGCCCACAAGTCATCCATAGAGAGCTTACAAACACATATGATAATTTCGTGGTGAAGTCTTTTAAATGTGAAAGTAGTGGCTCATGGCATTCTAGACCAGTCCAAAGTGAGAGAGTGCCCAGTATGCAGACTTTAGTAGACTTTCAATAAAAGCCTCTTTGTTTACTGCCAGAATCATAGGATTGAAGTAAGACAATCCTAGGAATATTTAAAGGTTAGCTCCAAAGGGAAGGACTGGTACGAACCCTTCTGCAAGCACTTGCTTTTAGTGTGGGCATGGCTGACTTTGTTATGATTTCTTTCTCCTGACACTGTGCTCTTTGGCATGCCTACAGATATACTTACACACATGCACATCCATGTATCTATAGATGTACTTATATACATACGTGCACATGTAAGCATAAACACATATGTGTGTTCTTGTTGTTGTTGTTGAGATAATATCTGTAATTCTGATATATCCCCTCCTTTCCCAGAGAGGTATCATTTATAATAAAGATAAAAAAAGGAGGAGAAAATGCAGTAAATGTACAAAAACATGCACCAAATCTGGTACCATGCATTATGTGCACTGTTTCAGACGTATTCTGTGCCATGTCCCTTCCCACACAGACACACACACATCTAAAAGGAAAGAGGGAGTTTAGCAGCAAAAGACAAAGAGACAGAAAAAAGGCAAAGAGAGAGGTTGACAGAGAGAAAGAGAGAGAGAGAGAGAGAGAGAGAGAGACTTTCTAATCTCTTTTTTCTTGGGCTTTTTGGAGGGGGGAAGGTAGGTCAGTTGGGGTTAAGTGACTTGTCCAAGGTCATACGGCTAGTCTCTGTGTTAAGTGTCTGAGGCCGGATTTGAATTTAGGTCCTCCTGACTCCACAGCTGGTGCTCTATTCACCGTACCACCTAGGCACCCTTGAACTTTCTAATATCTTTTACCAAACAGAGTCCCTAGAAAGGAAGAACCAAGGATGGTTGTTTTCTTCTTTTTTTTTTTTTTTGTCATGACTTTATGAACTTTTCCAAGTTTTTCCACCCGAGTGAGCTCTCTCACCCCCCTTTAAAAATCACACCACCTATCACCACAGAATCATCGGTTTATAATTTAAAGAGCCCTTATAGGCCATGGAGTCCAACTCTCTCCCTCAGGTTAGTAAAGTCAGGCCCAAGAAGCAATGAGCTAAATTATATATTTGAGGCAGGATTTGAATCCAAGTTTTCCTGTTGCTAGGTCCAATCCTCTCCCCAATGTTCCTGCTGCCATTTTGTACAAAAATTGGATCCTGACAGAGTTTGTCACAGGAAAAGGCAATCCGGTAATTCTCTTCAGCTGAAACTAAACTCTGGCATCCAAAGACCTAGGTTCACTTAGTAGCTATGTGACTTGGGGCAGCTCACTTCATCTCTGCAGGCTTCCTTCTCCTCACTTTGCACCACCCAACTCATAGAGTTATCAAGAAAGTGTTTTGCAAACTATGAGTTGCTAGATAAATTTGAATTATTATACCATCACTATTACCACATCCACAGAATGGAAGTTATGGAGTTTGAGCTGCTTGCCTACATTTTGTTTCTAAAACTTTCAAAAACTGATAGAAATATCACTATATGCAATCAACTAGAACACAGCTGGTAAGAAGTAATCAATGTAGTTTTGGGAATGCTAATCTAATTTGCTTTTATGACAAGCAGAGATTGGATTGATTAAAAAGAAGTTATAGATGAAAAACTGTTTGATGAAAAAGTGATTTATTTCTATTTCAGGTTACTTAGACATGCAAATAGCAAATGTGATCCAACTTTTGGGTGGGCAGGGTTCCTGGAGTATTCTATGCATTTGATACATTTTTTGTTGATTTTAATTTCGTGATATTCAAAGCAGGTTTGAAGGTTATACTTAGACGGTAATGATAAGTTCAATGTCATCTGGATAAGTACTTGGGAATTGGAGAACACAAACAAAATAGTCTGTGTGGTTAAACAAAGCAATATACTCTGTGTAATTAACTTGGTTCTGGCCCTAGAGTCTTAAGTAACAGAATAGACAGTCAATTCAATTTTGGAATTGATCCATGAGATCCAGTCTCAATCTCTTTCATCTTCATTCTAAACAGCAAGTAGAATTTTGGTATCCCACACAATGCACTGGGAATTAATTTGTACCACAATTTAATTTAACAAATCTCTCACTCACTCGCTCGCGCTCTCTCTCTCTCTCTCTCTCTCTGTGTCTGTATATGTTTATGTGTGTATATATGTATATGTATATGTGTGCATATACATATTATATATATATGTGTATATATAATATATATACACACACACACATACACAACACATATACACATACACATGCATATATATTTCAGTATGTGCAAAGTACTATGTTAGGCTGGGCAAGATATAAAGATGAAACTTAAAGGCCCTGTCCTCAAGAAGCTCATATTCTACTTATCCCCTTCCTGGATATATTCCTGGATCAATAACTGGGGTGCTATGCAGACTAAGGGGAGGCACAGCAATTTATCTAGACAACAATTTCTTGGGGATGTTACAATGGGCATTACTTTTGTATGTAGGTTGACCTAGATGACCACAGAGGTTCATTGTCATTGTCAAATGGCATAATTCTTGGTCTTACTTATACTTTAGCCCAACATTGTTATCGATGCCCCTAAATCTGCCCCCCTCTCTCTTTCCCTACACACACACACACACACACACACACACACACACACACACACACACACACACACACACACACACCCCTGTAGAAATAACACAGATAGAAGACGTATCTATTTCAACAAAGACAATCACAGCAACAAGAAAACCAGCGACTACCACAGTCATTATTTATATAGTGATTTTTTAAGTCTATAAAACATTTTAAATGATATCTCCTTTGACCCTTTGCCCAATAAGTATTTATGTCTCAAATTAGAAAGTGAAACATGTTGAAAACATTGTGTTTTAAGCTTTAAAAAGAACTTTGACCACTCCAACGTCCTGAGGTGGGTCTCTCAAGGTAATAATTATGCCCTTTTTGTTCAGTCTTTTTTCAGTCATGTCTGACTCTTTCTGATCCCATTTAGGGTTTTCTTTGTAAAGATACTTTAGTAAGTGAATAGAACACCAGCCCTGGAGTCAGGAGGACCTGAGTTCAAATCCAGCTCAGGCACTTGACACTCTTACTAGCTCTATGACCTAGGGCAAGTCACTTAACCCCAATTACCTTGCCTTCCTCCCTCAAAAAAAAAAAGATGCTGAAGAAGTTTACCACTTCCTTCACCAGCTCATTTTACAAATGAGGAAATGAGATTAAGTAAATTGCCCAGGGTCACACAGCTCTTAAGTGTCTGAGGCCAAATTTGAACTCATGAAGAGGAGTCTTCCTGATTCCAGGTTTGGTACTCTATCCACTGTGCCACCTCATTCCTCTAACTCCATTTTAAAGATGAGGAAATTGAGGATCAGAGAAATTAGGGTTTGAATCACATAGTTACAAAATTTCAGAACTGGGATTGAACCTCCAGCATCTGCTTAATAAGTCTAGTGTTTTTTGTTTGTTTGTTTGTTTTGTTTTTTTAACCCCCATTATTCTACATGGAATTTTAAAGGATCTTGACAAGTTAGAGAAGTTGACAAAATGACGAAATGGATGGAGTTTAATAAAAGTTCTATCCATTATTTTTAAAGGATAGGAGAAAACCAGCACAAAGAGATGATCATATCTGAAGATCATAGAGGCAGAGTCACAGGACACAAATTTAGCATGAGTCAACAAAAGGATACTAGCTTTGTGGAATGTTTTCCTCTGAATTCCCTCACAATGTTCTCGTATTTATTTAATCTTTCGACTCATCATAGCTGTGCTGACTTAGCACTTCCATTGTCCAAAAAGAGATTGATTCTTTGGGGTAATCTACAAAAATTGTCATAAAAAACACAAAATGTGCAGTTTTCCTACTAGGAATGATAAAATTCTTGGTGGTGAATTTGGCATCGGGAGACCTAGCTATCTATCAGTCCTGACTTCACTACTATTTAGCCCCATTTCTTTGGGTAAGTCTCTGGGTCTTAATTTTATTCTTTTTAATAGGAGGGAGGTTATACTCAATCTTTCCTAACTTCTTCTCTAATTCGTATATTCAATCATTACAGAGTTGTTAGGTCCATACTGTGTGCTAGGCAGTGTAGTAATCTCTAGGAATACACACACACACATACACACACACACACACACACACACACACACACACACACACACACACAATACCCTAGCCCTAAAAGAGCTTAGAATCTATCAGAAATAAATATTCTATGTGTTTCACTTAAGGTCTACACTAAAGTGAAGGAGATGTACTAAAATGTTACTCGTCTTCACTCTCTAACCCCCGACCTAACTTTCTTCTTTCTCACCCTTCCTATCCTCATCTCATCCTCTCTCTGGCAGGCAGAAAGAGCAGCAGAATGGAATGTAAGATGTTCAGTGGGTGAATTAGCCAACTCAATTGCAGGGTAAAATAAGGATGCTTAAGAAAACTTCCTCTGATTTTCTACCCATTCTCTTAGTGCCTTTCTTTCTCTGCATCTGTCTCTCTGTCTCTGCCTCTGTCTCTCTCTCTCTCTCTGTCTCTCTATCTCTGTCTGTGTGTGTGTGTCTCTGTCCATCTCTCTCTTTGTTTCTCTCTCAATTTCTCCTTCCCTCCAACTATCTCTGTCTCTCTGACTCCCTCAATCTCTTTCTCTGCTTTCTTTGTCTTTGTCTCTCTCTATCTGAATCCCTGCCTCCACCCACCCACCCACCCCTCTTCCTCTCTCCCTCTGGTTGCTGTTTTTATTGGTAAGGTTGGCAGACAGTAGCAGAGTTGTCACAGGTTATGATTCACAAATATAGGGTTGATTTTTATTGAACTTCTTATTCTATTTTCATTTCCATCTTTTGGGAAGAAAGGGAATCCAATGAGTCCCCATTAATCCTTACCACCTGCCTCCCAAAGACTACAGAATAAGTATATGTGCTCTATCCACAGAATACATTTAATGATGCAGGAGGAAAAGAAGGTGAATAATGTCTAAAACATTTGACCCAAAGATAACATGGCTGATGTATCTCCTAAAAAGAGTATACAGAAAGAAATATCCCATATTTATGGAAGCACTTTGATGGTAGCAAGACAAGAAAATTAGAAACACAATAGTAACCCATCATTTGAAAGATACCTGAATAAATTGAAGTGTATGAATGCATCAATAAGAAATTATGCATATGAAGAATCCAGAGAAATGGGGCAAGAATTTTAAGAACTGACATAATGGACTCTGAATCAAGAAAATAATTTACAAAATGGCTACCCAAAAATAAATAGAAAGAGCAAAAGAAATCAAATTGAATGATATGTAATTAGAATGAGGAAATTTGGCTATGGAATGAATTGGTAAAATGTATTTTGTTTTGTCCAGTGAAGACTTAGGCGTCTATGGATGTGCGATCATGTCAAACTTCTGTCAATTTCAGTCACTATATTTATTAACTTTTATACCCTATTTAAAAATCTGTTACACATGGCTTGCTGCATAGAGGAAAGGAAGCAGGGGTATATTTTAAAATTAATATGATTTAAAAACAAAAAGTCTTGATTAATATTTGTATATATCTAAAATATCTAAACTAAACAAAGCATGTATACATATATCTCATATACATATGGGAAGAGAAAGAGTAAAAAGGAGAAACAGAGAAAGGGACAGAGAGGGAAGGAGGGAGGGAGAGAGGGAGAGGGGAGAGAGAAAAAAATCTTTGAAGATGTAAGCAAATAAGAATTCATTACAGTTTGTTTTGCACATGAAACTGCAAATGTCACATACAACTTGCTTTTTCTTCCTAAATATATAATAAAGTTATCATATATCTTTTTTTTTTTTTAGCCTCCCTCCACCCCCATCCCCTCCATGCCCTAGAAATGTCTTGTTGTGGGTCAGATTCGGTAGGGAAAATGAAAATAACTTCACCTGACATGGGATGAAAGTAGATGAAAGTTGGGTTAAGAATCAGGACTCTTCAAAAGCCATAGCCATCCTTCTGACAGTTTAAAACAACTTCCCTTCTCCGTAGTGGAAAAACACCAAAACAAAACCCTGCAACTGATGAAGTTGTGGCTTTTAAATGACAGTCAAACATCTGGGAATTGGGGGGTAGTTAAATTAACCAAGTAACCTGGAAGGTTAGGTAAGTGTCTTCTTTGGTATGTGGATGTTAAGCATGTGTGTGTGTGCGTGCGTGTGTGTGTGTGTGTGTGTGTGTGTGTGTGTGTGTGTGTGTAGGAAGAGGGTGCAGACTATGTTTATCTAATTATTTGATATCTTACTGTAATCTTCCATCTGATAAAAAGACACACACAGTTTTAAGGGTTTGGGGGATTTGAGGTTTTTTTTTTTTTTTTGAGAAATTCCTGTTATCCAAACCCTTTTATTTACATATTTCTCAGAATAAAATAGTTTCTGCTCCTGTTTCCCTTCTTCACATGCTGTGTCATCTTTTCAGAACTAGAGGGTACTATATAAAGGAATATAGAAGGAATGAGACGAGACTGGGAACAGTACTTGCCTTCTCAGGTGACCAATTTGTTTTTTAGCCATTAAAGGAGAGGGGTGAGAGGTGTTTTGGCACTTTTCTGGATAAATGGGTCTTTATTAATTGGAGCAAATGGAATATTGGAGCATGTGTCAATATTGACACCATCGATATATTTTACCCTTTCTTTTCTACCTGCTGTTCTCTTTTCCTCGGTTCCCTTCCATTTTATATGCTCCCATTCTTCTTTGTTATTCCTCTTCTATTTTTCATCCTTCTCCCTCACTGGATATTAAAGGGTATTTCAAGAAAATGAGGCCCAAAGTATTCTGGAACTAGGTGCAAATTATCACTCCCGCTCCTTTGCTCCCATTCCTTCCTCCTTCCCTCTCTTGCCAAACCCCAGGGCTTGAATGCAGGTATAAAGAGGTTAATTTCTTTTTGGAGGGGCTGATAAATTGAGACAGGACTTAACTACTAGATCTAAAAGCAAAGACTTCACTCGAAATAAAATAGAAGAGGGTAGAGGGGAATTTTATGACCAAGGGAACTATCAAAAAGTCATTTTCTTTTCTTTTTTCCCCCTTTTTTCATGTCTATAGAGTCTATTGTGTGAATTCCTTCTGCCTTTTTTGAAGAAATGAAAGGCATTTATTTTTCATTTTGAAGGACCTTATCTCCCCATAGGAAGAAAAAAAAACTACTCAGGGCTTTCCATAGTAAAATGATGACATTTCACCCTCCATTACCCTTTCCAGTGCCTCTGTTCATTTCTTCAGAACAGCTGGACCAAAAAGAAGAAAAAAAAATGTTCAAAGAAAAAAAATCTTTGTGGAGCTACAACAGGTAAAATTTCACTGTAGGAGGGAAAAGCATTTATTTCCATAGAAATCCCCATCAGTCCTTTCAAGAACTCTTGCTTTGGCAGACAAAATTACAAGTTTCTCCTGCCTTGAAAGCCTACTTATTTGGCATAAAGCTATATGGTCAATGTACAGTCAGTCTTATTTACAATTCTTGAAAATGAAGAATGGATACTGATAGAATACTCAGAATATCTTCTATATACTTTCTATGGACCTTAGCCATAACTGTGTGCTAACATTGAATAGGACACAAAATATGATAAATAAGGGATGACTGGGATCATATCATATTGGATACTGTGCTAAAGACCTGAATTCAAATCCTATTTCTCAATTACTTTCTCGTATGACCTTCAATAACATATTTCACCTCTCCAAGTCTCAGATACCTCACCTGGAAAATGAGGGGATTGAAATAAACGACCTATGATATTCCTTTCAGCAAATGATCCAATAATTCTGCAGGGTTAGGAATGCAATCAGATTTATTCTCAGTATTTAATATGTTTTCCTAAGGAGTTGGTATAATGCGATTAAATATTCCATGGAAAAAAATGCTATCAACATCCAGAGAAAGAACTATGGAGTCTTAATGCTGATCAAAGCATACT
>CM053580.1:43003602-43025716 GCA_028627135.1 Pseudochirops cupreus
TTAAATGAATGCACTATCTATATTTCTTATGTAGAGAGCCTGTTCCATTTTGTGATTAATAACTATATCAGCATATTTATAGTTACCGTAGGCATTGTGAATACTGCATTGCTGATACATGTTACCTGGGTTTGGTGTTTTGTTTGTTCTACCCCCCCCCTTGGTGTTTATTCTTTTAAACTGTATATGCAGTTATGTTTTCCCAACTTCCTGATGTGGGTTTTATATGCACACACATGCCCGTCTACGTCTGTATGTACATGTGTGTGCATATATAGCCATATTCATATGCACATATACATGTAGGTGTACTGTATGTGTATGTGTACATGTATACACACATGTACATGTATGTGTATTCCTAGATTTTATTTGTGTCCTAGAAATTTTGTGTGTTGTCTAATTTTATGCTCTGCACTATTTTTATTAATAGTTACGACTTGTTCTTTGACTCCTGTTGTATTTGTTATTTACTGTTAAGTGTTCAATATTTCAATATTTGGTGCTTCATTGGGATCATTGTATTTGGCAGCATTTTTTTTCTCTTCACAGTGATACATACACATACAAACATATATACATAAAGAATGTATAAGTTTACACATAAAACCATGCCTGTATGTGCATATACACACACTTATATATCCAATTTTATATATGCATACAAGCGCATTCATATATGTGTCTGCATGTATGTATGTGTATATACACATGGATTCCAAAGTAATATACATGACAATAGTCACAGACCCATATGTGTATGCATGCACACATGTAACAAACATGCATATATGTGTATTTATGACAACCCAACAATGAGGGCATGAAGAGTGAGCTCAAGAAGTATGGCAACGACACATCTTCAGTAATCACGTACATGTAAAAAGTGGTCCGAGAGAAACCATGGCAGAAAAATGACTGGGAAAGGAGGTAGTTGTTCTTCCAAAAGACTTGGAGGCAGCGCTGGTTCCAGTACTAAATCAGTACTTACAAATTGGAAACATATATAAGCAGGCCTCCAGAATGTTGGATAAGTATTCTGCGTAAGACCTATGAGTGAAAACGGAGGAAAAATCCACTCAGGTTGATAAAGCGTATAATGTGTTAGGGTCTTTTCTGATGAGGTATCATTGGGTCATAAATCTGGAGATGGAAAGGGAAATCTAGTCCAATGCCTCTATTTTTAACGATGAAAAATAAAGACCCAGAGAACCTGTGTCTGGTCCAAGGTAATAGAAGTAATAGATGGCAGAGCCTGGCTTAAAACCCAGATCTTCTGATTCAAAATGTAAAGTTCAAGCTGATTCACCTGAAACCGAGAGAAGAGTAATATCTGTGAGATAAGGGACACATGGCAGCATTAGGCCTGCTTTAAAAAATAAGCCATTGCAAGACTGACTAGGGGCTTGTTTTTTGCTCTGACCCATGCTTATCATTTCCTGAGCTCACTTCAGCAGCACATATATTAAAATTGGAATGGTACAGAAATTAGCATTCTAATCTATTATTGTCCTGATGCTTTTCTTTCTTAAATAAATTGCCTCAGACCTAGTCTGATGGACTTCATCCTTGCACTGTGTGAACCTGAAAAAGTAATCAGTTTCCCCTAAGAAGTATTTCTATTGATAGTTGAAATTGTTCCTTAAGGAAACTGTTTACCTTAAGGTAAATTCTGGATTCGTACTCTCAATCTCATTTGTCTTTCAGAATAATTTGGGTTTAATGACAGGGGAAGTCTTTTGTCTTGCTGCACATTAACAAACATTTTGCTTCATTGGATAAACCTGCTCATGCATTTTTATCTTCCAAATCACCCCAAACCAATCCTGCTTTTAGAGAAACCCATAAAAAGCCAATTACCACCATTATTACATTTTTAATTAAATATAGTATCTCTGAAATTAAATCTTTTCTTGTAACTGCTCATCTTGATTTCTATTCCTTGAACTCACATTGCATTTGAACAGCCGGATCTTTCAGGACCCCATAAGTTTTACTGGAGTGCAGAAATAATTGCAAGAGAAACAAATGGTAACTCTTACCGAGCCTCTATTGATCTTTGATCCCAGTGAGACATTTTTGATGTTAGTACTAACATTTCTTGCCATGGATAAACATTATGCTGACCAACATAGAATTGAAAGTCATCAACTCATAATCGAGATATTTTGGATATAAAAGTTGGTAATTTTATTCAAAGAAGTTAAAAGAAACCCGCAACAGATTATGTGAATATGAAGTCTGGAATTTATAATTAATATCACCCCCTGAGAAAGGGATGAGAGCTGTAAGATGATAGCAAGTGAAGCTTATAGATTTGTGTTAGACAGAGGTGGATTTTTAATTGTTTTTTTTTTGGCATTAGACGCAGTACAAGAAGATATTGAAGGGCAGAGTAAAGGGAGAAGATAGATGCTGAAATCTGCTGGAAGAAATGAGAGGTCATGAGATCAAGGAGGCATGTAGAGGGGCTTCCTTCAGAAGGAGAAGGCTGCCTCTGTGTCAGATTGTGAGCATGATGTCAAGGGAATGAAAGATGAGGAGATAAGAGTAAGAGCTAGGTAAGTGACCTCAAGGATTGTTTTTAAGCAAAATATAAGGGAACCTCTATCTTTGAGAAGGTAAAGGAAAGATGGGTCCTATGAAAAGCCTGTGGTGAGAAAAGAGGATGAACCAGTTGCTATTATGATTGAGAAAAAGGCTTGATTAATGAAGCATAGTATTGTTTGGCTTTAAGAAGAGTTTTATTGTTATTAAATAACTTTCTCAGGGGAAGTATAGAAGATGAACATGATGAAAAAGGACTGATGGCAGAGTTACAGAACCTGGATTTTCATCCCTCCTCTCATGCTTTCTATATGTGTGATCTTAGGGAAATCACTTAACTTTTCTGAACCTCACTTTTATGTGTAAAATGAAAGGGGTGAACTAGATGGCCTTTGAAGTCCTCTAGTTTTTGATCTATGATCTAATAAGATAGGTGGAAAGTGTAGACAAGTCAATTATTTAGCAACTTCAAACCAAAGCCTTGCTACTAAAGAAAAATCAGTTACCTTCTGGTCCAGTACCCCATCTTAATTATCTATATCCCCTGATATCAGAATTGTTACAGAGATGAGAAGTTTTTCCCCAATGCTAATGTCATGGAACTGGGGGATTGTGGAGATGCTGGAAGGAGGACAGTGAGGACAACCTTTATTCTCCTGTGGCATTCTCCACTTTGGCACCATGCAGGGAGAGGTTAGGAACCCACGATTCTTACCTCCCAACTCTCCCTTCAGGGAGGTAATAGTAAGCAGCAATCAGAGATCCTGACATGGTTTTTTGTTGTACAGATAAGAAAAATGAGGAGTGAGATAACCTGAATGACCCTCGATCAGTCAGGCAACAGGCATTTTTGCTTACCCCACGCTAGAAGCTGTGCTAAGCTCTGGGATTCAAAGTTAAAAAAAAAAAAAGTTCCTGCATGTAAGGAAGGACCTCATATTGTAATGGGGGGAAAATATGAAAACGACTTTATATGTTTAAAGGAGACTTTATAAACTTTATATAGTTTAAAGGAGAGTAATTTCTAAGAAAAAGCACCAGCATCTGGTGGAGGAGGGGGCTGGTGAGTGGTAAAAGATCCCTGACAGAAATTGTCCTTCCTCTCTACCTTTGAGTTAGAGGAAAAGCTATTACTTTAACCAAGAAATTTCTCCAAGGCCTTCTCCCATTTCTTCCCTCAAAGAGGAAGAAACCTAAACAAAAAAAAGGGCATTTTCTGCTCCCTAGATTGAAAGTATCTGGCACTGGCTACTGGATGTTCTATAAATCGTGCCTTTTCAACTTTTTACTGTCA
Organism: Pseudochirops cupreus; assembly: GCA_028627135.1. Taxonomy (NCBI): domain Eukaryota; kingdom Metazoa; phylum Chordata; class Mammalia; order Diprotodontia; family Pseudocheiridae; genus Pseudochirops; species Pseudochirops cupreus. The sequence goes on from CM053580.1 coordinate 43,007,444, forward strand.
CCCTGTTGGCAAAAGTCACTAACTCTTGCCTTTTAATCAATGCTAGCTTCCCAGGCAGGGCAGCTAGGTGGTGCCATAGTGCACAGAGTGCTGGGCATGGAGTCTAGAAGACTCATCTTCCTGAGTTCAAATGTGGCCTGAGACATTGATTAGCTGTGTGACCCTGGGTAAGTCACTTAACTTTGTTTGTCTCAGTTTCCTTATCTTTAAGTTGAGCTGGAGAAGGAAATGACAAACACTCCAGTATCTTTGCCAAGAAAACACCAAACGGAGTTATGAAGAATCAGACAGGACTGAAATAATTCAACAACAGCAACAACAAAGTTTCCCAGGGAGAGGTTGGGGGAACTGGTCAGTCTGAGAAAACCAAGAAATCCATCCAGCATTTTGCAAGAAATATACATGGAACCTACAAAATAATTACCGCTCTGCTGCTTAGGAGGGAGTCCCAAAACTGTTGGTTATTCTGTAATCTGTATTCATGAAGTAGGTCAAAGTAGACTTATGAGAGAGGTAAACATACATATTTATACACATACACTCTGCACGCACATATATACACACATATATACGTATATATGTGTGTGTGTATGTCTGTATCTACATATCCATCTTTAGCTCTCCATCTGTATCTCTCCATAAATTTCTCTTAGATCAGAGAACATAAGACTCTCAGGGAAGACAAGCTCAAGAGAAGCAAGCTCCTTGTTGGTATGGACACCTGCTGCTCATCTGCACCTAACCCTCCTTTCAGCAACTTACCAGTGAGTATATTTATCAAACAGGGAACTTTCCTCAGCTTCCTCAATCGCCACACAAACTTCCATACTGACATCTTCTAATACATTAGCTCCTTTGAGGTAATCATTTTCATGGTAGGACATTAATGTTATAATCCCATAAATACTATGTGTGTGTATATTTGTGTATATGTGTGTACTGTTCACAAGTTGCTCATCACTCTAACTAATCCCTCTGCTATTATAACCTAAACTTATTAAATATACAAACTAGCTGAATGCAAAAAAGAAAATACAATGGAGAGAATTACTCCCGAGATCTGATGGGTATTTCTCCTGCTTCTCGGAAGAGAGGTGGTGTTTGCTGGAACCAGCTGAAGTCTACATTGTCAGACATGGCCAATATAATCATTATTTTGTTGTATTTAGCTATATTTAGATGGAAAATTATTATTGGGGAGGATTGATCATTAATTTAGTAAAAAAATACAAATATGACTTAAAAAACAAGCATTTTAGGACTTGAGAGATGATTTACATTGTAGGGCCTACAGTGCATAACTCATGGCATAATACACATGACAGCAAGGCCGTCTGTGGAATGATTAGCATGTAATAGACCAGCGGTTCTCAACTTGTGGGTCATAACCCCTTTGGGGTCCAACAACCCTTTCACAGGGGTTACAGGGGTCACCTAAGACCATCAGAAAACAAATATTTCCGATGGTCTTAGGAACCTCCTCCATCCATCTCCAGGCAGGTCCGCTCACATGCAGACACACCCACATACTAGTATTAAAGGGTGGCAGCATTAGGAAGGTTGAGAACCACTGTACTAGACAAAGAAGGGGACCGATAAATTTATGTCATGATAAACAGGGCCTTCTGAAATGACTTTTGCGAGTTATCTTTTCTTTCCATTACATATGTCTTATTCATTTCCGTAACAAATAGTTAAATTTACCTTCATTCTATCATACATGTATTATTGCATTCAGAGAAAAAGAAAGAAAAAAAAAGGATGCTTGCCAGTGACTGTTCAGTTACCTGGGTGGAGATCTTCCTTTTTATTTGTCATGTAATGCTGGGCTGCATTAATAAACTCTCTTATATGAGGCCCTACCTCCCACCCCCCATGTTTAAAGTCTATGTCTTTCAGTTCTGAAGCGTTGTAATTTAGATCTCTTTTAGTAAACAATATTTTGTTTATATTATTAATCCAAGTTAAAAATAAAACTTTGTGAGAAAGTTCCCTGCTGTGGGCAAAGGATTTGGAGTTTGCTTGGAATTCTAGTAGATGTCTTTATTCTATTTTTATTGATTCCCCATGATTAAACCCCTAACCTAAGTCGCCAAACTGAACAGGGATTACTGATCTCGGGGAGAAGTATATTTTGCTTTGTACTTTATTCTTTTTCTAGATGAAGTTAAATTTGGTTTTTGCTTTCCTTTTTCTTGCTTTGTTTTCCCCGGCCGAGTGTTCTTTGTCTCTTCACAATATATATTATGTTTATCTTTTTATTTTTTTACCTCGATGTCTTAGTTATTGCATAAACACCAATATTGATATTCAGAGCCAGGTGTGGAACTATGAATTCTAATAGCATCCTACCTCATTGTATATTTCAATCCTAGACTTTTACTGGAAGCCATATATTCTTGGAAAGATTTATTCTTCTTTTTGCAACTCATCCACAAACGACAAGGTAGTAACCTTAGAATAAATGACTGTGGGGATGTTTCACCTTGGGCCCTGTGAAAGTAGGTTGTTTTGGTTAATGGCAGATATTTGTGTACAATCATATACACACAGAAATATAGCACAAAACCCATCATACATATGAGGTCACTGCAAAGAAGTGTGTTCTGGCTGAGTAATGGAGCTTGAGACAGATTCTGTGTTCTACTGATGCCCACTTTCTTCCACAACTCCTCTGTTCATCATTGACTCAAAAACAAAGTGTTCTGGTGTTCAACTGCCAGGCTATACTGCCTGAAGTTTTAGTCTTGTCATTTATCTGAACTTGAAAAAAAGTTTCTGGTTCTTTTATTTCATTCCTGTTCTAAAGCAAGGAGAATATGGGACTGAGAATAGGGGAAGAGATATCAGATGTTCAGGAATGACCCGGGAGGAAGGAAGTAGGAATGGCAAGGGTATACTCAAATGTGTTGGGGGAAAGAAATGAAAAATTAAAAAAAAATCAAATAATACACACACATATATACATAAACAAAGGTGCTAAATTATTCTTGCTGAAGCAAAATGTAAAGTTTTTTGATGAAATATTATTCTGTTGACTTACAGTCAACTAAAACAAAATCATAAACCTAGAAGGATCAAGGAAAAAACTTCACAATTACTAAAGCTTGTTGCTAGTCAAAATCATGTTGAAGATTTATTTACAGAATGTGTCTGCCTTGTATGTCCTATAGCCCAATGGAAGCATGTATTGATTTGCTTTCTTGATAAGTTGAATAGAGAAATAAATCGTTCAACTTCTGGAAGTTTTTCTTTCTTTTTTGTGAATGTGACCACTATTTATTTTAATATTCATGTATTTATTTTTTTAACCATTTAAAAATGTTTTCCTCTAAAGTAAAACAGGAATGATAATAGCCTCTCCATCACTGGTTTCTTGTGAGCATGAAATGAGACAATATTTGTAAAGCATTAACCAAAATGCCTACCACATAGTAAGTGGCATATAAGTGTTTATTTGGTTTAGACATATGATTTCATATTATAAGGAATTCCCAGTCTGGAAACTTCCTCTTTTTTAAAATTTTAATTTTCTTTTAGTTTTCAACATTGAATTTATGAGATTTTGATTCTAAATATATTTCCTTCCTCTACTCCCCTCCTCCCAAAATGGCATGAAAGTTTATATAGGTTATACAGGTGCAATCAATACAATCATACTAAACATATTTTCACATTGGTAATGTTGTAAAAGAAAAATCAGAACAAAAGGGGAAAATGATGAGAAAGAAAAAACAAAACCCCAAAAAACAAAAAAGAGAAAATAGTTGGCTTCAATCTACATTCAGACTCCATATTTCTTTCGCTGGATGTGGATAGCATTCTCCATCATAAGACTTTTGGAATTGACTTAGATCATTGCATTGCTGAAAAGAGCTATTAAAGTTAGTCATTGCACAATGCTGCTGTTACTGTGTACAGTTTTCTCCTGGTTCTGCTCATTTCACTCAGTATAAGTTCATGCAAGTCTTTCCAGGTTTTTCTATACTCCACCTGTTCACCATTTCTTATGGAACAATAGAATTACATTACATTTCAATAAAACAACCTGTTCAACTTTTCCCTCCCTAATGGATGGGCATCCCCCAATTTCCCATCCTTTGTCACCACAAAAAGAGCTGCTGTAAATATTTTTGTACATTTGGGTCTTTCCCCCCCATTTTTATAATCTCTTTGGGATACAGACCTAGAAATGGTATTTCTCGGTCAAAGGATATGCACAGTTTTATAGCCCTTTGGGCATCGTTCCAAATTGTTCTCCAGCATGGTTCGATCAGTTAGTTTACAACTCTACCAATAATGCATTAGTATTCCAATGTTGCCACATCTTCTCCAACATTTATAATTTTTCTCTTTTGTCATGTTAGCCAATCTCACAGGTATCATCTGGTACCTCAAAGTTGTTTTAATTTGCATTTCTCTAATCAGTAGTGATTTAGAGCATTTTTATAGGATTGTAGATAGTTTTAATTTCTCCATCTGAAAACTGCCTATTCATGTTCTTTGACCATTTACCAATTGGGAAATGACTTGTATTCTTATAAATTTAACTCAGTTCTCAATGTATTTTAGAAATGATGCCTTTATCATAGACACTGGCTGTAAAAATTTTTGCCCATCTTTCTGCTTCCCTTCTAATCATGGTTATATTGGGTTTGTTTGTGTAAACCTTTTTTAATTTAATGTAATCAAAATAATCCATTTAACATTTCATAATCTTCTCCATCTCTATAGATCTGACAGGTAAACTCTGCGAGTTTTTTTTTCTTTGAAATTTATTTATTTTAAATTTACAACAAAACATTTTTCTTCTCTAAAGAATTTCCACATATTGATGAGAGGGTGGTCATAGAAAGGGGACAGAATAAACATTTATACATAACTTACTATGTGGTAGGCATTTTGGTAAATGCTTTAAAAATATTATCTCATTTCAGGCTCAAAAGAAACCAGTGATGTCGAGACTATTATCATTCTCTTTTTACAGCTGAAACTGAGGTAAACAGAGCTTTTTTTTTTTAAACAGTGTGTATCTGAGGCTTGACTGGAAGTTAGGTTTTCCTAGCTTCCAGTTCAGTGCTTTTTTCATTGTGCCAGCTAACGGCCTCAAGTCACAAGTGCCATTGTTCGAATGGTCTTCGTTGTCTTCTCCTAGGTAGGTTTACCCCCGGTATTGGCCTATTTAACTCATGAACACATATGGGAACATATTACATCCTTGTGAAGGATGATGCACTAAGCCTTGAGCTTAAATGGTTATTGTTGTTTTTTTCCTACTCTGGATTGATCCAAGACCTTAGTAGTAGCATGCTACTAGTGAGTACCTAGAGTCAGATGGCTTGAGTTTGTAATGTAGTGCAGCCACTTTGTAGCTGGAAGACCATGGATATGTCAATCACTCTGATGCTTAGTTTTCCTATCTTTAAATTAGGGCAAGTAATGCTTATACTATGTGTCTTACACAGTTTTTATAAAAGTACATAATGGACCCTAAAAATTATAGATACCAGAGAATTTTGAATTTCACATCAAGTAAGCAGCTATTTTTTGATTCTCAGTATGTACTAGGAAGTCATAATATTAAGCACTGGGAATACAGATAGAATTAGAAATGTATAGTCCGTGCCCGCAAGGAGCTTACCTTGTAAGAGGGGAAGACAACATACAAAAGGAAATTGACAAATGAAGGTAAAAGGATTGAATGAAGGCATCCAGCATGGGACATTGTAGAGAAAGTTTGGAGGGTCAAGAGTGTAGCTTGGTGAAGGATTGAATACTTGGTAAGCACTTAATAAATGCTTATGACAGAATTACAGAGTTACAAGGGATTTCAGAGGCCATGCTTTTCACAAAACTCCATCTTCAAAAGGTTCTATAGGTATTTTCAATTTGAACACTATTTGTCATTAAAAAATGATGTGATTATTTTTCTTACATGTTAGTCAATCATGACTGGTGATTCGTTATCCTTATTTCTTTACTCAAGTTCTCATCTGATGCGTCACCATGGTGTGGAGGTAACCCCAGAATGTGGAAGGCTCTCACAACAAAATGGAGACTCTAGCAAGTTCTACCTACCTGAAAAAACTTCAAGTAATGGCGCTAGGATTAAATGTTCAACTGCCTATCATCCAAAGAACCAAGTAACCCAGTTCAAATTACAAGGCTGACCACAGGATAATAACATTTTTCAGCCATAACAGCTCTCAAAGGTTATCTACCAAGTTGTGGATGGGTTCTCATCAGCTGATGTAGAAGGTGCCAACATCAAATTTAAAACAAAAACCATTGATATGTGAAATATTAATATAACATTATTGTTTTTCCTTTACCTAGATGTTTTCCTTTATTCATATATTCAAAGTTTGATTAATTTATATTATCTCACATTAAGTCAAGGACAACTACAGAAATCCTCCACCACCACCACCCCCAAAACCCTCATTTTTTGATATTCTTTGTGGGCCTTCTACATTGTCATAACCATAGGTATGAGTTGGGATAGCCAGCTACTTAGCTTATGTTTATGTTTTCAAAAGATACACCTCACAATTTTGATGATACACAATTAAGTATATTCTTTGACTATATGCATGTGCTTTTCCTTCTTTCTTTTTTTTTTTTTGGAGGGGCAGTTGGGGTTAAGTGACTTGCCCAAGGTCACATGGTTAGTAAGTGTTAAGTTCCTGAGGTCACATTTGAACCCAGGTCCTCCTGACTCCAGGGCCAGTGCTCTCTTCACTGTGCCACCTGGCTGCCCCATGCATGTTCTTTTCTTTACTGGAAATCTCCTTTTCCTTTCTCTTGGGTATTGCATTACCTTTGCTAGGTATAGCTTGTCAGCTTTAATTTCATTTGTGCTGTCTCTTTTGAATATCTCCCTTGGCTATTTCTGCTGCTCTCAGAGTCATTGAGTTTCTCTCTGTCACCATTCTCTCTGTGACCTGCTATCACATTCCACAGCAGAACTGTTTGCATTTTTGTCTCTTGCTCTAAACAACTGCGTTCAGAAACGGAGCAAGGTAAATCCAGCAGTACCTTCAGACTAAGATTTGTTTTCCTTTGTCTTTCTCCTACTACCAACTAACAGTCCTTGGACCTCGCTAACTATCTGACTGTAAGTTAGAGAATTATTTTTAACTTATCAAAACCCTTATTTGTCACTTTGTGGATTTTTCGCAACCTTTTTGGGGCTCCACTCAATAAAATGTCTAAGGAGGTTTTTTTTTTTCAAATTGGTGCTAATTATCCCCTCTCAATCTTTTATTTGTACCTGATTGTACCAAAAATAAACCTGGGGGAGGAGTCGAAAGAACTAGTAAAACAGATGAAATTATACTTTTGCTTTTGTTTTATATTCTTGCCTTTACTATGCCTTCCACATAAGCAACAAAATCACTTGCTGCTTATTTAAAATTCTGAATTGCACAAAACTCCTCATAACTCGATGCTAGTTTGAGATAGCTAAAATACTGACATTTTTGGACACTTGATATTTTTCTTGCCTTCCTGAAACTTTCTTTACCTTATCTGATGCCACTGGGCCTGACAGGCTTACGATTAACTCTGTCTGGAGCCTATATCTTGCTATTCTGACCATTAGAACTCTTCCATTATATTTGTACTAGGGAATCCATGACAACTTGGAATTCAGTCCTTAAGTAGATCTAGAGCAAATTGGTTTTAATTTTACAGAACATAGTCTCTCTTTGCTAAGTTTGAGGTCACTGATTGGCCTTTAATACCCTACCCAGGGTTTAAATGATCATTGCCTAAATTTCTGCTTCTTCCTCTTCCCTTCATGTATCATAAGATTATAATATCACATGAATTAGCCCTTACAAATGATCTATTTGAATTCTTCCATTTTACAGATTTTTAAGAGGTGCTAGAGTTATTATTATCACTTATGGAAGAAAAGGTACCAACACCATTGCATTACTGAAGTTCACAAGACATCTCCTTTACTGATACAGCCATTCCTGGGGCCAAAAGAATCCTTACAAATATTGAAGAACAAACTACTACATCCCTGAGCACTGAGCCTACATGACCACAAAATGTTGAGTTCCTTGGAGATGAATGAAGTGAGGCAGAAAATCAAAGTACTCACTGCATCTGATCAACCAAAGGGTCATAGCCCCTGACTCCTAGGATGCAAACATCACATACACTAGGCTTTGAAGTCACAGGCAGCAGCAGCTCTATTAAAATTAAAGATATCACACATTCTTAGAGGGGAAAATGTAGATCTGCACAGAACTTCTTTCTAAATTCTACCTTCTAAGTTGTGACTGGGAAATCTGTCTGCAGGTCCACATGGACCAGCTTTGCTTTGGTTTGATGTGGACTTCCTGTTTATGTTGTGACTATCTTCAGGGGTTATGGGAAATAGATGTGCCTTTATATCAACACCCATCCTTACAGAGAAGAGAATTTCTCTCAGGGCTTTGAGTTGACCTTAATGAAATTCTTTGGATAGCACCACCTCAGTATGATGACCAAAGTCTTTCTGTCATATATAAAGTCTGTGTTACAGAGTCCTTAACTCTATGTTTGTGTGTGTGTGTGTGTGTGTGTGTGTGTGTGTGTGCGCGCGTGCGTGTGTGTGTATGTGTGTGTTGGAATCCTTTGTCAGTCTAGTTGTTTATACTATTGCTTATAGATGTCTTCTTGTAAAATTGAAGGGAATAATAAATTTTGGTGAGAATAATGCTGGGAATAATGGCTGGCTTAACTCAGGAAATTTTTGAAGTATCTCAGAGCTTTTAAAGTTAGAACTAAAGATTCTATTCTCAAAGTTTGGGGGCAGGGCAGAAAGAATCTCTAGCACCTTCCTCTGATCACTCTTTAACATGTTCATGGTTTTCTTTCAATAGAATGCAAGGTCCTTGGATGCATAAATTATTTTCTTTTTTATGTTTTCATGAATTAACACCAATAAATCAACCTAATTCACTGCATATCCTTGTTCAAAGTAACTAGATTGCCTTAGCGATGTCTGGGCCATTCCATTAGCACAGTTGAAGTTTATTTTAATAGATTGTCATTTGCATGGGGGCAGCACCTGGGCATAAAAACAACCCTTGGGTAGTAGTTCACTGAACATGCAAATTCTTCCTTGTAGTTCTCATGATTTCACATCATGTTGTGCTGTTTCTTACTCAGCTATTTCTGACCGTCAGCTCCAATTACATTGTAATGCTTTCCAGTTTTCCCTTCTTAATAATCTTGCATTTATCTCTCCACTCCATCATCCCCAGGGAAGTCTTATCCTTAGGCATCGATCTGGACCGTTCTGAGCATGAACTATCATTGTCAACTTAGACCCTTCCTAGTGTCCAAGTTTCAGTCCCATCTCCAGTGCCTCATGATCACTGTTATTTCTCATTATTGACTCAGAATTTGGGAAATTAGCGTATCCAAAGATTTAGTCAACCCTGTTAAAAGTCTGAGACCACCAGTTATAATCTATTATCTTATATTTTTACTCTGATCATTTTTCATTTATCATTCCAATACCTTTCCCATCCTTCTCTGTTTTTACCTATGGCATATGTGTACTGTACCCTTGCCTAGATTCTAGCCCTGTATGCCTTATATATTCTGACTTGTACCCTGTAATCAGGCCTTAGTCAGCTATATAGCTTACCCCCTGAACTGGTCTGATCCCTGCTTATCCAACCTTATCTTCACCTGAGTCCCATCTTTGCGTAGCTGTCTTTAGATCTCAGTTTTCTATCTTTTGACTTTGAGTAATTCCTGCCAATTCTCCCTTCTGTATCACACAAGAAACAACAGAAATGCCTTCAAACTAAATCTGAAGAAAATGTGAGCAATTAATTTGCTTAATCTAAACAGAATACCTGCTTCTTTCCTGCCAGTGCTAGAGGCATCTGTCATGCAGACCAATCCAAGGAAAACAAACAAAAGCAAGCAAACAAATAAACAGACACAGAAACAAAGCATGATATTGCAAGATACGGCAAAGGAGAGACATAAAAAGGGGGAAACATTCAAATATTGAGTTTTGATCAGAGGAAATTATATTTCATCATTATGCCAGTGCTTGTATTTAAAAAATCTCTTAACAAAAGATTGAGATTTTCACAAGGGCTCTTCCTCACTCATAAGATTCTTTGCAGCACTGTTTTCAAAGAATGATGAGACATACCACTTAAGTAAAGAAAAAATTATTATGTGCTATTTTTTCAGACAAGGGACAAATGCAGTAAATCGTTTATAGGAAAGCATGGCCGGATCATAGAACATAAAGATTAGGCCTCCCTGGAGTCTGCCCTGTAGCATCCCTTTTTCCAATTTAATCACAGTAGCACCATACCTTTCCTGCTTCCTACTGAGTAATTATGGGCCAGGCCCCTCAAGATTATTTTTAATCCACCATTAATGACAGTGTAAATTTAGTTCCTTTCATGTTCTCTTATTGAGAAGTAATTGTTTATGTTAAATTTAGAATTGTAGAAGAATCCTGCCTGTCCGAAAATATCTCCTTCCCTAAATTCATAGATAAACTCTGGTTAGATTTAACTGAATCAAGAAACCATAGGATTATGGTAAAGATGACAAAGTTCAATGTATTTAGTTTAAAAATAAGGAGTTTGTATTGGATGATTTAGTCCCTATACAGAGGTATATCTGGGCAATATCAATACAAAAGAGAGAAATAAACCATAAAAACCAAAAACGGGAAAAAAAAGAAAGGAGAGCCAAAGTCTGAACCTTGCACTTTCCCCATTCTGCACTTCCAACAATTCAGGTTATTCAGAAAATACGGGAAGGAGGAATATGCATGTGCAAAGAACACTAATTAAACTTTTGGATAACTTTTGGGCTGCTGTAATCAGGTAAGATTTGGACGTGATTTCAGAATACTGTCACTCTTTGATCTTTAAGGACATAGTGCTTTGAACACTGAGATTTAAACATCTGCAGATCTTTCTTCAATGTTTCCCATCCAATCCCATATCGTACAAGTTGCATATTCGGCCACATTTTTAAAGCCAATGCTAATATTAATACCCTAATATAGTGCTTTACATATTTCTTATTCTATACTCACAACATCCCTTTGAAATATATCATGAAAATAATATTATTTTTATTTTTAAAATGAGGAAAGCTTATCTAAGAAATATAAAGAGATTTGCATGGTTATTGTCAGAGTCAAGACTTGAAAATAGGTACCTTTTCTCCTAAACTGTGTAGACTCCAGTCCCAGAGACATTGTAGTCCTCAAATTATGATTGGTGCATCATATATCATGTTTTATGTGTTGGAAATAACCTTTTATGGTAGAAAATCATGATGTCAAGAGACGTATTGTAATGGTTAAGTGTAATCTAAATTAGCATAAAGCATGCATTAATATTCTCTAAGGTTTTGAGGGGAGATGACTGACTTTACAAAATGTCTTTTGCTGTAATGATTGAGTTCCCTAAGCTACAATCTCATGGCTCTATGATTCTCTCTCTCTCTCTCTCTCTCTCTCTCTCTCTCTCTCTCTCTCTCTCTCTCTTCCTCTCCCTCTCCCTTTACAAATTCAAATCAAAGAAATTTTTCTGAGCTACATCTGCAAAATCAGGCTGTCTCCCAAAACTGTGCATCCCAAAGTGTCCTTGAGATATGTCCTATCTAAGTAAATCTGTGTCTGGAATAAGACTCCTTTTCTTTTGTATTTGCTTTCTTAAAGAGTTGCTTTTGTTCTAGGTTTAGAATGTTCTGAGAATTTGGTCGTGTTAGGAGCATCCATTCCTGAACACAGTAGTGGTAGTATTATACCTTGAGAAAACAGTGGCAAAGGAATCTATTCAAAAATGGGTAGCTGACTGTAACTACTTGTATATTGCCACCACTTTAGTCCAAGATCTAACATAGATGACACATTAGTGAATGGAAGAAGAGGGGTATGCTTCATTATAGCTGTGCTTTATATTGGTTTGCTTTGTATCAGACCATTGTTAAGAAAGTTTTATTCTAGTATGGAGGTTTAGGTTTCCTTTTCTCACAAGGATAGGCTCATTAAACCCTCTCCAGTGTATCTGGGAACAATGTTTTTGTTTGTTTGGGGACAAGACATTCTTCTTCTGTTGTATCCCCAGATTTCCAGATATTGAAAAACTCAGTCACCTACATAAAGAAAGGAAACACAAAAGAGAGAAGACCCCATCCCAGGTAAAACTTGCCTAATGAGGACATGTGCTTAAGTCACAGTATTAGACTGGACGTAATGCAACTTTTATCCTACCCCAACCCAACTCCCTAGTCAGAGTTTAGAATAGTACTCGTGATATGAAGCCTGATAGGACTAGAGAGGTAGAGGGGTGGGTACCATTTTTGTATATTCCCCTGAGCTAAAAAAAAAAAAAGGGTACACTTTAACTTTACAAATGTTAAGACCAGGATGCTTATTACTTCAGTATCAGGATATCATCACTTTAGAGAAGGAAGGTTATAAGTCCACCTTTCTCATTTTGCTGATGAGAAAACTGAGGTCCAGGTAAGTTAGATCTATCAAAAAACTTTAGTATGAGGTTGTTTCATGGCTAAGGTAGCCCTACAGCATTGAATTCCATGGGCAACATTAATGAGAGACTCCATTAAATGTGCCATTTTTTTTTTACTTGCTGACATTAAGGTAGTTTCTGCCCCATTCTTAAAACAACAGTAATTGATCTTGCTCTTTAGACCTATATTTTTACTCTTTTAAAAGAATCTTATGTTTTAATGGAATTTTCACAGATTCTTATGGCTAGAAAGAACTTTGTCTATTTCAGTCTATATCTGATCAAAAATCTCCTCTACAAAGAAAATCCTAATCCAAGATCTTTGACAAATCTCTGGCAAAGAAGTCACTAAATAAACGATTGTTTGAATGATGATTTGAATTGAACTGATTACCCAGCCTCTGCTTGAATAAGATCCCTCTTGAATGAGGGAGAACCTGCTGCTTTCTAAGGGAACCCATTTCACCCTTGGACAGATCTTGAGTTAGAAAGTCTCTATTATTACCCGTTCTGATTCCTTACATCTAGTTGAATTCTACTTCTCTGTAGCATAGACTTTCATTACTCCTAGTTCGGCCCTCTGTGGCCAAGCAGAACAACTCCAATATCTCATATATTTCAAAGTCCTTCAAATACTTAATCTCTATTCAACTTGTTTCTTTTCTCACCAGTTTGTTTCTTCTCCTCAAATTTCTGCCAGGGGCTCATCTTTTATGTTCTATCTTACTATTTATTTTATTCATGGATGGCATTCTGTAGTAATTCATGCTAATTTATGTTCACCTACACTGCAGAAGTGCTTTGTAAATAAAATCCATATGCATTATTAGTTAATTCTTTATGCTTGGTCACCAAAAGATTTCCAGTCTTTTCCTCAGGGAATTAATCCAAAGAACATATTTCCTTCAACTCATCCTCTATCTATTTCTCTAGCTAACAGAAAAAAGCAGCCAGATGTACTCAAAGATTATCACTGGCTATCATCCCTGCCAGGAAAAATATGAATTAATTTACTGAACTGCCATATGTATTGGTGAGCTATAGTTCACGTTAAAGTTTATCTCCCTTCATCCCAACCTTTCAAATCAACTCAAGGAATAGAATGTTATGTGAATTGAATCCCAATGATTTCTCTTGCTTTAGGCTCCTATTCAGTTTTTTTAATCACAAGCCACCATTTTTACTGTCAGAGTGACCATTGAAAATTTCAAAGGCATTGTTCTGCTCTATTCTTTGTATATGTCTAAGACTTGTTTGCAAAACAGGACGATCTCAGAAAAACAACTGAAAATGTATCCTAGGCAACAGAATAAATTCAGATGTGCTTCTTGGGAAGAAATTACATTTGTAATAAATTATAAAAGAGATAATCCTGCCATATTATTCAGTGGGAAAAAAGTTACATTGAGAAAACTGGAGAAAGAAATCATTTTCTTTTACGGTATAATAGTATACTTATATATCCATTTATGCATTTACAAACATGTGTATACCTGCACATGCACCTCTACACGTGTATGCACACATCTACATATACATGTATGTATACATGCATATATATGTATACATCTCTGTCCCTATATAAATCTGTATATTTGTATCTATATCTATATATTACATATATCTATATCTTTATGAACTATTCTTTAACTTCATAAGTTTGGGTAGTTCTCAGTAAGACAACTATTCTGAAAACATATAGTATGAGAAAGTTAATGGGGGGAAGTAAGAAGTTAATAGATTTACACAGAACCACAGAGATAATAATGGTCAGAGACATAACATAACTTCAATGCTTCCAGATTTCAAGGTCAAATCTTTATCCTCTCTGGTACACTTCCCTTTGTACATGCTTGTGTGTATGTATATACATAAACCTCTGAGTATATATTAATGTACATATCCACAAATAAATGACTGGATGAATGAAAAGCATAAAAGCACTTATTATGTATCAGACATTATGCTAATTGATGTGGATAAAAAGCAAAGGCAAAAAAAAAACAGTATCAAGATCATATTTACATTCTAATGGCAGAGACCTCATATGCATGGATCAGTACATACAAGATAAATACAGATTAAATGGAAGTTAACCTCAAAAGGGAAGGCTTTCCCTGCTGGGATGCTGACACTTAAAAATCCCTAAATCCTGCCTTTGAGCCACATTGACAACATGCCTTTAGGCAACTCACTTATTCTTTTGGTATCCTAGGCAACTCATATGAAATTGCATGATTCTTGTGGCTTCATGCACCAGTGCATAGAATTTCTTCATATTTCTCCTTTGGCAGTGGGGAACAGTGAAGTCATAATGAGATACATGCATATACTTAGGTGCACATGTGCATGTCTATAGCCAGTGATGGTTTTCTTTTAAAAAAATATTATCTTTTACAGTTTCAAAAATTTTGAGTTTCAAATTATCTCACTTTTTCCAGCCCCTTCCCCACACACTGAGAAGGAAAGAATATGATGCCCATTATATATGGGTATTCAAGCAAAAACTATTTCCATATTAGCCAGGTAGCAAAAAAAAAAAAAGCAAGAAAAATGAAGAAAGTGAGAATATTATAATTTGATTTGTACTCAGGGTCAATCACTTCTCATTCTGGACTAGATAGCTTTTTTTCATCAAGTGTTCTTCTGAATTATCTTTGGATCATTGCATTGATGAGAGCACTTAAGTCTTTCACAGTTGATCGTCATCACGATACTGCTACAACTATGTAAAATGATATCTAGGTTCTGTTTACTTCACTTTGCATCAGGTCATATAGGTCTTCCCCATTTTTTTTTCTAAAATCATCACCTTTGACATTTCTTATAAGACAAAAGTATTTTTTCACAATCATATGACACAACTTGAGCTATTCTTCCATTGGTGGGCATCCAATGAATTTCCAATTCTGTGCCAAAACAACAACAAAAAAGATATAATGGAAATATTTTTTTCAATAAAGTAAATTTCTCTTTTCTTTGATCTCTTTGAGATATAGACCTAGTAGTAGTATTACTAGGGCAGGTGGGTTGCACAGTGAGTAGAGCACTGGACCTAGAGTGAGGAAGACTCATCATTCTGAATTCAAATCTGATCACAGATACTTATTTGTTGTGTGACCCTGGACACTTAACCATATTTTCCCAAATTTCCTCATCTGTGAAATGAGATGGAAAAGGAAATGACAAACCACTCCATCTTTTGCTAAGACAGCTCCACAAGGGCTTATAAAGACTAGTATATGGTTGAAATGACTGCACAACAACAAGAAACAATGACAATAAGCAGCATTAGTGTATCAAAGGGTATGCACAGTTTTATGGTTCTTTAGGGATAGTTCCAAACTGTTCTCCAGAATTTTTGGACCAGTTCACAACTTCACCAACAGTTGATTATTGTACCTATTTTCTCACATCCTCTCCAGAATCTGATATTTATATAGAAGTCAGATGATACCTTAGAGTTGTTTTAATTTGCATTTCTCTAATAGGATAATTATTTTAGAGAATTTTTATATGACTAATTATAAAGCTTTAGTTTCTTCTCAAATCTGCCTATTAATATTTTCTGACCATTTATCAACTGGAGAAGGGCTTTTATTTTTATAAATTTTACTCAGCTCCATACATATTTGATAAATGAGATTTTAACAGAAAAAAATTACTATAAAATTATTGATATTACTTCATTGCCTAAGATACTCTTTAAAAAAATATAGTTTTCATGCCTGTCTTTTCAATTACATAATTTTTTTGCATTTGCTTTAATAATAATAAAGGTTTTAGGAGTTACACGTATTATCTTCCAGTAAAGGAATATAAACATTTAACTTTACTGAGTCCTTGTGATTTTACTTTCATGTTTACCTTTTAATGCTTCTCTATAGTCTGGTGTGAATGTTAAATTTTCTATTCCACTCTGGTCTTTTTATCGGGAACTCTTGGAAGTCCTCTATTTCATTAAATATCAATTTTTGCCCTGAAGGATTATACTTAGTTTTCTTGAGCCGATGATTTTTTCCCATGATCTTAGCTCCTTTTCTTTCTGGAATATTACATGCCCAGCCCTTCACCCCTTTAACTTTGAAGCTGCTAAATCTTATGTGATCCTGACTGTGGCTCAATGATATTTAAATTAGTATTTTCTAGATGCTTTATAATATTTTCTCTTTTTCTTGGGAGTTTTCAAATTTAAGAAAATTATCCCTAAAAGATTTTATTTTGGGAGATGATTGGTGGATTCTTTTATTTTCTATTTTACCCTCTAGATTTAAGGTATCAGGGCAGTTTTCCTTTATTATATCTCAAAATATGTCTAGCTTCTTTTTCCTTATCCGGAATTTCATGTAGCCCCATAATTCTTAAATTATCTTTCTTCAATCTATTTTCTAGTTCAGTTGTTTTTTTTTCTCTATTATTTCACTTTACATTTCTTTTGACTTTTATTGTGTCTGTGCATATCATGGATTTATTAGCTTCCACTTGCCCAATTCTGCTTTTTAAGGAATACTTTTCTTCAGTAAATTTTTGTCCCTCTTTTCCTACTTGACCAATTCTGTTGTTTAAGGTGTTATTTTCTTCAGTATCTTTTAGGTCTCTTTTACTAAGCTGTTAATTGTCTTTTCATAGTTTTTGTTATCACTCAAATTTCTTTCTTCAATTTTTCTTCTCCAGTTCTTGTCTCTTTCTTTGACTCATTCAGCAATGCTTAGTAGGCTTTGGTACAATTAGCATTTTTTTTTCTTTGAGACTTTGTTTGCAGCTCTTTTCTTCCTCTGAGTTTGTGTCCTGGTCTTCCCTGACACTAGGGTAACTTTTTATAATCAGGTTTTATTATTTTTTTTTTTTTGCTGTTGTTTGCTGGTTTTTCTACCCTTCTTCTTGCCTTTGACCTTTATTTTAAAGTTGGACTCTTCTCACATGGGAGTCGGAAGATGCTCTAAAGTTTCAGGTTTTTTGTGCTGAAGTTTTCAGTTAGTTCTTGGGATTGGGAATTTTTGGTGTTTAGAAGCTTGTGTGATCTGGGGAGAGGTTTAATCACTGCTTTCCTGCTCTTCTCTCTGGTCTTTAGTGAGGAAGGGCCATTGTTCCTCTGTGAGCATAAGTACTAGTACTCTTCTTGGCCCTAGAACTGGGGCCTATGCTACTACTCCCTTGTGAATGACAACAAATGCCCTTTTCAACCCTAGAACTGTGACTAGTTCTCTTCAGCCACAAGTGTGAATATTCATCTCTTCTCTGGAACTGAGACCTGGAACTGTGTATTGGAAATGCAACAGGATCCTGCCCTCAACCATAACTCCCCATGTAAGTTCATTCTCATCAGTTGGTCCATCCCCTTTCCATTTTGGGGCTAAATGCTCCTGAAGCTGCTGCTCCTGCTGTCATAGCCACCTCCAAGGTCCACTGGCACCACATGTGCTCCAGGAAGACCCCCAACCCAGTGTCATAGACTTCTACTGTTGACCTGTTAAGTTGTCTTGCACTGGAAAAATATCTCATCCCTATTTTTTGCTAACTCTGCTACTCCAGAATTCAATTTGAGGCAATGTGTTAAAGTTGTTTGGAGGGGAATTTAAAAAAAAAAAAGGTCATCAAGATTTCTGTCTTTACTCCAGCATCTTTTCTCCCGGCCCCCCACCCCCGTTATTGATACTTTTCATATATGAATGCCAGATTAATCACTTTATTTTTATTTTTATTTTTTTTAATTTTATTTATCAGTTTTTTTTATTTATTAAATTTTTTT
>CM053580.1:43026216-43046853 GCA_028627135.1 Pseudochirops cupreus
GAGGCTGGGAACTCCTCCTATTTACTTCTGGCTGACTGGATAGGGAGGACTCCAAGACCAAGGCCCAAGATGGTGATCCGGATCCAGGCTGCTCAATGCGAGAGCCCTGGCCTGAGAACAATAGCTCAGTCCCCCTGCTGCCTGCAGGCCGCGGGCGGGAAGCTGCAACGCCGAGGCAGGTGCAAAACCTCTGCCTTGCGCTTTTCTGCTCTGGAGGCCTTCTGGCCAGACTGCTTATCTCCCCCTTTCACAATTCCCACTGTCAGCTGCTGCTAATACACTCACCTGAGAGGCTCCTCAGCTCCTCCTGTCCAGCTGCCCCCGGGGCACAGCCACGGCTTCAGGCCAGGCTGGTTTCGGTTCGCAGTGCTGATATGGTTCCTCGTAGCCGAGTTGACTTTAGTGGGAAGTATCTTTGTGTGCATTTTGGAGTTCTAGGATTGGTTTAGAGTCCTATTTTATGGGTATTTTGGGGTGGCTATGTGAGAGCTGCGATATGTTGCTGCTGCTACGCCACCATCTTGGCTCTGCCCCCAGATTAATCACTTTTGTATTTCTGCCTCATAAAATTGTTGTATGGATAAAATAATGTAATGTAGTTGTAGATATTTATATATATTGACATGCTTTGAAAATGCTTAAAACTCTATATTAATTGTAGGGACTAATCTGTTATAGTATTAGTACATACACATACATATGAATGGAAAAAAATATTTTGTTTGAGTCACTTTCCTGGGCTGAAGTTTTACTATCTTTATTCTCCTGGTAATTATCAAATACCAACATCACGTGCAATATGCACATTTCAAACTCAGCTTTCTTTTTGCTTTTTAGGTTTTTAAAAATTTTATTTTTGTAAACCTTTAAATTTTGTATTTTTAAAACCTAAATACAAAATAAGAAAAGAAAAAAAAATCACCATGTACACAGCAGACCATCAGAGAGGATTCAGTATGAAATAATAAATTTCCATTCCAAGAAAACCTATGTAATAAAAATTTCACATTGTTTTCAAAGCTGCCCAGCTTTTCTTTGCTCCATTGTTGGTTTTATTTGTTCTCTACTGTATACTTTTTACTTTCTTTTACACCTCCTTGTCTCTTCTATCCAATCAGCTTGCTTATTTATGAAAGGAGACAGAAGGAATGGGGATTACATGCCTTCCAACTAATTAAGTAGCAATATGGTAAGAAATAATTTTAACTGTTCAAGATGGCCTATACCGTCTGAATGCAGAAAGAAGTGTGAGTCTCTTTTATTAGGGTCAAGAATTTAACAAGTATTTGAAGACTTTAAATAAAATATTTAGCAGTAGCTCAGTAAAAAATTTGACCATTCCATTGGTTGAAGATACTAAATTCTAAGTTCCTAAGCTCAGAATTTGAAGAAACAGATACTTGTGTCTGTAGCAGATGAAATCACCAGTTTGGTGAAGTAAGCTTGGAGTGAATTAAGATGTACAACTCTCACTCTGCTGTTCTCCACTGCAATTGACTTAGTTAGTAAAGAGATTGAATATGAGCAGGAAAGTCTAGCCAATAGCAGGAAAAAAAAACATATACCAAACTATATATAAAAAACAGGCAAATGTCGGCATATATAAATGCTGAAAGACATTCAAACAGAGAGAAAAGCAAATTCAAAGAATGTGACCTTTTGTAGATGAAATGAATGCTAGCTATGGATTCAAGAAAGGACTAGCAGGTCATTATGTACCAAGATCTTTGAGTATCCTTTTTGCTAGGCATGTATCCAGTGCATATGCTTCACTACCATTGCACTCTAAGTTTGAACCCATTCCTTCCATGCATCTATTTTTCTTTGCATGTCAAAGACTTTGGGATGAAGGTTTTGTACTAACTGTTCTTACTATATCATAAGCGTAGCATAAGGAGTTTGTGATTAAAAGTTCAAGGACAGGAGGGAGGGAGGGAAGAGGGGAAGGACAAAGGCCAAAAGGGAAGAGAGAACACTAGAACCAGACAGAAAGAAGAGAGAGAGAGAGAGAGAGAGAGAGAGAGAGAGAGAGAGAAAGAGAGAGTCTGTTATTTTGTAATTTTCTCTCAGCTCTCAGCAAATTTGGGATGAAACAGTCTGGAATAAATAAGGATAAAATAAGTCTCTTGAAACATAAGTTTGTTTAGAGTGAGTTTATAATAAAGATTATTGTATTTCCAAGTCATATTCCCAAGATTCTCAAACATGAATAATTAATTTAAATTATATTATTGATTTAGGGGTGGGGCAACATAGGGAGAGAGACCATAAATCATCTCTAGCAAATCAGGACATCAAATCCTCTGTGAAAAGTTTCCCAGATTCCAGAAAGACTAAGGAAGCTGACTATAGTCATGTAACAATGTGAAAAAAAGCAGAATGCAAACCCATTTTCTGGACTCAAAAGTCCAGCCTGTTGTCATCTACACCAAACTATTTCTCCTATAACTAAACAATCAGTTCAAATTTAATCTTAAAAATTAATCTGTGTTCCAATATATACTGTTTTCTACCAGGTAATAAAAAAAAAACATTTGATGCATTCATATTCATTCTACCCTATTTTTATTTTGGGGGGGGGGGAAGAGAAAAATATATTCATTAGAGATTTTAAAAGATTTTTAGTCTAAGAGGAATTTAATAGAGGAAAGACATATGTAACCAAGGATAGTGAACCAAAGAATATATCTTATTGTTATTACTGTAATAGTAAAATACAGATGCTGTTAGTACTATTACTCTAATAATAAGTGCCCCACATTTAGTATAAAGCTTGCCAATTTTCAAACTACTATCATGTGAATGATTCCATTTCATATTCCAAGTTCTATGAGGTATCAGACAAGAGTGAATAGTCTACTCTTTCTCACACCAAAATTTAAAGCTCTCATTCTTTCTTGCTGAGAAATTTTTTTTGAATATTATATGTCTATTCCAAGAGACAAATATTTACTCCTGGAGGAAGGAGTTGGAATTTCAAAAGATTTTTCAAGGAAATTCCTCCAAGCCACCCTATGACATTCTTGACCTACACATGTAGCATGGTCTTCAAAGCCAGCATTAGTGTTCTATTGTCCTATATAAAGAATGAATGAGTTTTTTTTTTCTTTCCCCAGTCTTTAAGAAGAATACAGAATTCTTTAGCTTTGTTTGGGGGGATCAGCTACCTCTGGAGTTCATCTCTTCCACAAACCTCTCTCTAAATGGGAACATGAGCAGATGTTGTAGTCTTTTCAAACAACCGTAAAGCCCTATAATAGATCTTAACTGACATATCTGACTCACTCAAGATGCATTAAAGCCGATCCTGACAGCCAGTTGTTAATCACACCTCAGAAATCAGCCAGTCCTTCAAATAAGGGACTAATTCATTGTTTTTGTTTGGTAAGAATTAAGAAAGTGAGAAAGTTTCAGTAATATATATTAAACTTGAAAGTAGAAGACATATATAGCCCCCCCAAAAAAAGCTGTTTGTTGAATAAATATCAAGATACCCCTAGATTTAATTAAACTTAATAATGATCCACAAAAGTGCGGATCATATGCTTAATGCACTACCAAGGTGACATGAGTCTTAAAATGTGTTTTCTTTGCTGTGGCTCTTGCTGCTGCTGCTATTGTTTTATACAGATGATGGATTTGCAGGGATCCCCTAATATACTCATATATACCATATATTTAGAGGATGGCTAAATGGGCTAAATGGTCTTCATTCATCCATTCAACACACCTAACCCCTCCCAACTCTAGGACAGTTTTTCTTTCAAAAGAATTGAGACCATCCTCAAGTCTGGATTGGCTCAGTGGGAAAAGGGTTTAGACAGTAGATATCACAAAGCAGTGGAGCTGAGCTCTGGGCATGCATTCCTGACTCTTGGCTGCTGAATATCAATGTTCTAATCAGGCCTAGCAGCTTCCTCAGGTGAATAAATTGGAGGCATCCTAACACCTAATCTTGCTAAATAGCCTTCTTCTGCTACGGCTAAGTACTTTTCTTTCTTTCTTTCTTTTTTAAGTACTGAATAACATTCATGTGTTGAATTTTCTGCAGATTTCAAACCTAAACTACAAGAAGACTGGTCAGATACAGACCTAGCCCAGAAACACACCTAAGATTACTAGTTCTTGGTGTTTCAGTGACTATTCCCCCTTCTTTGTGACTATTCTGCACAGAAAGGGTCAGCAAACAATGACTCATGGGACAAAGCTGGCCCACTCCCTGTTTTTGTACACACATGAGTTAAGCATGTTTTGTTTTTTCACATTTTTATTTGACAATTTTTTGTTTTAAAATGTAAAATGTTCTATTTTGAACCTTCTTGTCTCGGGGGCTGTCCACAAACACGCAACCGAGGGGCTGCAGTTTGTTTCTACTATATAGAATTGAATTGAAAAATATTAATGTATGAGGAGTCTTATGATCTTTTATTTAAGCTTTAAACCCATTTGGATTCTATTTGCAAGACATCTGGCAAATAAGTGCTCATTAGGTAATTTGTTTGTTTGTTTTCCAGATATACTCCCATCTCTAGACAGGAATCTCTGGCCATCTTCTTAGCCAGTCGTTTGCATACCAATATAATATAAAAATGTGAAAAAAACAAAACATGCTTAACTCATGTGTGTACAAAAATAGGCAGTGGGCCAGCTTTGTCTGTTTTTAAGTTTTTATTATGATCTGTCCTTTTTCTTCCCTCATTTCTTCATGTAACACTCTTCTTTTCTTCCCCATCCTGACAAGAATTACCTACTTTTCTCAAGTAAGAATCCCCCTTACTCTCCCCACCACCACCGCTATAGAAATCTTACTTTTGTTTCCTTTGGAAATCCTCCATTCTACCTAATTATGCGGACTCTGGGGTGTGGATACATGGATTTTTGAATTCCTTTTCCCCTAGGAAGGCATTAATCCTATATTTGGAAAACAGATTCCATCATGCAGCTGCTGCCAAAATACAAACAATTCACATTCAAGACAAATCACTTGCCATTTTCTCCCAATATATATAATTGCTGAGATCTTCAGGCCTGTTCTCCTATCTTTCTATGGGTGTTTACACTTCAACGCTAAGCATTGGACAATGCTACTGAGATTAATTTTGTTTGTTTGTTTTTTTCCTCAAAACTCAATGGCCATAGTCACATCTATTTCACCTTCAGGATTGAAGGAATTTCATGACTATTTAATTCGCACAATAACATATACACCATTTTACTTGATCATTTATTTATTCTATTTACCTTACCTATCTTGCCAACTAATTTCTCCCTCTTCTCTCAAAAATCTCTTGAATTTCTATGCCTGAACATACAGTGATCCACCTTAATCCCTCTTTGCCTTTCTTAATTATTTTTTGTCCTGTAATACCTTTTGGATCAGAATCTGGATTTATAGATAGTTTTCCAAATTTTCCTTAGGCTTTCCCACATTTTGCCTACTTTTTCTTCCCCCAAATCACCTTACTTTACGAGTCCAAATCCTTCCCAGTCACATTTAAGATTTTATTCTCATTACTTTTCTCAAGCTCTTCTTACTTCTCCTGTTCCTTTTCCTACAACCTTCCTTGAAGCAAACTAAAAAAGAACTTCATTCAATATCTAGAAAATAGTAAATACTTAAGAAAGATTTATTCATTGAATGACTGATTGAGTGATTTAATTGAGATCTCTTGTAGGCAGGAAGGTCTGATAGGAGTCTATGGCAACAATCAAAGCAGATAGTAATTGGAGACTATTCTTTCTATGGTGGTATCAGTAGGAATAAAAATAAGGGGATAGATACAGGAAATTATGTGGAAGTATAGTCCACAAACTTTAATCCATGGGATTGTAAAGGAGAGGATGGGAGAAGGAATATTATAGCAGTAAAGTTTCAAATATGAGTGATATGGAAATTGGAAATGTCAACGAGATAAAACAACTTATTGGAGGCCATCAATCAGAACAATGGTTAAGTATAATGCACGTGACAACCTAAAACATTTGTGTCCTCATTTGTACCATATTGTAACCACCTAAATTAAAAATGCAGATTGTTTCCTTTTCTTGGAAAAACGTTACACATCATAAAACTCTGAAATGGTAGAATAAGCATATGTTAAGAAACTAACATTTGGCCAACAAGTATGAGAGCAATGTAAATTACCAAGAATTATCTCTCATAAGATGGCAATTGAATCAATCAATCTCACGGAACTAATTACCTAAAAGAAAATATATTTTGTTTAAATCTCATATTTTACATGAAGTAAAGCCATGTAATTTCTTATATGAAGCAGGAAAAAAAAATCAGTACCCAGTCAGAGGTCTGTTCCTTGACTCCTTACATTATACAGATTGTTGGGGAAAGGCATTATTAACTCTAAAGGGGATTTGGGCTTCAGAACTGCAGGTCAAGGCAGACATAGTCTGGCACTTGACACGGATTTAAAATGCTAGGCAAACAAAAGGTCAGCCACTCACTGAATATTATGAAGTTTTGAAGAAGAAAAATGTATTTTGAGAACTGATTTTTTTCATTCTGTTTAAAAGTTATTTGTTAAAGCTACCCTTGGTTGATTGGCTCTATCCGTGATCTTCTCCAATTTGACATCTCCCATCCACAGCACAGGAGCTGGACTTGTAAAAGTTGGCAATGACCTCCTTCTCACCATGGGCAAGCATGCTATTCAATCTTTCTATTTCTTGAAATCTCTTCAATTTTTGACAGTGATGGTATTAGACATGAATGCCCTCTTGTATCAGCAATGCAGTCTTCACAATGCCTGCAGTAACTATAAATATGCTGATATGATTATTAATCACAAAATGTAACAGGCTCTCTACGTAAGAAATATAGCTAGAGCACTCATTTAAATACCAGAAAACGAAGTCCCAAAACCAGAAAGTCAAAGCCAGCACAGTAGTTACGAAGTTGGCACATGTAGTTAAAGTAGTAAACACCCACGTTCTCAAGCCTTCAAACAGGACAGGCTACCTCAGGCAAAGATCCTCCTCTCCTCACGCACGTAACTGCTCAGCGTCCAGGCAGCTTGCTCCCAACAGCTCCGGGCCCCCGGCAGTTCTCGGCCCAGGCAGTCCTCAGCAGGAGTCCTTAGCAGAGATTCTGGCCAGCTCAAAGAAAAAGGATTTGGCACCGCAACCACTGCTGCCTCTGCCACCACTTCCAGTCCGTACCTCACGGAAAATAGCTTGGTTCGGGCGTTCTCTTGCTCCACCCCTTCCTGCTACGTCAGCAAGTTCAAGGGGGGTGGAAGCTCTTCAAATCCCAGTATCATTACACCTCTGTAACCCTTATTTCTCCTTGCTCATTTATTTATTTTTTAAACTCTCAGGTCATTTCTGTGGTTTCTCTAAAAGAGGCTGTCATCAGTTTCCTTCCTGTTAATTATAGCCACCACTCCCAAGACATCAATCTGTTTCTCTACTTTTTCTCCTTTGAAAGGTAAGTAGATAGCTGATAATGTGCTGTATTTTATGTCAAGAAGAGGTGAGTTCAAATCTTGCATAAAACATTATATGTGCACAAATTACTTAACTACTGTTTATTCTAAATTTCTGAGGCCACGAGTTACAGATTTGGAAATAGGTTACACTCATGCAATTCCAGTTTCTTGATGATTATTTTCATTTTCTCAGATTCCAGAAGGGATAAATTAACTTTCCAATTCTATTAATTATTTTTCCCCTTTAAACTAATGAACATGTATAGTAATTTTAATTATGTGTGTATATACATATACACATATGCATACACACATATGTATACATATGTACACACATATATGTGTGTGCACACATATATTTGTTTATTTTAACAGGTACACTTAAAGACTGATTAACTGATACTATGTTCAGCTATAGTATTTCTTCCATTATGTATTCTCCAGTTTCTTCTTTAAAGAAATTAATTAATTTACAGTCTATTTTTATTAGTGACTTTCTAATTATATATCTTCTTTTTAAAAGATTATTGTAGTGAGGAGGAGTTAATCCTTCAATAAGTGTAATTCTATACAGAAATTAAGGGATGGGTATCAAAGAAATAGGGAATTAGTGTGTTATAGAAAACAATTCAAAGAAAAATGGATGTTCAGTTATCCCTTTCCAATGTATAGTAAAATTTTCCTTGATGGAATTAGAAGGAAAACTTTCTATTCTTTGCATTGACTTGGGGCAGGGGAATGGGGATTGGGAGATGGACTACTAACTGCCCTTAACAAAAAAAAAATGTCAGTCAGAATGGAGGGGAGTTGAGGAGCATTTAAGGAACATTTAGTACTTAAGGGAGATTATTTACTCTGTGGACAAGAGATGTAGAGAGGAACAACTTTAATGATCTCAGCTGGAAGACCCACCAAAAAGAAGCCAGGTGCTCACAGGAGAGGTATATGAGGACATCATGTAAAGAGAAAGAGCAACAGGGCCCTGCGATTACAGAGGAATAGGTTGCCCTGGTCAGATTATTTCATGCAGGTATGCTTTGGTCCCAATAAAATCTAAATCTGTTTTAATCCTAAACTTGTGCCCATTCTCCCTACGTATTCTATGTATGTTTGTGAAAATATATGTGCCATTTTTAAGCAGGGAATGTGTCTGTAATCCTCATCATGCATCTTAATAAATAACTTTACCTTTTGATAATTGTTTCTCCAGACTGACTATTAAAGGTCAGTACTCTAATGTGCATTCATGAGTTATAATTTTAGAAGTGATATTGTCTGAATACAGACTAAAGCATAATATTTTTCATTTTCTTACTCTTTTTTTGTTTGAGTTGTCTTATACAAAATGACTAATATGGAAATGTTTTATATGAATACACATGTATAAACTGTGTCAGATTACTTGCCATGGGGGGAGGGAGGGCAAGGAGGGAGGGAGAGGAAGGAAGAGATAGAAACTGGAACTTAAAACAAAAAAAAAAGGTAAGAATCATTTAAACAGGTAATTGGAGAAAACACACATATATATATATAATATTTCTATATTATTATGTTTTATAATAAGTATATAAAAATAAAATTAAAAAGCCATCTTTAATCCTTTGAAACTGTGAGTTATCTCTGTCTCTTGGGCATTTAAAAACCTTTCAGTATCTGATCACACTTTATTAATTGATTTTTATTTCTTCCCATTCCCCCAAAATATATATACACTGTACAGCGAATATGGGCATTTTCTTTTCTGTCTTGTATCTACACAGATAACATGTTCATTTCTGTCTCCATATTGTCAGCTACATGATGTCTCTAAACTAGCTTGATGTCACTTTTGCATTCATAAGATGGTCCACAGCAGCTAGGTGGCACAGTGGATAGGGTTCCAGGCTGGAGTCAGGAAGACTCATCTTTCTAAATTCAAATTTCACCTCAGAAACTTTCCAGCCCTGTAACCTGGGCTAAATTGCTTAACTCTGTTTGCTTCAATTTCCTCATCTGTGAAATGAGCTGGAGTAGGACACTGCAAAGCACTCTAGTATCTTTGACGAGAAATCCCCAAATGAATTCAGAGAATCAGACATGCTTAAAACAGTTGAACAACAAGAAATAATAGTATGGTTCATCCTATAATGTTCAACGTGTCTTCTGGGTGGCAATTGTCCTCATCACCTAAATTCATAATGAGGGTGACGTGATCTGATTTATTATTTCACCATTTGAGACACTGAATTTTATGTCATTAAACTGGTTCTTAATTCAGCATATGTATTATCATTTACCAATTAGATGTTAATAAGTTTGGAAAATCTACATGGGCAAGGATGATATCTTCTGTGTCCTTTGGTACCTGGTACAGGGTAAGACATTATAAAGGGTAAATGAAATATTGTTGACTGATTATCAGATTTTGATATGACACTAAGTTGAGAGGCAAATATGGGAGATAAAGAGTTAGGATCCAAAAATACAAAGATCTCAATAGACTGGAATAGGAGGTCAAATTTATACACACACACACACACACACACACACACACACACACACACACACACACACAGGATGGTGACAAATATAAACTTATTTGGGTTCAAAAACATCAACTTTACAATTGTAAGACAGTGAAAACATGGTTTCGTATCCATTAGTCTAGCTCAGTGGTTCGCAACCTTCCTAATGACAAAACCCTTTAATACTCGTATGTGGGCATATCTGCATGTGGGCAGGCCCACGTGGAGACAGATAGAGGAGTGGTGTCTTGATTCCTAAGACCACTGGAAATATGTATTTTCCAATGGTCTTAGGCAACCCCTGTGACCCCTGTGAAAGGGTCGTTCGACCCCCAAAGGGGGCAGGTTGAGAACCTCTGGTCTAGGGATATAGTACTTTTAATGTACTACAAAATCAATCCATTAACCCATAGTGATTTATTTATAATTTGATAATTGATAGGCACTGAGGATATATATAATAAAAGAAAAAATAACAGCTCTTTAGAAAATTTCATTCAAATTGGGAAAACAACAACTATTTTCTCCCTTTTGTCCTTTCTCTCCCTCCACCATTTTTGTGCATGTGTGGATATACAAATGTGAATATACAATTATCCTGTCCACATCAGAGGGGTGTGGTGCCTCACAATCTGGAAAAGTCATGGAAAAGTTTTTGGACCTCCCTTTGTAGTAGAGAAAAAAAAATTATTTTTTTCTTTTATTAGGTGTTTATAGTATAAAAAGATAAAATATGTATATATTATATAATACTATACATATATTTTATGCAATTCTGAGTTTCCAGCTTTTTTTTCTGCATCTTCTATATTGGCTTTCACATATCATCTGCAACTTCTCCAAAATTCCCCAAAAAATTCCCACTTAATTTATTATGCTCCCTCATGATACATTGAAACTGCAATGGGGAAAGTTGTGATGTGGAAAAGATAACTGTATACCAACACATACACATGTATGTGCATGTGTACATATGCATATATGTATATACACACGTTATTACATGTAAAGTATATGGATATGCTTATGTATACATACACATGCATATATACTCATCACGTGCATATGTACATATGTATTTATAGAATAAATGTAAAATTACTATCATAAAAATATCAATCATTTAAGTGAGGGGAGTTTGAGGAGGTCAATAGTAGTTGAGAAAATCAAGAAATATCACGTAGAAGTGATGCTTGAGCTCTATCATAATGTACATGAGATAGTTTTGAGGCAAAGTTAAGGTGGGTAAACATCCAAGCATGAAGGACACCCAGTGCAATACCATAGAGATGAGAGATGAAACGTATATCACACAAATAATAGTCCATTTTGGCCAGATCACCTTGTAGAGGATAGTGTAATGTACAGCACAATTGGGGTTAGAGTGTACGTGGCTTTTAAAGCTAAAGAGAGAAGTTTCTGTTTGATCCTTGAAGAATAGTAAGCCTTTGGATCTCAATTAATAGAAAAACAACATGCCATGATTTATACTTAAGGAAAATCATTTTGGTGACAATGTGAAGGATGGATGAAAGTGGTAAGACATGTGAAAGGATAGTTACTTAGGAGGCTATCACCATAGTCTAGAGTACAGGTAGCTAAGACCTGAACTAGGATGGTAGCTGGTGTGAACAGAGAAAAAGGGATTGGTGAATGAGACATCATGGAAGTAGAAAAGCTAAAATGTGGCAAAGGATTAGGAATATGACTTGAGGGAAAGTGGGGAGTCAAGGTTATTTCTGACTTGTAAAACTGAGAGACTATAAGACTTTATAAGCTTAAGAGAATATAGGGGATTCCTCCTACAGAAATAGGTTAAATTTTAAAGAGAGATTGTTTTGGAAGGTGGGAAATATAATAAGTTCTATTTCACAAATATTGAGTTTGAGATTCTGGGAATCCGTTTTTTTTCAATGAAAAATTATTTTATTAGGTATTTACTATGTTTATTACTCAAATATAGGTTATAGAAATAGAAAAGGCAAAACAATCCCTTTTTGTAAGAATTTCACATTATATTTTAGGTATACAGAGCATAAACAGCAAAAACAAAAGCATCCAACAAAATATCTCTGGATTTTAAAGCCTTTCACAATCTGGCAAGATATTCAGTTTCCAGTCTTCTAACATCATTGCCATCCAGTGACACTATAGTCGCACAAAAAGCTTCAATTTTCCCACTCCAGGCATCTCCCCTCATTAATCTCAGTGCCTAGTACTCTCCTGCCTCCAATTCTCTGGCTTTATTCAAGTTGAGTAGCAGAAGGAAATCTCAAAGAGGTCAAATTAGACCTGACATTGGGGTACAGGGGAGCTTTCTAATAATAAGTACTATTCAAAAATAGAATGGTATGTATTGAGAGGTTATGATTTTCTTCTTCTTAGAGATCTCCAAACAGGTTGTCAGGTTTATTATACTGGCGATTACTCTGTTTACAATGGAACAAAGGTTAGACTAGATGACTTCTGTGTTCTTCATCTCAAATTCTGAAAATCTGTGACCTGACATGGCACTGAATATCAAGGTCTTCTGGGACATATATTTCCTGATGATATTTGCTAATGACCTGTGGTCTTATCAACTGGCCATTGTAGCACCTATAGGACATCTGGGATGTTTCACCCTTTCCATAACCAAACTGAACTATATATGTTTTGTGTCCCCCACCAAATATAATGTTAAATTCTTTCAAAATGAAAATTTTATGTTTGTTGTCTTTCTTTGTTTCCCCAACACTTAGCAATATGCTTGGATATAGGTGGTGTTCATGTATTCTTTTTTATTTGATTTTACTTTATAATAATGTATTATATTGATATAATAATTAATATATTATTATAAAAATGGCTTCTAATTTATGACAAGAGTATCTTTCTAATCCACATGACCCCTAATTGTTATTAAAAACCCTCAACTTTCAAAGAATTACAAATTAACCTTCTTAGGCAAAGATGAAATAATAAAAATACAAAATAACATATTGTGACTACAGATATGTTTATTTCTAATGTAAAGATTTTATATAAATATTAATCGATAATAGTTTCACAAATGGCATGATAAAATTATTTCTTAATAAAATAGATAATAAATAAACTTATTACATTACCATCCCTGTGAGGAATTAAAACTATTTTGACTCCAGCAAAATCTTTTGAGAAAAAAAAATATTTTTCCACCTTCAGGTGGGACCTCCATTTCCAACAGAACAGGTAAGCAAATAACTCAATTGGTCATAGGAATGGAATGTCCATCCTTATATATTTTTTCTTTTTCTTTTTCTTCTTGTAATTTTGTATTGATTTAAAAAATGCTTTGTCCTAACGTCTTAATAGTCTAACTATACACAAGTGGCTAATCTGTAAATGATTTAAAGATAAGTGCTAATTTTCCATCAACATAGTGTAAATTCTGTTTTTGTGTTACCATTCATTGCTCGTCATGTCCAGCAGCTTCTAGCTCTAGTCTTAAATATTATAAATAGTAAGTAAAAATATTTGTTGCTCCGTTATTTCTGTCATGTCTGACTCTTCATCACCCAATTTGGGGTTTTCATGGGAAAGAAACTGGAGTAGTTTGCCATTTCCTTCTCCAATTAATTTTATAAACTGGAAAAATAACACAGAGTTAAGTGACTAGCTTCTCTGAGACTGAATTTGTACTCAGGTCTTCCCAACTCTAGTCCTAACACTCCATCCACTGTGGCACTAAGCTGATATTGCTGTAATTTCAAACAGCTTTGAAATCCATTTTAGATTTTCTTCCCTTTCTCATGCTACCTAATAGATATTAGGAATATGCTATGATTGTTTGCATGGAGATATTTTTCAAATTATTAACCTAAGCAACATAACATGAAAAAAAACTAAGTTTCCATGAAATTAGATTTTGTTGCCTCAGTCAAAGTCTTCATTTAGATTCTAATATCACATTGGCTAATATATCACATGAGAAAGTATAACGGACTCTAAAGAAAACAAATACGGGAAAATTAGCAAGACGAGGGCAGATATTCAGTGTGATGCCTTTGTTTCTGGTGAAATAATTTGGAGAAAATAATTTAGTGGCTGCCCTTCAAAATGTTTGAAGGAGAAAATATAGTAACAGGTGGTGGGAAAAAAAAATCATTGTTATCGGTATTATTACCAAAAAGGAAAGAAAACATCAATAATTCATGATCAATAAGCCTAACTTTCCCATCTCTATATCAAGTCATTAAGATAAAAATTTAAATTTGCAACAAGGGAAGGAAGGAGCAAGCAATTATTTATTATATATTATATGTCAGGCACCAAAGTAAGCACTTTTCCAGATATAACCCCCTTTGATCCTCACAGCAACCCTGAAAAGTAGATACTTCTACATCACCAATTTTACCCATGAAGAAACTGAGACAGAAAGCAATTACTTTACTTGCCCAGGATCACATGGTTAGTAAGTCTCTGAAGCTAAGTTCAGAACCCAGGTCTTCCTGGATCCAGACCTAGCACTTTATCTATTGTGCCAACTAACTGCCTAGGTATCAATGATGA
This sequence comes from Pseudochirops cupreus, assembly GCA_028627135.1. Classification (NCBI taxonomy): domain Eukaryota; kingdom Metazoa; phylum Chordata; class Mammalia; order Diprotodontia; family Pseudocheiridae; genus Pseudochirops; species Pseudochirops cupreus. Next base: position 43,040,699 of record CM053580.1, read on the forward strand.
AAGCTGAAGAAAGGAATAGCTGGTTTTTAAAAAGTAATATTCTACAACACATAACAAATATATTTAGTCACACAAGTTACTGAAAGATACTATAAGGGATATAATATTCAATTTATACTACATGATGAAAACTATAAAAGAACATGTGACTTATTGGAGCAAAATGTCACCTTAAGAAGTCTTCTGGAAAATGTCAACTATGTATATGTTAAAATCATATCAAAGTCTTTTAAGTATACAATTGAGATGTAGAGGAATTGATTCTATGACTTTTCCATCCAATTACAAATCACCATCTGAATTTTTCATCTAACTTGCTTCTCAAGAGTTTTCCACCACCACTTCCTCCACCCCCAACATGCACACGCACGCACATCCACACACACACACACACACACACACACACACACAAATACACACACATTTATTATGGACAGACACTTGTGTGGACAATGAACTCGGCCTGGAATTTAGCAGAAGGATGAGTCCAGTGTCATCAGAGGTCCTGAAACAAAGTCTAGGTGACCGCTTGCATTTGGTACTGAAAGTCTTTTTTCATATGTGGGGGTTAAGCTAGAGAGCCATTGAGATCTCCTCAAATTGGGAAAATCTCATATTGTTTTAGTTGTAAGTTCTATAACAAGAGAAACTTTGTCTTAGCTCAGTGCACTGTATACAGTAGGTACTTAATAAATATCCATTAAGAATTAAATTTGAAGGAATCTAAAAGAATTAATTTAATTTAAGATTATTCCAACTTCAAGGCAATATTTAAGATATTACACATACATTATATATATATATACACATTATATGTACATACAATTACACACACACACATATATATAGTATGTGTGTGTGTGTGTGTATATATATATATATATATAAAATGTGTATATACATGTATGTCAAAGATTTAGTGAGCCTGCTTTACCTCAGTCAGGATGATGAACCATGTTGAGAATTGAATCTGAGGCATCATATAAGCCAATTCCGTGGTTTACAGATAATAAAATTGAGATTTGAAAAAACAAATGACTTAGCCAAGGAGATGCTAGAAATAGCAGAGCCAGGCTTTGAACCAAACTCTTTTGACCTCAAATCCAGGACTATTTTTACTCTACCATACTGTCTTCCTTACCACCTGTGGAACTATGGTTTAGTCACTTATACTAGTCACCTATTATAGTAGTAGAGTCTGTAATAGTTACTGTGATACTATCTAAAGCTTTCTTTATTCCATTTCTACTAACTCTAGGGAATAAGAAAATTTAGTGGAATAATGAATTAAAGTAGTTAGGAAACATAACAGTTGACTTGTTATGGTCATAAGCTGTCCAATGATGCCCATAGGATTGCAATGTGTCTTTATGCCATTATTTTTGTTTTTAAATAACATTTTCCCAACATTACTAACCTAACAATCTGAATATTATACTCATTTTACATACAGTTAAGGTGCCCAACTACACAATGGCCATAAGATGTCATTGATTTATGACTTAAACCCTGCCTGTTATTTTGATTTCCACTGCGTGGATGGATTTTAAATAAGGTAGCAGTGGTTACAATCTCACTCAAACCCATGTTGATTGATTGCTAAATAATCAAAGTTAAGCAGGGTAAGAGTTTCTAGTACTTTCTCCTTCATTCCCTGTGGGATACTTTATGCAATACCTTTACTGTTCAAATGTGGCTAATAAGGCACTTATAAAATAATAATCATTTTAATGACAACACAGAATCACCTCTTCAGCCTTGATTTACTACTGGAATTGGAATAACTTTTGTGAGAAAACCCAGAACAGCAGACTGTCCACTGATATGCAGGGCAATGAATTCTGGGTTTAAGTCAATGCTTCACAGCAAGTGACCTGTTTCTCTAAAGATTCACAACTGGAAATATTACCCTGCCGTGACATCCTTCACACATCACTTCAGTGTGAATCTGTGGGCATAAGAAACTGTTAGTTGCTTAAAAAAGAAAAAAAAGTTTAAAGTTTACAATTTGATACTAGGCTTTACAGAACTGCATTTTAAAAGAGGACAAAAAGGGTAAATCGGGAAATCAAAATGAGTATTTTTTTGACCCTTTTTCATTGCATCTATTGTTATATAACTCCATCTAAAATATATGAAAAAAATGACTTCATATTACTAACACAGTAGCTTGTTTCAATATTCAAGGGTTTTCTATACTGAATTTAGCACATAATTGATTACACATATTATTCCCATGATAGAGAGATTAGCTTTCCACTACCCTACCGACTGCTGCTAATGAGGTAACTGAGATAGTAAAGCTTAGGCCAGTAAAGAATAAGACCTAGCCAGACTTACTCTATAATAAGACCTAGCCAGATTTACCATATTCAGAAAAAAAGCCTTTTATCAATACATACTATGCATCTCTCTCTCTCTCTCTCTCTCTCTCTCTCTCTCTGTGTGTCTCTGTCTCTCTATGTCTCTGTCTCTGTCTCTCTTCCTCTGTCTCTCTGTCTCTGTCTCTTTCTGTCTCTGTCTCTTTCTCTCTCTCTCTGTCTCTGTCTCTCTGTCTCTATCTCTCTGTCTCTGTCTCTCTCTGTCTCTCTCTTTCTCTCATGTGGGCTCAGATGCCCTTAGTTTGAATCCTAGCACTTAATACCTATATGACATTTGGCAGGGAACTTCACCTCTGTGATTTTCAGTTCCTCAGCTATAACAAGAAGGAAAAAAATACTTTGAAGGCCCTAACTAGTTCTGAGTCTACGGCTACAGTATTGTCTAAAAGGACTCAGGTAGGTGTAACAGTGAATGGAGCCTGGGACTGGAGTCAAGAAGCCTTGAGTTCCAATTTGGTCTCAAACACTTCTAGGTGTGTGATCCCAGGTAAGTCAGTTAACCCTGTTTGCCTCAGTTTGCTCATCTATAAAATAAGCTTGAGAAGAAAATAGCAACCCACTCCAGTATCATTGCCAAGAAAATCTCAATTTAGCATCATGCTGAAGAGCTGGACACATCTGAAACAACTGAACAATTACAACAACAATCACACCAATAAAACGGAAAGGTTTTCGAGGTGCTGCATTTAACAATCACCTTTTAATATTTGTCCTATATGCTTCAGTTTCTTATTCCAGGAAAATTGAGTACCTATCCATATCATCCATGATGAAGTATTCCCTTTCCTGAATGACTATTTTCCATATAAGTTTATGAGTATTTCATAGCAGTTGACCAGTACTGGAGGGGATATTTTAAACTCCTACTATAGTCAAGTTAGTGTTGATCTATACGTAATGTATCTCTGCTCTTGAAACCTCATCCCTCTCAGAGGACTCCTGCACTAATCAGAGTAATCACCTTGTGATATGATTGCTCACTCTGTGCCCAGACCCAATTTCATGGGAAATACAGTTTTGGAGAAGGTCTCCTTTTATCTATGCCTACTGTAATTTAAGGTGGTCACTGGAAAAAGCAACTATGTTGAGAATATAAACATCTAACTTATGTTTCTTTGTGATCTAAAAGCCTTGTACGTTATAAAAGCTTCTGCTTCTTTTTTTCTATATTTGGCTACTTTTTCTACATAAAAGAAAGGTGACCTCACAGAAATGAGGGACATATCTGTGTATTTTCTTTATCTAATAAATGGTGGACGAGACCAAATAATTCGTTACCAACTGGTCAGTCATCTACCTCTTACTAGTCAGGTTCTCGTAAAGCAGACAATCTGTCACTAGGAGTATACTCCAAAAGATTTTTCTTTCTAATAAAGTAGAATTTGCCAGGGTATTTACTTCAATAGTGTTATCCTCAAGGACATAGAGTCATTTTCTTGTCACTATGAACCACTGGGAGAAGACTTGGTGGAGAAGGATGTAAAGAATGTTGTCAGAGAGATGTATGACTTGGAAAAAAAAAGTCTAGTCAGAGAGCAAAAGTGTGAGATAATTGATAGATAGCCAGTCTTCTCTCTTAGTATCTGTATAATGTCAAGAGATCTACAAGAAAATCCTCAAAACTTTAGAGGATTTATAGTAGGTTAAGGATGATTTACATGGAACAATGACTTATTTTTGATGGGATAATTTCAGAAAATGGAGAGTTGATCAATCTTTCCTATCATTCCAAACATTTAGTAGCAAGTGGTCTCTATGTGTATGACTATGTGATAAATTTTACTGCCATAAGACACCCCCCCCAAAAAAATGTCGGTGTGTATCTAAGTAGTGTTTATTGAAAGATGTAACATACCTGGTCAAGTCCCAGGCCAATGGCCAATGATGCTGGAATGTAACTGTCTTTTATATTTCTCTTGGGATGGATTTTCATGTATGAGCTCTAGTTTTGACTGTGAATAACAGAGTACAGCTGTTCTCTTCATTAGAGTAAATCTTTGGTAGAATATCATTGAGACTGAGTTATTCTTCCTTATATGAAGAAATAATATTTCTTATATCATTCACTTATCAATGAAGTCCTACTTTATGACTTTGAAGACCTCTGAATACCAACTGGCAAAATGCTGAGATTATGTAGAGTATTTTTTACCTCAACCTTAGAACATATTCAGTAACCTAAGAAACTACAAATATATATGTGGGAAATACACATATACACAAATATAAATATAGAAATATATGTATCTTGGGAAAGGGGGCAAATATTATGTATACTTTTTAATAAATAGCTTGAAAATGACATACATTCAGTGACCTTGATAGGCAGCTGTTATCTTAGGGTAACTGATCTGCCGAGTCTAAGTATGAACAATCATTCTAAGAATGACTTTGTAAAAAGCTACAATTATTGCAGAATGAGTAGGCAGAATGGTGACTGCTTGCAAAAGGTGGGAGAACATGTTCAACTTACAATATGTTATATGAATAAACAGAAAAGATTAAATTAAACCATATTAAGGTGGTAAATTATGAGAAACCAAAGAGAAAAATTTTTTTCTAATTAGGATAAGTATGCACAAATGGATTCTGTATGAAATAAGTGATAAATGAATATATTCCAAAATCAAAAGTAGAAATCAGTAGCAACTCAAGGCATGAAATGTGTTAGAGCATATCAAATCTTGGGTTTGGAGACTGAGACCTGAAAGAACTGAAGGAAACCAGAAGACAAATTTAAGGAAGAAGGGAATTCCGGGTATGGAGAAGAGTCAGTAAAAATGCAGAGTCAAAGATGGACTTTACTATATGAGGAACAACCATATCATAAAATCAGATATAAGAATAATGGAATGTAAGGAAGGGGAAAAGTGATGAAGAAATTTAAAAGCTAAGCAGCAGATTTTGCACATGATCCTCAATTTTATTAGGAGCTATTGGAGTTTATTGAATGGGAGCAGGGGAGAAAGTGTCATATGGTCAAACATACCGTAGGAAACAAAAACAACAATTTGATAGCTGAGTGGAGGATGAGCTGGGATAGTGAGAGATTTGAAAAAGAGACATCAACCCCATTATTTAAATATTTCAGGCACAAGGTGACTCAGGCCTTCACCAAAATTTTAACAGTCTGAGGAAAAGAGGAATCATATATAAGAGATGCTTTGAGGCAAAAAAAAAATAAATACAAGACCTGTTCCATGTGAGTTCAAAACTGAGACCTCTCAATCCAAGATTTTCCTAACTTTCTTGGGCCGAAGGCATTTAATCTAGGTTTACATAGGAGTGTTGTTTGTTTTTTAAGCTATGTGAATGATTATAAATTTATATTTAGCAAGACTCATTCTTTTAATCATGGCCCATCTTTTTTGTTAATTTCTTTTTTTTTATTCTTAATTTTGTCACCCACTATGGTAGACTGTGTGATATTCAATTTGACATCAATGCCTTATTTGTCTTTATCAAAGTCATGTACAAAAATATTGAAAAGGACAGAGGCTAAGGAACGACTTTGTGGTGTTACTGTATGATTGAGAGGGGACATTTATCAACACTCTGTCTAAAGTCACTTATCCAGTTATGAATCCAAGGAACTTTAATATTACCGTACCCACATTTCTCTATGTTGTTCACAAGAATATTTAGTAGAGATTCATTATATTCCTACTATATGCAAAGTATGAAAACAGCCAAAAATATAAAATAGAACAGTATTTGTCCTCAAGAAGCATGTTTGGACCTAAAAAAGTGCCAGGATTAGGAAGAAAAAAAAAG
>CM053580.1:43046953-43082298 GCA_028627135.1 Pseudochirops cupreus
GGGTCCTGTGGAATTATGAGAAACCGAAGTCTTCTCAGCCTTCCTTCCTTCCTTCATTCATTCTTTTCTTTCTTCCCTTCCTTCCTTCCTGCCTGCCTTCCTTCTTTCCTTCCTTCTTTCTTTTTTTCCTTTTGTCCTTCCTTTCTTTCTTCCTTCCTCCCTTCCTTCTTTTCATCCTTCCTTCCTTCTTTCCTGTCTCACTATATGGGAAATTCAGTTCATCTTTTGCAGACTAACTGAAAGCATCTTTGGTAAATTATCAGTTGTACTCAGTATGGCAAACATGATATGCAATTCATACTGTTCCCACATTAAAAAAAAATAAATCAGTTAGATCTCTTTACTTTGAAAACTTTTCTTTCTCTTTTTTTTTGGGGGGGAAGGGAGAAGGCAAGACAATTTGGGTTTATGTGACTTGCCCAGGGTCACACAGCTAGTAAGTGTGTCAACTGAGGCCAAATTTGAACTCAGGTCCTCCTGACTCTAGGACCGGTGCTCTATTCACTGTACCATCTTCCTACCCTCAAAATATTTCTTTATACATTTTAATGAAAGTATTAATAATAGTTATGGAAGCATCTATTTTAATATCATTTTTTAAAATCCATGTGACAATTTTATATAAGGTCAATTGTAGATAAGAGTTTAATGTGTGATAACAATATAATTCCAGGGGAAGCCATTGATTCTATAGGTTGCTTTTCATCTTGTTCTTACGTACTATTAGAATGTCTATGAATTCTTTTCCTCATCTTTGATGAAAAAGTGTTAATATTCTATATTAGAAACACTTTGTATATCATTCATATCACATTTTTTTTTGTAACTGTCCATTTCAAATTAGTGACATCCATTTTATAGTTTTGAAATTGTATATTGACTGGTACTACAAGGATGTAAATTACTTTAAAATTCTTGCCATTCAGTTTTATCTTCACTAATGTTCTCTCTGTACATTAGGTTTACTCCAACTGTTTTCTCTGTCTTTGTTCTCCTCAGAAGATCATTTCATAGTCTTCTAACCAGGATTGCCATTGACCACTGTCACCTTGTTCTTGGCAAGTAAGTCAATGGTGTTTTTTACTCCCTTTTGGTCTCCACATTGTGTTGTTAATTATGGATTATAATCACTACAAAAGCCAGAGACACCACATTCAAAGACAGAGAATGTACAACCTTTGGCTTTTCTGTGATTTACAGAAAAAGAAAGAATTGCTAGAATGATGTTATTGAAATGCAATGGGAAGAGGACTGAATTTAGAGTCAGAAGGCCTCCAGTTTAAATCTTGTGTCTGATACTTACTATTTATTGACCTTACGGGAAGTTACTCAATCTCTACAATGTTGAACTTTTTCATCTGTAAAATAAGAGTTATGGACTAGATGTCCTTGTGGGTCCCTTTTGGTTCTAATCTGGGACTACATGGTCTTTTTGCCTAACTCTCTTACTATCATTCCGATCTGAATTGTGCTTTCTGGTCCTAAAAGGACAGAAACAATTCATTATTTTTTTGTTTCTTTTTTCAAACTAAATCATTTGATTTTGCCTTCCTACATTACAAATTGAAATTTTGTTTTAAATATTTCAAATATGAGAAATCTGCCCTTGTGGCCAACCAAAATTTTTAAGGTTACCTGTAGTGTATAAGAACTCCATTCCCCCAAAATACATGTCCTGCAAACTTTTGGCAATTCTTTACTTAATAGTAAATATAATACTTCATAGGTAGAGTGGAAGAATTCTCCATCCCCCAATAACCAGAAAATATCTATTAATCCCAGTAAAATGTTAATTTGTTGAGGGCAAGCATTCTTTTTCGTTTTGCTTTGTTTTGTCATTGGATCCCCATCCCCATCTAACATGGTATCTTGTATATAGAGTACATACTTAATAAATGTGTGTTGAACTGAACAGGCTCTCCTTGCCCTTGAGGAAAGGGAGACCCCCAGAGTTGCACTGACTTGTCCAAAGATACATGGCTACAAAGAGGCTGAAACAGTATTCAAACTCAGAGTCTCTGACTCAAAATCTAGTGTCCTCCCCCACCTCCATGATGAATACTATTAAATTGTACAACAGAATCCCCGGTACTATTTCATAGAAACATGCCTATCAATAACCAAACTTTTCTTTTTAATTATTTATTTAGTATTTTATTTTCCCCAATTACATATAAAAACAATTCTAACGTGGGATTTTAAAAAATGTAGTTCCAAATTCTGTCCCTTATTAACTCCCTCAAGCAATTTAATATAGCTTATCTATATGTAGTTATGCCAAAAAATCTCCATATTACTCATGTTTTAAAAAAAATAAATACATAGCCCCCCCAAAAACCAAGAAAAATAAAATAAAACAAAAGAGTGTGCTTCAATCTGCATTTGATGAGGCACAGGATTTGGGAACCCCCTTGAGCTCTCCTTGAATCTTCTCACTGAGTCATTTGCCTGAGGCCATAAGCTTTCCATTGTGGTTCTGGCCAAATCTTTAGCCGTCCTAGCCTCTTGCCTCCATGAGAAGGGGAAGGCTGGAGAATGACCTAGCACAGCCTTACTTTGTGTCAGATGATTCTGATCCACTTGCCCGATGCAATTATTACAGACACCGAGGCTCCTTAAGAATCTACCCATTATGGCGAACTTTTAATAAACTTTGCTTTTCTTTGGCTGAGATAAGACTTGAGTAGAACTCATTCAGCAGGACCCAGTGTGTTGATATTTTGGGGTCTTGAGCACCCCTAAACTATATACCTCGACATTTTATGGTGACCCTCTTCACATTCAGATCCGTTCTTTTTCTGGAATTAATAGCATTTTTCATCCTCAGTCCTTCAGAATTGTTTTGGATCATTGTATTGCTGAGACTAGCTAAGTCATTCGCAGTTGATCATCTTATAATATTGCTGTTACTATGTACAATGTTCTCCTGGTTCTACTCATTTCACTTTGCATCAATAGGTTTTTCTGAGGGCATCCTGCTCATTATTTCTTACAGTACAATAGTATTTCACCATGATCACAACTACAGCATTTTAAACCATTCCTCAGTAATGGGCATCCCCTCAATTTCCAATTCTTTGTCACCAAAAATAGTTGCTATTTTTTGTGCATAAAAATCCTTTTCCTTTTTAAAGTTTATTTTGGAATATAAACCTAGTTGTGGTATTTCTACTGATGAAGTATTTCTTAAGCAGTCTGCGTATGCCAAGAGCAGTATAGGAGGCACTGAAGATACAATTACCAAAGTGAGACAAATCCTGCCCTCATGAAACTTACTTTTACCCAAGGAAATACAACATATTGATTCATAAATAAATGTAAGAAATACACAAATTAATTAAAATCGTGGAATGCAATAAGCATAAGTCAAGAGGAAATTCTATTTTCCTTCACTTAAAAGAGCAATCTTTAGTGTATTTTCAAATGAAGGACCATCTGTCTTTTAATGTTATAAATCATCCATAAATGAACCTGTGACAACCTTGAACCTTTAACTGTAGGATAGGGTATTATTATGTCTGTTTCATAAATGAGGAATCTGAGGTTCATGGATGATAAGTAATTTCCCTGTACTTATACTATAAGGTAGCAGATGTAGGATTTGAACCCTCTTTATATTTAACCTCACTCTATCTTCTCTAGAAGTTGAACTGGACTTATCTCCTCTACTACTACTCCACTCTACTACTACCTTTATGACTTTGGACAAATTATCTACTTGAAATCTTGTTTTCCCATCTGCAGAATGATGGTGTTGAGGCTCTAACAGAAAGTCAAAAGGAACCAAAAACCTAGATTGCTCTTGTCCTAGCTATGCTACTTAGAAAACAAAACAAAACAATGAAATAGGTGAGAATATTATTTAATCCCCTGACTCAGTTTCCCTATCTATAAAATGGGTATAATGATGTCTACCATACCTCTTGGAATTTTTCCAAGAATACCAAAGGAGACAACACTTTGTAAAATCTAAGCAATATGTAAATGTCTAGTAGCATTACTATTATACTCAATTAGGTTATACCAAGTTAAAATCATCCTTACAAAAAACCCAAAAGAGAAAGGAAAATGCATATAAAAGCTGAACTACAAAATCTGTTTCCATGGGTACAGAGCAGTTAATATTATAAGTAATACAAGAGATCATTTTTGCATCTAGGTTATAATAAAAGCACAAAAAATATTTTATCGGTACACCACAATTCCTTGTTGAGTACTAGCAGGACAGAAGACTGTAACTCTGAGAATCTCTGGCCTAAGGATGTGCAGTGTCAGTGGGGAGTTTACATTTCTGTATAAAAATGATACTCACTCATACATTGTTGACTTTCTGATCTTAGATCTGAGTTAATATAAAGTATTTACTATACAGGCAAAAGCAGTTTGCACAAATGAAGGCCACATCTGTAAAACACTTCCAGTAGTTTGGTCTCTATTGCTATCTAAACTGAAACTTAGCCATGATTATTCTTTCTCATTATTATAATCCTTTCAAAGATCTTATAGTCTATTAGTATCTATTCTAGAAGGCAAAGAAAGAAAAAAAAATGAAAACAAAACAAAATAAACTCCTTTAAAAATAGTTTGCATGCTTATTCTCCAGTGTTGCATGAAACAGATACCTACAGGGTTTTTTTTTTTTTTTGCTTTGTTTTTTTCCAAGTAATTAAAAATAAAAATACTTTATTTTCCATCTGAGTGGAACTATAATTCTCATTCAATGATAATTTTAGTGTAGTATGGAATATTTGGTAAGCAATCATTTTTATATGATTTCCTCTTTTGACTGATGTGGTCATCTATGTATGTTTCTGTTGACATGAGCATGACTCAGGATCTCTAGTCTTTATTTTTTTCTCCGACCAAATAAGTGCTTGATTTAATTCTATAAATGTTTCATTGCTTTCTTTTATAGTGATTTCAGTCCCATGATCTTTAAAAATGGGTGTAACTCTAAGGAAATTTGTATCACTGGAACAACCTTTAAGAACACCTGAATGTTGCACTTACTAATAAGGTAAAAATAATGCACATGGAATTTTACATGTATATAATTAAATCTGAAAGCGATTCCTCATAGGATGGGGGCCAGCACTCTATCCACTGCACTACCTAGCTGCCTTCATATGAAGCCTTTTGCAAACCTTATACAATATTATCTGGTAGATGCAGTGGTAGCAATAGTAGTAGTAGTTGTCGTCTTCGTCATAGTCATTGTCGTCATTGTTGTCATCGTCCTCGTCCTTGTAGTAATAGTACCTGTAATTTTTATTTTGTTGGTTCTTTAGTCATTTGGACACTTTATTAGTGTCCAAATCTTCATAAGCCCATTTTTGGGGTTTTCTCAGCAAAGATACTAGAATCATTTGGTATTTCCTACTGCAGCTTTTTTTATAGATAAGGAACTAAAGCAAATAGGAATACTGTGCCCCCCCCCCCAAAATAAAAGACTAAAAAAGATAAACCACTCTTAGAAGTCATGAGGTTGTGGTGTGGTATGGGTTAGGATTAGGGTTGCTCTGGAGACCCCAAAATACCAACGCACTGGGTCATGCCGAATGAATTTGACCCGAGTCTTCTAAGCCAAAGAAAAGTAAAGTTTATTAAAAGTTCATTAAAAGTTCAACATATTGGGTAGACTCTTAAGGAGCCTTGTAATTTGTGATGCTTGCATTGGGCAAGTGGGCCACAGTAAGTCTGTCACAGAGCAAGTCTGTGCTACGTCATTCTATGGTGCTCTCACACACATGAGGGTGGGAAGGGATCTTATATGTAGGAAGATTGTGGGAGGAATCTAGGGATGTCTAGAGGAGGAGTTTGTGGAAGGTATTGAGGAGGAGTTAATGAGGTCAATGAGTGATTGAGGGTGGGAAGTTGGTGGAAGCTACCTGGAGCCAACAGACAATGATGGGCTAGGCCAGTTCAAGGGTAGATTGATATTTTGATAGGCTCAAGGGTGGGAAGTAGATGGACAAGGAGGGCTAAGCTAGTAACAGAGGTCTGGGCAGAGGCACAATGAAAAGCTTACGGCCATTGCAAATGCCTCATCAAGTGGGAAGATTCAGTCAGAGTTCAAGGGGTTTCCCCAGAGTCTGCACCTCAAAGATTCAAGGAGAGCTTAAGGGGGTTCCAAGAGCCTGTATCTCATCAGTTGGAGTTAGAAAATCTCCAGTAGGCTAAAATTACTATAATTATTTATAATTGGTAGGAATAAAGTGGAATATATAGTAGTATATACTACTATTAGGTAGGAATAAAGAAGTAGAGAAATGATAATCTTCACAAATGCTGAACTAGAACTGGAAAGGTAATAAAAGAAACATTTTATAGGTGAAGAAATTGGAGGTTGTAGAAGTTATCTTTCACTAAAGGTCTCTGGTAAAGTGGAAGGGGACACAGTACCTTCTGAAAGTAGCTCTTTGCACTTTTCAATAGTTTTAATTCTTTGAAACATCAGATTACGATCAGATAGATTACATCAGAGCTAAACTGAAGTCTTTATAATTTCCTATTTTTATTCACAGTTTTGTCTTCTAGGGTGAAACAGAGCAAGTCTAATCTGGCTTTACATAAGAACCCTTCGAATAATTGAAGTTGGCTATCATATTCCAAATTGTTTTCCTTTTCAGTCCCAACCCTAACCCCCAAGGCAATATGAACTTATTGAGATATGTCCATTTCTGTCTTTCTATTCCACAAAACTAGCACATTCTCTGATACATAGTGTTTAATAAATTTTTGTTCAGGTAAACAGGTAGTGTAGTGGATAGACTACTAGGTCTGAATTTGGGAAGACCTGAATTCAAATTCATCCTCCACAACTTACTAGCTGTATGACCTTGGTGAAGTCATTTAAACTAATCTGCCCCAGTTTCCTCATCTGTAAAACTGAGATAAAAATAGTACCCATCTCACAAGATCAAAGGAAACGATCATAATTATAAAACACTTAGCACATGGCAAGCACTAAACAAAAGCTAGCTATTGCTGATTGCTGTATTGAATCCAACTGAACTGATTTTTATTGAAATCTTCAACCTCTGTACCCTCAGATTTTTTTTTGGAGGGGGAAAGCAGGGCTAAGTTGGGGTTAAATGACTTGCCCAAGGTCACACAGCTAATAAGTATCAGGTGTCTGATGCCGTATTTGAACTCGGGTCCTCCTGACTCCAGGGTCAGTGCTCTATTTACTGTGCCACCTAGCCACCCACCTCTCCCACCCCCAGTTTCTTAAACCATTATTATGATGCCACAATATAAAGTACATTCACCTTCTTAGCTGCCTTCCTCTGTACTGTCTCTAGCTTATACACAGGTTTCCTGAAATATAGTGCCTAGAACCACACCAACTATTTCAGGTTTGGTCTGACCACAATAGAGCACTACAGGACCAAGACTTTTCATAGATAGTCTGACTCTCATACTATGATCTGAGACCACAATGTATCTACTATAGAGATTATTTGTGTAATTATATTCACTTCATAAGCTACCAGTTCACATTTCTGAGTCATATGAAATTTTCATTCCTCTGAAATTCCTGGATGCCCCCCCCCCCAAACTAAACAACTAACTAGACATAATTCCTCCATCCTATATTTGTGCAGTAGATTGTTGGACTCATCCGGGGAATCATATCTTCATCAGCATTTATAGCAACCTTCTGATAAGACTATTTTATGTATAAGCCACTTTGTTTCACCTCTGTATTTGCAGACACAAAGAGGTCTATGCCATCATCACTGTCCTCAAGGAGCTCATTACCTGGTTGTAGGGACATGGCATATAGCAGAAAGACAATGCCCAATGGAAGGAACATATGCAGGCAATCCACATGCAGTTTCCACCTTTTTGCTGTCATAAATAACACTCCTCTAAAATTTTTAAGTCTCTATGCCTTTTCTGCCTTTCATTAGAGACCTTTTTATTACATGAGTAAAAGGAGGATTACAGATTTTAAGTGCCATTTTAGGGTAACACAGTAAAAATGGGTTACATTCTGAATTTGAATCAACTTTTCACTCTGTCAGCATTCTATTTTTCTTTATTAGAATACTACACTGAAGTATTAAAACAATGAACAAAACAACTCATGTGAAAAGAGAACTGCAGTCTCCATATTTCAAAAATGAGTATGATTATCTGCCACAGTGTCCCTGAATAACCAGCATGAAAATATATTCTTCCATCAGCTGCCCTAATCCTTCCTGGAGAATGAAAGATGGACAGTGTCCTTATTTCCAAATGTTTTTAGACATATCAGTGTCACTGACAATGATGCCCTGAAAGTGTTTATTGTGGATTGAGAAAAAGAGAAGCAATGGATTGTAATAGTCATAAAATCTATTGTTTGATGAGCCTGCTCTTTTTGTTTCTCTGAGATCCATGAGCCTCTCTCCTTGATCCTGCTACCTTTGATAGATGGATATGTACTTCAGCTGGAGAAATAGAATGCCTTGCCTGTCATGTTCATAATATTGGCTCATCGCTCTGAAAAATATTTTGCATTATGCCTGGAAATTAGAATTTTTCAATAATAAATGAGGAAGTAAAAACCTATCCTTGTATGCTTAATACTGTGTGTGTGTGTGTGTGTGTGTGTGTGTGTGTGCATATGTGTACAAGCATTTCCCTTTCATTTTTTTCCGCCTGGGAAATAAATGGAGAAAAAATATTTTCTTCAAATTACATTTGTAGTTTTCAAAACTTTTCTGTCAACTTTTGTTGATCTGATATTCAACTCTTCAAATGGGCCCATTATCTCATGACCTCTTTGGTTTCTTTTGAGTTCCAGAAAAAATCGTATATTCTATAGGAAACCTTATCCCACTCATCTTATTTTTGGTGCTCCTTCAGGTATTTATCTCTTATTTATCCCATATAGACATTGCCTTGTATTTATTTATATATAGGTCCCATTTAGCTGTAAGCCTCCTTGAGGGTAGGAACTGTCTTTCTTTCTATTCTATACATAGTACAATGCCTGACACAAAGTAGTAATTTAATAAATATCCATTGATTGATTTATTAAATGAAATTTATTACAAAGATGAAAACCCCAATACCACAATGCCTGCTAATCCTGTGATACTCTTGTCAATATCTTCCCATAAATTCCTAAAAGGAAGTGACCCTCCAACCTCCAAGGTACTGCTGTGGATTGTTGCTCTTCTGAATATCACAAAGATAACAGTAGAAAGAGGGGGATTATCTATTCATTATTTCTCAATCTTGTCACATGACCCACCTATCTTTTTTTGTTTTTAATCATGGATTTCTTTGATAGCATCCGTTACTCTTTTTTTTCTTTGCATTTACTGCTTTGTGTACACCAAATTGGCTCCTGCTCAACATGTGACTGATGTCCTGGAAATTATATCTGCTTTCCTTTTTTCTTTCTTTCATGAACTATGGTGTTCCTTGACTTGTACTCATAAGATGCCAGTAGAGTACTGTTAACAGTAATAAGGGTCTTTTTTTTCAAAGAGAAGGGGGAAGTTTGGGGTTATTCTAGGAGCTTCAAAAATTCCCAAAGGCTATTTAGCTTACTCTCACATTTAAAAGTTCCTGTTAACATATAATTTTTAATAAGAATAATTAAGCCAAATCTTCATAAACAAATTTACACCTTAGGATTTAGTCCTTTTTTTTTTCCAATTATTATTGTCTAAGAGGATTCTTTACATAAGGACTGAGACCCAGGCTCAGACATGTTATTTTCCTGTGGGAATGTGGACAGGATGAAATAAAAAGAAGTGTAAACTGTGAAGTAGTACATTTTACAATACTATATTTAGTCATAAGCCTGCATGTGTGTTCTAAATTATCTGCTTCTTTTGGAGATATAATCTCCTATTTTCACTTTAAATGATTCTCTTCCCATATGACATGAACTGTTAAATGCAGAAAAAAGACCCAAACTTGAGTTTGTTTTTATGCTCCAAATGGAAAATGCTTCAACATTCCTACCCACAACATAGACTTGTTTTCAAAATCTTTGCATTGCTTTAATTTGTAAAAATCTCTTAGATAACAATTTGTCAAAGAAGTAGCCCAGAAGAGAACTTGCATTATTCTCACTCTCGAATACTAAAATTATTGATTTTGTCTCCAACTGAAGATGTTGACTAGATTCATTAACATTGATTGCATTAATTTGAATTTGTTAAAGTTAAGTCATTGTACTCATCTTGCTGAACAAAAATGTCAAAGGTGCTATTATAACTCAACATTCGCACTTAAGTAGGATAGGAGTAAAAATGCTGCAGCTTCATTAATGAGATGTCTGGTGAAAGTTTAGTTTTTTGAACCTGTGAAATGTCCAAAGCTACCCTTATACAATGTAGCCATTAACACGAAGGAGGCATCTGGTAGCATAATGAACACTAAAGTGAGACATACAAGAAAAATTGGCAAAGCGTACTTTACATTTTTCTTACTAGGGAAGTGACTTGAATATTAAATTCAACTCACAAGATATTTAGTAACATGCTCAAAAATTGTCAGAGAGACAGTTTAATAGCTAGGACTTACATTTTTTCAAGATTTTGAGAAAATAAATGAAATTTTTAGAGCATGAGGAGAAAAGTACCTGGGAAAGAAAAATTGAGTCTTTTTTTTTTCCAAGAAGAAATTTGGAAAATGGGGCAGCCCTAATGATGCTTCAAATACCAAGGCAACCTTAAGGCTAGACCTACAATCAAGTGTTTCAACTCTGTGGAGAAATTTCAACGAGTCATAATCCAAACTAAATACTGCTAACACATAGGATATAGGCAATGAAGAATTGAATTATTTGGTGGCAGTTTGGGTTCCAAGTTACATTTAAAATTTCTGAAAGCAGATAACTAGAAAAGAGGTATTATGTCACTTGAAATTATATAATACCTTGCAACTGTATGTATATATAATTCCCAATTTATCCCTGCCCCCCCCCCCCCACTCTTCAGATGCAGGGGTTAAGTCTTGTATTTTATTCATTTCTATGATGTTTCTCATTGCTAGCTCCCTCTAGAAACATCAGATGGTGGTTTGAGAACCGCTCTCCTCCTCCTCCCTACCACACACATACACACACTTCATTCATGATGAAATCTCTTGAATAACTGTCATGCCATTTCTTACTTGAAGAACTTTATTGCTAATATAATGCAGTCTATTTACTCCCATCATATGTCTTTGAATGATTTTTTTTTCCCTTTAAAGACTGTGGATAAAAGACTAAAGGACGCCATAGGAGAGATAAATCACCAAAAAGAGAGGATTAAAGAACCAGAAAACCTCTTGTTCTATTGATATACTAGGATATTAGGAGTTGTGGTTGAAGTCTCTAAAATCATTCAGGAGACTTCACATGAGAGTTTTATGGGAGGACAGGAGACACAGACAAGAGTAATAAAGTATGGGCAACTGTGGATAGATTGTGATTTCAATATTGGAGGAACAACCACATCTGTGTGATCACCGTTTCATTCTAGTATAGTCATAAAATTGTGGTGTTACGTGACTCAAGCCACCTAGCCTCAAGAAAAAGGATATCTGTGTACGCAACAGTTTTTTTTTTGTTATTTTTGTTGTTGTTTTGGAGCAATATCTCACGATCTTTTAAATCACTGCACAATTTCTCTAAATTATTCCATCCTTCTGTCTTCTTCCATTACAATTCTGATTTCAGTTCATGAAATATCTGTGTTGTCTGTCCAACGTATATGTACTGATGGACCAATTCAATGAGTTAGCCTTTGTCCTTTTACATGGCTTTACTTCTGTTTGTTGTTATGCCAAACCTTTGAATGATTAGAGAACTTCTTAATGAGATTCTGCTCCTTATGGAAACCAGGTACAATTGTCACAACATCACAAATAAATATAAACATCTAGACTCTAGGTATTTGTCATGATGACTGAGATTTTTTTTTAATTTCAATATCACACTATTGTCTCATGGAGCTTGTAACCCTGTAATACCTTAAGCTAGGTTCAGGGATATTTTTTTCTTTTTAACAAAACAAGGTTAAAAATATATCCCTGTTGACTTATCACTGGGCTTTTTTCCAGGGGCAATATCAACAAAACATTGAATCACAATTTTTTTTAATGTTGTCCATTTTTCTGAGATGTGAATATCCACACTGGAAATTTAACAATAGGTTCTTGTGAGCAGTTTAGAGCTATACCCAGCATACATGTACAATGAAAAGATGCCAGGATATCTCATAAGAAAACTGTGGTTTAAATCCTGGCTCAACTATTTCCTAGATCTATGGTCCTGATTATTTTATTTAATCTATATATGACTTGATTTTCTTATATGAAAAATGAGGACATAGAGATAGATGGCCTATAAAGTCAGGCCTAGCTCTAATACTACGGTCTTATGATTTCAAACTCTGACTATATATTCTTCTTTTTTTTTTGTTTAAGTGTAAGATTTTTAGTTTCAAGTAATTTTAGTGATAATAACATCAGATCATATTAAGTATACATAAGTAAAATTTGGCAAGAGAGATATCCAATAAATGCCATCATGCATTTCACAGGTAAAGTATGATTTCTAAGAATGCTAACTCTGCTTTAGAGATTTGTTCCATATAGTGGTATACTCATCATCTGGTATGTTGATGTTCTTCCCTCTTTTCTAATCCCACAAAAGCTGCTTGTAGCACGAAAGTAGAAAAAACAAATTAAGAGATAGTGAGGGATTAGTGTCAATAGTTTAATGTGTCGACTGATTCTGATGGAGAATTTCAGTTTAATAAGGAGGCAGTTCCTTCCTCAGTGGTTCTAGGTTCTGCTTAAATAAAAGGTCTAGGGACCTGAATGCAGGTGTGTTGATTTGCACTGTAACATAATCTGGTCCATATGGTTTCCCTATTGCCTGGAAATAGTCAAATGATTGCATGCAACGGACTATGACTTAAAAAAAAAAATTGTTTACCTCCTGCAATGAGACTAGACTAGTCACTGCTGAGGAAGGAAGGGATGAACTGCTTAAGCAAAAATACATCCATTATGACTATATTCTTTCAATATCCCTTAAAATATGGTTCAGTGGAATATAAATTGGAATTCATTGTCATAGAGTGAAAAGTGAGTGTTCAGCAGTCAAATGCTGTATAGAGTAAGTCACCACTCCTCAAAATCATCACTTCCAAACCACTATTAGTTAAGACTGTTCTTCAATTTCCCATAGTGGAGAGTGTGTGTGACTTTTGGTTTTACACACATTTATTTTCTCTACAATTTCTAGTGCTCTAATTTGATTAATATCTATGAGTTTTGTCCATTACAACACTATGTTTGAATTTTTGCAAAACCTCATGATCTTCATTATCTTCATTTCCATTATCATTCTGCAGGATGAATTAAATTTAAATATCATTTTCAATTTTTAAAATGATGCTTGAATTCTGTACAGAGCAAAAAGGCTGAACTGAATATAAATTTGACACTCTTTTCTTGGACTGGAAATAAAGCACATAGACCTCCAAAAATTAAAATGCTTTTAATAAAACACATACCATCCTAGTAATATTGAAATGATTTTGAATATAAAATGTAGCACTTTATTTGTGAAAAATAAGCTTTTCCAATTCATAATGCTTCTTCTGTCTTGGGTTTATAATAGATCCATATATCATGTGGGTGTTAGTTTACCAAATAACCTTGCTACACTTTGCCTGTAATCACTATCAATGCACTTAGAGAACCAACTTGTATATATTATACCAGGAAAGAAAAAAAAAAAAGATGAAAAAGGTGGAAAGAAGCTTGAGAGACTGCAAAATCATGTTTGATGTTATTTCTTCTCAAATGTGTTATAAGTTTTCTTTCTTTTATTCATTAATCTTAAGAACTTACTCCAGGTTCATCCTTTTCAATTTCAGTTATTCCCTCAAATATTCCTTTACACCTCACAGTAAGGGGCAAATAATTGATATAATCCCCCAAAGAATCAATCAACTCTGGGTTTTATTAGGAAAGGAGAGATCTCATGGAAATGGCTAGCAGAATGTAGTTTGCTCTAAATTATATTTCCCCCACTTTATTATATAGAAAATATTCCTTAGAAATAATAAACTATTTCTGCCTAAACTGGGACAGTTAAAACAAAACCAGATTGTTGTTATTTTTTTGCCTTTGTGTTTGTTCCAGATCCAGGCTGCTGCTGCTACCATTTTTTGCTACTACAATGACAATGATGACGGTGATGATGAATGGGAATATGATGATGAAAATTTTCATATTTCTACAGCATTTGTATCTGAACAACACCATGAGATTAATATCCCCAAGAAATGAGGCTTAGTGAAGTAAAATATCTTGACTATAGAATCATCGAGTTTTAGAATCATAGAAAACTTTCAACACCATCTAGGACTCCTCTCAGAATAAAGTTTCGCTGCTTACATTCATAACTGGAGGAAAGGATCATTCACTTTGAAGGTCCTGAAAATAAAGATTTCATTTTTCCCCATCTAAGTTCACAGACCCCCCTGAAATTTATCCATCAAACCTTGGGAGATATATAATTTGGAGAATCAGGAATTTTGTTCTAGTCCAATCTATAAAGATGCGATTAGACTAGACCTGTGGTTTCTTTGATATAGGCATCCCCTGTTGATAACTATTTTGGTCAGTGCTCATTGTACCATCTCTGCCATTTATGATCTTAGAGAATTGTTTGAGGCACTAAAAGTGCCACGTAGCCAATATGAGTCAGGGAATGGATTCCAGATTCTGAACTTCTCTTTCTATTCATTATGCTATGTTCCCAACCTATAGCTGAAAACAAAATCCAACACATGGTTATCTTATAATTTCTTAAATCCTTTAATGTTAGAGGATAAAAGTTGCTCCATTGGGGCTTGTCATCCCTCACTATGGTGTGAACATAATCCTGGCTTCTAAAGACAATGCCATTGAATTTATGAAGATTAGATCATTACGGTGAGTTATATGGAATTTAAGATGTAACACTTTTGTATTTTTAATTTGTACTTAGTATTTTTATCCTCAGTATCTAGTACAAAGCATGGCAATAGCAGATGTTCAACAAATGTTAATGGTATGATTGATCACAGCTTTGTCTTTGAAATACTCGTGAATATGACCTTCACAGAGGTCTACCAAAGGTAAGCTGCCCTTAAGTTGACTTTGAGGATATACGGCCACATCAGGCAGAAAGAAAAAGAATTTGCACACACACATACACAGATGTGTATGTATACATGTAATATGCATATGTGCATAATATACACATATGCATGTATAAGTACATGTATATATGGATATGCACATATAAATTAATGTGTATGCATGTATGTGTGTATATGTATATATGTGTATGTGCCTGTGTGAGGAGGAAGATAGGAGCTGTTGTTAATCAACAGAAGAACAAGAATGTCTCCTGATTGGATTAACAACAGGTAATAAACGAAGAGAGATGTAGAACTACTGTCTTTCATATTGGTAAGCAGGGACATATTGAGGTTGCAGAGTCTATTATTCTTTCATAGGGTTCATAGATTTGTAGAAGAAGGACACCTAAGAGATCTTCTAGCCCAAACTTTTCATTTTACAAATGAGTGAACTTAGGCCCAGGAAAAATGATGGGACTTTACCAAGGTCACACAATTAGGCAATGATGGCATTAGGACAACCCATGAATTATTTCATTAAAATCCAGTGCCCCTTCACTAAATCATGCTGCTCTTTATGAGAAAATAAGAGTCAAAGAAGATTATTGCTAGCTAGAGTTTGTGAAGCTTTGGAGTTGGTCTTAGGGAAGAGATGTCTTGGTCTTGTTCCATTTCTCAGTGTTTTCTTATATTTAATGTGACCCCAGGTGACTATTAGAAATTGGGTTTCACTCGTGCATACCCTTTTACTCAGCAAGTAGCAAGATACTACTATGTCTGTATTCCAACAAGATAATAAAAAAGGTAGGGGAAGGGGAAAAGAACTATATTTGAGATATATATATATATATACATATATACACACATATATATGTATATATATATGTGTGTGTCTGTATGTATAGATAGATAGATAGACAGATAGCGCAGCTCTTATTGTGGTAGGAAAGAATTGGAAAAGAATTGGAAATTTAAGAGATGCCCATCAGTTGGGGAATGACTGAGCAAGTTGTGGTATATGATTGTGATGAAATAATATTGCATTATAAGGAATGAGGAGCAGGATGCTTTCGGGAAAAATCTGGGCTTCTATAAATTGATGTGAAATGAAGTGAGCAAAACCAGGAGAACATTATACACAATAACAACAACATTATATGCTGATCGACTGTGAATGGCTTAGCCATTCTCAGCTATACAATAATCCAATACAATTCCTAAGGATGTATGACAAAAAATCCTTTCTACCTCCAGGGGAGGGGGGGGGAAACTGATGGAGTCTGAATACAGATGAAAGCATACACTCTAATACTTCCTTTATTTTTCATGTTTTCTTTTTTTTGGTGGGGGGAGGGAGGAACTGTGTTTTCTTTCACAAAATGACTGACATGGAAATATACTTTGCACGATGACACATATATAACCTATATCAAATTGTTTGCCAACTTAGCAAGGGAAGGGAGAGAATTTAGAATTCATTTTTAAAAATGTTAAAATTGGGGTTTTTTGCATGTAATTGGGAAATAATACTAAATAGTTTTTTTAAAAAAAGGAAACAAAAAAGGATTGGGTTTTGCTTCAAACTTTGGCACCAGAAACATCAAAAATTTTGAGATGGATGATACTGTTGTATAAGTTCAGTACTTTTGGCTTTCTATTCATTTATTTTTTTTTCTGTTTATATAAACTTATATTGTAGACAAAGGATCCTTCCAGAAAGTCTCCTGAATTTATGAACTATGGCTACAAAAGAAAATGTGCTTTATCTCAATTCTAATGAATAGTATCACAGACAACCCATTACAGAAAATTTAGTAAAAGAAAAGTGAAGGTGATGAAAAATATATTAGTTCTGATAAAAAAAAATAAGACATTTCAAATGAATTGGGAAAAAATGTGAACCTTTTACAAAATTAATATATACTTCAATATGGTAATTGTGTATGGCAATTCCAAACTTTTATTCTACCAGAGGAATCTAATGTTCTAGAAAGCAAAGCCAGTAGAGCACAAATATTTTAAAGTCCTATCAAATTGGAAAGACTTCAAGGCTAGGTCTTGACATTGTGTTTCTATTGTCACAATGTGAGCCTAAGGTTGGGGAGACTCATAACCCACCCCCCTTCATCAATGAAACTTGCAAAGACAGTTTATTGAGTTTTAATGATATTGTAAATATCGCAATTATTATAGGTAGGAGGTGAAACCACCCTGAAATCAGGGATCTTTGAAATACTGAGGTAATATCATAAGATAAATTTCATTCTCTCCATATACATATGTGTGTGTGTGTGTGTGTGTGTGTGTGTGTGTGTGTGTGTGTGTATGATTTCATACAGATCTCATGTTTAGGGGTATGATCAATACTTGCTTGGGGTGGAGGAGTCGATATTCTAGCCAACGTAGTAATTTGACATTTCTCCTTCCATTTTATAGAGAGGACACATATATCCAAATAGATGAGTGTCAAGTTCAAGGCAATATAAATTGCTTGTATATTATTGAGAAATCAGTCTTTCAATAAGCCATTATTAAGCACCTACTATTTACCAGTACTGAGTTAGCCTCTGAGATAGCCACAAAAAGTGTTCACTCTATGTTAAACAGACAAAAGAAATACATGTCAATAATCAGGAAAGGGGGGAAATCTCATTTGTGTTTCTACTGGGCCTGTAGAGACTAAAGTATCATTTTCAGATCATATCATCCACTAAAGGTTTAAAATTTTGTACATAAATGCCAATTTATGAAAATTGGTATCTAATGGCATGTACCCTGGGTATTCCAAGGATTTTGACAGCCTGTCAATCACTCTGATGCTTAGATCATAAACCTTAGCTATCTGGTTCATTAGAAGACCATGTAAAGATTAGTGTTGATGTACCCAGCGTCTGTATATATATGAAGAAAGGAGAGGAAGTGAAATATAGTTGTGCTTCTTTTCTTGATTCTTCATTTGTACATCTGCATCAAAATGCAAATTTATGGAGATTTAATCCAAAAATAAAAGTACCTAAAATACTGGAATATTAGCTTTGCCTGGAATCACTTAAACAAACAAAAGAGGTGTTAAAAGAATCCAAAGACTGATGCCATATGGTACTGATATTCTTTTTCAGCTCATGAAAGTCAGCAGAGAGAGAGAATATTTGAATAAAATAAATGATGCCTCTTTAAAAAAGAGCACTTCCCTAATAGAAAAAGTAAACTCACCATGGCCAGTTTTCCTGGCAAAGGAAAGGATTGTTGCGTTCATCTATAGAGTAGCAGTAGTGAGAGACATATGTTATTGTTTAGATGTGTTTGTGTTGTCTTCACATTAAAATATCGCATTCATTAACTATGAATTTTTAAGTAGGCTTCAGGGAAAAGTGTTTGGATAAGAAATAAATTAGAAAGCCTGTTATTTCCCTAAAATCTCAATTTGCCCATTCCCTCCCCAGCACCATTTAAAATGTTATCAGTGCCTTAAATGGGAAAGATGCTGATAAAGTCCTTGAAATAACAAAACAACTTTGAAGTGTCATGATGCCTCCAATGGTTTATATTCTCTGTAAATCAGAATGCAAGATAACAGCATGATAATGACAACAGATGACTGAGATTAGAGAAGAAGAGGTTTAGAACTGAGCCAGTCAGTCTGAATCCTCCTTAAATCTGTAAACTAGGAAACTGACCTAAGAAAGCAACCCCCAAACTTCTGACCTGAAACCTAAAATCTATTAACTCCAGGATTTCATCTTTATTCTCTTTGGAAACTGCAGGCACAGCAAACTCTTTAGCAGAACTAATAGGATAGGGGAGAAAAGGAATTGGCAATACATGATATAGACTAATTCAAGCAATATCCATCTGTGGGTGAAGAAATTACCTGAAAATACATCAATAGTTTGAATGGTTCTAAACATCTGCTGACTCATCCTCACTGAGTAGGAACCCAGCTGAATTGTGGTTCTTTTTTTTTTTTTTCCTGAGGAGGGGGGATTGTCAGGGGTGGGAGAAGGAAGCTCAAATCTTGCAGAACATCAAGATGATAATGAATTCACAGATACCAGAATTAACTAAAGGAAAACAACAAAAATCTTGCCATATATAGCAGCATATAAGCCAATTATTTTAAAATTTTAAAAGGCAATTATTCAATTGGGGTCAATTTATATGACCTCTTGAAAACTGTTAGCAGTTGCAGCAGGTTCTCTGGGGCTGGCTAATTAGCAGCTGTGGAGGGGGTAGATTGTGTGATGAAAGGAAGAGGAAAGGAGCAGTGGGCTGGGATGATCTGCGCCCATTAGCAGCTACTTTATACCTAAATAAAAGCCACTAATGGCATACAGCAGCAGCTGGAGGGAGAGCTTTGCACCCCACTGGGTGTAGCTCTGGAGAATAGTAACTCAATCAGACTGACCTACATACCGAGTACAAGTCAGAAGCTTCAGGTGTAAACAGAAGAATGTGGCGGAATCTATCTTCCATAAGCAAGTAGTAGCATACAGCTAGCAGAGCAAATTGGTTTGAACACTGGACTTCCAATCAACAAGACTTGGGTTCAAATTGTACCTCAGGTAATTAATTATTAGCTGTATGACCTTGAGCAAATCATAACTATTCTGAGCTTCCTTTTCCTGAACTGCAAATTAGGGATAATAATAACTACCTCACAATTTGGTGAGACCTAAGCATAAACAAGTGAAAAACGCCTGTTCTTCAAGCCTTAATGCAGGACAGAAATGACAACTATTATTTATTAAGTGCCTGATTAATTAGCAAATCATGTGCTACACCTAGGGAGACAAAGTGAAAACAGAACCATCTCTAGCTTCAGGCTTTTTGCATAGGGGCTGGGGCAGGGGTGAAGAAAATAAAACACGTACACAGATAGGAAAATTGCAAGATGATAGAGGACATGAGCAAGCAATCAAGACCTTTTTGAGAAGAGGGAGAGGGTGAGATCAGACCAAAAACAAACAAACAAAAAAACTTTAAAGAAGGGGCAGCATCTGAACTGAGGCTTTAAGGTAGGAAGCCGAGAGTCAGAAATGGGAAGCAAAGCAAGGACAAACAGTCAGGAAGACCTGAATTCAAATCGTAACTACACACTTGGCATGTATTGCTGGGTCTGTTCTTTAACCTCCCTAAGCCTCGGTTTAATAATCTATGAAACGGGGTAATAACAGAACTCTCCTCACAAGGTTGTTTCAAGAATCAAATGAGATAGTAAATGTAAGGCACTTTGCCTTGCATTTATAATAGTAATTGTGGAAGTCATAGCAGCAGCATAGTAGTAGTAGTAGAAGTAGTAGTAGTAGTAGTACTAGTAGTAGTGGTAGTAGTAGTAGCAATAGTAGCAGTAGTAGTAGAAGCAGTAGCAGCAGCAATCATAGCAGTAGAAGAAGGAGTAGGAGGTGTAAGAGTAGGAGCAGGAGCAGCAGAAGCAGCAGCAGCAGTATCAGCAGTGGTAGTAGTGATAATTGTCCTTATCATCAACTGTCATCATATTCACAGCCAGAATTAGTGGTGGCAGCAACACCAGGGGTTCAGAGAAAGGATTCCATCCTTGTTTTCCTGACTTGAAGTCTAGGAGGTGAATTAGAGACCGAATAAGTATATTTTTTTTTTCGTCCAATAAGTGGGGGTGAGGTGGGCTGGGTTATGTTGTGTGACCACTGAGATCAGTCATGTCTACTGGAGTAGTCGCTTACTCTGCTGTGAGAGATATTGGGTTTATCAAGATTATACACACACACATACACACAGATATAAACGAATACATAAGTGTATGTATATGCATATATTTTTCATATATATCACATATATGACATTAATTTTAAGTTGTTTGTAGCAAAGATATAATGACATATTACCATAAAAAATATTGTTGGGGTGGCTAGGTGGTACAGTGAATAGAGCACTGGCTCTGGAATCAGAAGGATCTGAGTTCAAATCTGGCTTCAGACACTTAACATTTATTAGCCATGTGACCTTGGGCAAGTCACTTAACCCCAATTGCCCTTCCTTCCCCCCTCCAAAAAAAAAAAAGATTTTGAGTCAGCTAAGTGGCACAGTGAATAGAGCACTGGCCCTGAACTCAGGAGGACCTGAGTTCAAATTCAGCCTCAGACACTTAACACAAAAACTTGCCATGTGACCTTGGGCAAGTCACTTAACCCCAATTGCCCTACCTTCCCCCTCCAAAAAGCAAAAAAAAAGAGAGAGAGAGAGAGAGAGAGAAAGAAAAATAAAAAAAAGAATATTGTCACTCAAAATATCTTAAAGTTAATATCATATAGAAATAAAAACCTTAGATATTAAGCAAGTTTAACTAATATATTTATGATGATTAATGTGATGAAGGAAAATTAAGTGAAAATTTGAAAGGGAGAAGGGCAGAAACAACTGCAAAGACATTCCTTTCAACAAAGAGTAACATGAGCAATCAACAAAACAGACATTGACATTACATGTACCATTTCACTCCCAAGGTCCCTAACATCTTTACCAAGAAGATGGGGCTATATTTTCCCCATCCCTCAGGACCAAAATTGACCTTTGCAGTTGAATTTTTTTTCAGCATTTTAATACATGTTTTCTGTTTTCCTTATTAGAATTATGTATAATCTACTCTTGGTTACGTTCTCTTTTATTTTTTTCAGTTCAGGAATGTCTTCTCATAATTCTTCAATTCCTAATTATTTTTTTTCTAAATTGTTGATAGCAATTAAAAAAAAATATATTCAAAAATTAAATTGAGGAGTTTAAAGGAAAAATACTCAATACCTTATAAGAAATTATTATCCTAATATTTTCAATGGGTTCGCTTGTATATTTTTTTTTATTTCTGATGTATTAGAAAGATAACAACTTGAATTTATAGCCTATCATTATTTGTTTTATTTATTACCTAAATCACAAAGATTTGGCTCATAAAGAGTAGAGAGTTAATTTAGGAATGTTCAAATTCAGATTTGACTAACGAACTGGTAAATTTCCTTTTAATAATATACTATGTGAACAAAAATGTTTCTTCAAAATATATCTTATGAAGTTGTAAGCCTGCAACATGAACAAAAGTAGCTGCTCTGTTTTGTTACATCCTTCATTCAAATGAGTCAATTAGGTTTTTCTTTATGGGGACCATGTTCAAAGTCTATAGATATCTTTCCCAATAAACTGGAGATATCTTGATGTGCCCTATGAAGGTAAAACAAGAAAGTTAGGATTGGGAAACACAATTAAAGGTTTTACTTAGACAGCAAGAACTTATATGTATACACTAGGTAAGTAGACAAAAGTCAGGCTGAGTCCTGCCTAGACTTTTAATTATAAGATTTTAAATCCCCAGATTCTATTCTCTACTGGCCTATACAGCTCTGACTCTAGGGTGGGAACTATGTGATAGTAGATTTGAGAGCAAAAGGCTTTTAGCCATCATGTCCATCCAACTCTCTCATTTTTTGATGAGTCAACATGAAACAAAGTAGATCAAGTGATTTGTTCAAACCATGTCTTCTGAATTCAAATTCAACACTCTATCCACTGTTCCATGGTATCTTGTTCCAATTTTGAAAGCTGTACTATTTTATAACTAGATAGAATAGAGAGCAACTAAAGTCAGGGAGCTGTTGGAAGAAGCATAGTCTAACTCCCCCCATAGCTTCTCAGAGAACTAAAACACCATTCAGACCAAATAGTAATTTGGAAACCTAAGGAGAAAATGAAGAGGGGAATTTTCCAGCACAAGACAACACATTTGCCTGACAGGCAAGTGATAAGGACAACACCTCTGGTAGCTAACTGAGACAGGATTTCAGATTCAGTCATGGTCTTGGGAAAGCAACACAGGATATCCCAGAAGATCCAGGATCATTCATGAAAATTGCCAGAGTTCTAAGCAGGTAACAGTTTGGGCTCACTTAGAACAAATAGTATAGCCTTGAAGTGAGAGTAGATTTGGTTCAGAAGGATGTCACCCTGCATTGATCTCTTAGAGCATATCTCTCACCCAACCTGAACCAGAAAATTGACCTAGCGCAGCACTATGGAATGACCAGAACTGAAAGCAGGCTGGAAAGTAGCTCAAGACCTCCCAGAGGAACAATCATAGAATTCTATGCTTATATCTCTGAATAAGACTAGTACAGAGCTCGGAGCCAGATGAATCCAGAGTGAGTCTAGGACTTATTTCTAGGCCCAAGGAAGCAAAATAAAAAGGATAAAATGGGACAGATCCTGAGCCCCAGTGCAGTGGAGCAGGCAAATGCCAATACTAGGGCCCACACGTGCCTCAGCATAGACAGGGAAATGTGCATGTCCAGTCTAGCTGCTGAAGGCATCCTGTTTCCTCAGGGAATGGGAATACCCCATTTCCATGAACTGCCACTTGCTTCAATGTAGCCCCCAGGAAATGCCACCAAGTTAGAATAAACAAGCCTTGACAACAGATTCTATATTAAGGGTGAGATAGAGTGAGGAGCTGGGTGTGACGCCTAGGCTGTAAGTCTACCAAGACTGGGAAGATGGCTATGCCCTTTACAGAAATAGGGAAGTTAGGAAGAAAAGAGTCTTTGGAGGGTTAGAGTGCTAATGTATAGAATTTGTGCTTATTAAGTTTAAGATGTTTGGGGGACATGCAAAGAGAGTCAATAGGAGATGCAAGACTAGAGCTTAGGAGAAAGGTTAGGTCTGGACAAGTAGATCTGAATGCTATCTGCAAAGACGTGGTCTCTAAAACCACAGGAGATGATGAGATCAAGTTAAATAAAATAGAAGGGGGGAAATGGAGCAGGTTAGAATCTTGGCGGATACCTATTTTCGTGGATATGAATTTGATTAAGATACAGCAAAGGAAACAAAAAAGGTATAGTCAGACAGATAGGAGACCTAGGGGAGAACAGGGTCCCTGAACTATGTTAAAAAGGATGAGGACTGAAAAAAATGTCCATTAGATTTGGCAAATAAGATATCATTAGTAAATTTGGAGGAAAAGTTTTAGTAGGATAATGAGGTTAGAAGGCAAACTATAGGGAGTTAGTAATAGGGTAAGAAAAAAAGAAAGTGGACAAATTAATGTAGACAGCCTTCTCAAGGAATTTATCCATCAAAGAGAGGAGGGAAGGAGGAAGAGAGAGAGGGACACAGAGAAAGATAGAGTAGCTTTTAGATATGGATGAATCAAATGAGGGCTTTTTGAGGATAAGTTAAGTTAGTAAGTAAGCATCCAGGATAGTGATAGTGATTAAATATGAGTGGCAGTGGAGGGATGATAGAGAAGTCTGCTGGAGAAGATGAGATGAATTAGGATCATTTGTTCTTGTAGTGGGGGATTAGCTTTGTCAAGAAGAGCTACCTCTTCATGTGAAATGGGTGAAGGAGGAGCTAGCACAGAAGGCAGCTCAGTCACATGAGATGAGAAAAAGAGAGAATGGCCTCATAATTTTAAGGAAAATATGAGTCAAGGTTCTCAACTGAGAATATGTATTAGGGTGTAGGATGTATGGAAGATTTTACAAAGGAAAGAAAAGTTTGAAAAAGTCACTTTGGTGAGTGGGATGGGGAATTGATTAGTGCTATGTTAAAAAAAATCACTGATGCAGTAAGGGACCAGTTGAGATTATGTAGCACAAAATTAATGTTAATTTTTCTTTTGGTGATTTTATCCAGATTCATTCTACAGCATATGAGTAGGAAGAAAGAATAACTGGATGGTGGCAGTAATCCAGAGTTTAGGTTTTAAATTTTTGATAGAATAAAGAAGCAAGGGATTTATAGATTGAGGGCAGTATAAGTTGAATTGTTTCATCAATCAGTCCAGATAGGAAATGGAAGATATTATGGCCTGTACAAGTGTTATGACATAGAAAGAACTTAGAGTTTGAATCACTGGAAATTGTAGGAAAAAAAACCAAAGTTTTGAGTTTCCAAGGCCGAGGGAGAGAGATGGAATGACAACACATTACGATCAGATAAAGAAATTTCAGAGTTCACGAAAATGGTTGTAGAACAATTGTAGTAGATGTCCAGATCAAGGGTTTGAAAATCTCTGTGATTAACCATGGTGGAATGAGGAGTAGGTCATGGAAAATGACTAAATTGTAATATTTGGAAATTAATGTATTATAGGGAATATCAATATGTATGCTGAAATTCCTTAGTATGCAGGCAAAAGTCGGGGAGGAAAAAAAGGCTGAGACAAGACACTAACCTCAGTGAGTAGGGAAGGATACTGTCATGGAAGTACTTAGAAAACAGTGATCAGAATCTTTATTGGACGACAAATACAGATTGAACACATTTCAAAGGAAGAGTAGTTACTAACTGATAGCAGGAGAGGAAGAACCTGGAATGGTTAGGAAAGATTATTCCAACTTTCCCATCACAACCAGTGATCCTGGATGTGAAAGATAGTGCTTACAGTGTTGGAAAGGGCAACAAGTGAAGAAGCTGTGTCATCATAAGGGAGGCAAGTTCTCAGTGACTGCCAGGAGTGAAAGGGTGCAGAAAAGTGGGAGGGTTTAAGACAAAATATAGGTTGTTACCTCTGGATCAGTTATTTCAGAGATCATAGCAGAAGGACTGTGGAATAGTTAGATAGAGAAATATGGAAATAGGGAAGCAATCAACCTGCAATGGAGAAAGAGGCATGAACACTGGCAATCTGGGATTTGGAATTGCTGGATGGGGTGGGTATGTTAGAGTAGACATATATTGATAATGGAAGAATGAATTCAGGTAGGTTATTCCTTCATTTGTTTGTTTGTTTGTTTTTAACAGGGATTCCTCCTCCAGCAGAATTGTATCAGGGTGCCAGGCGAATATCTGTTGCTGGAAAAAGGGGAAGAGGACTTGAGAAGTATGTAAAGCCAGTCCTGTGGATTTGTAGGTAGCCTGAGATTGTGCCTGGAGACTGGTGGAAAGATGAAGATGAGGCAAACTCTTTGGTCTTCATACTCAGTAGAAGTTAGTGGAATGAATGAGTAAATAATTAGAAAGTAATTGTCCACCATATTCCATAACACAATGGAAGTTTCTACATACTAATAAAATGACAGATATTGACCAATTAAATAAAATTAAGTGGTACAGAAATTTCTTGTTTATAATTTAACTATATGTATAGAAGTAAAATATTACTGCATCAAGACTGCTTTATTTGGACTGAGAGAACCTGGACTTTAAGCCAAGCTTCATTGCTGATCACTTGTGTAAACTTGGACATGCTTCTTCAGCTACATGGACCTTGATTGCCTCAACTCTAAAATGGGAGCATTTGGACTAAATATCTCACATTCCTTTTATACATACATACATACATACATATTATATATTTATGTGTAGCTAATATGTATATATTTATACATGTATATATACACGTTTATGTATGCACAGATACTTAGCTTCTACTGAACAGATAGATACATAAATATAGATATATCTATTTCTTACTCTCACTCTCCCCATCTATGTCTCTATCAATCAATCAATCTATCTATCTATCTTTCTGTCTATCTATCTATCTATCTATCTATCTATCTATCTATCTATCTATCTATCTATCCATATATCTATATGCCTGTCTCTCTGTCTGTCTGTCTTCCTATAAGTTACATAGCATAGTGAAAAGAGCCAGAAAGAGTCTTGTGGCTGAGTTCAAATTTGGCCTCGGATATTTCTTAAATTAATTAATTTATTTTTAATTTTCAGCATTCACTTTTAATAAGATTTTGAGTTCCAAATTTCCCCCCTTCTTACCCTCCCCATCCCCAAGACAGAATGTAATCTGATATATTCTACATTGTACATCATATTAAAGATATTTCCAAATTCTTGTGGAAATTGTGTTATCTTGTGAAAGAAGTATCAGAACAAAAGGAACAAAAATATTAGAAAAAACAAACAACAAAAAAAAATTTTTTA
Source organism: Pseudochirops cupreus (assembly GCA_028627135.1). NCBI lineage: Eukaryota > Metazoa > Chordata > Mammalia > Diprotodontia > Pseudocheiridae > Pseudochirops > Pseudochirops cupreus. The sequence goes on from CM053580.1 coordinate 43,074,004, forward strand.
AAAGAAACCTATGCTTCAATCTGCATTCAGAATCCATAGTTCTTTTTCTGGATGTGCATAGAATTTTCCATCATGAGTCTTTTGGAGATGTCTTAAATCCTTCCATTGCTAATAGCAAAGTCTATCAAAGTTAGTCATCATGTAATGTGCATGTTACTGTATATAGTGTTCTCCTGGTTCTGCTCATTTCATTCAGCTTTAATTCATGTTAATCTGGATTTTTCTGAAATCTTCCTGCTAATCATTTCTTATAGAATAATACTATTCTATTGCATTAATATACCAGAACTTGAGTCACCAATTGAAGAGTGTCCCCTCAATTCCCAATTCTTTGCTACCACAAAAAGAGCCACTATAAATATATTTGCACATATGGGTCCTTTTCCTGTTTGTATGATTTCTTTTTGATACAGACTTACAAACAGTACCGCTGGATCAAAGGGTATGCACAGTTTTATAGCACTTTAGGCAGAGTTCCAAATTCCTCTCCAGAATGGTGGGATCAGTTCACAACACCACCAATAGTACATCAGTGTTCCAATTTTCCCACTTCTTCAACAAATATCATTTTCCTTTTTTGTCACATTAACTAATCTGATAGGTGTGAGCTGGTACCTCAGAGTTGTTTTAATTTACATTTCTCTAATCAAAAGTGCTTTAGAATTTTTTTTCATATGACTATAGATAACTTTAAATTCATTTAAAAACTGCCTGTTCATATCTTTTGGCCATTTATCAATTGGGTAATGACTTGTATTCTTGTCCTTTTGACTAATTTCCTATATATTTTAGAAATGAAGCCTTTATTAGAGATACTACATACAAACATTTTTTTCTCAGCTTTCTAGTCGTGGTTGCATTGACTTTGTGCAAAAAACATTTTTAACTTTATGCAATCAAATTATTAATTTTGCATTTCATAATAATCTCTATCTTTTCTTTGGCCATAAATTCTTCCATTCTCCATAGATCTGACAGGTAAACTATTCCTTGTTCTCCAATTTGTTTGTAGTTTTAGTGTTTATGTCTAAATCGTGTACCTCTTGACTTTATCTTTGTATATGGTGTATGATGTTGGTCTATGCCTAGTTGCTATCATAGTAAAGTTTTTGTCAAATAGTGAGTTCTTATCCCAGAAGCTTGTGTCTTTGGGTTTATTTAACAACAGCTTACTCTAGTCAATAACCATTGCATCTTCTGTACCTATTTTTTCCACTTATCCACCACTCTGTTCCTTAGTCAGTACCAAAGAGTTTTGATGATTACTGCTTTATAATACCATTTTCTGTCAGGTATGGCTAGGCCACCTTCCCTTACATTTCTTTTCATTAATTCCCTTCATATTCTGGACCTTTTGTTCTTCCAGGTAATTTTTTTTTCTAGCTCAATAAATTATTTTTGGTAGTTTCATTGGTATGGCACTGAATAAGTAAATTAATTTAGGTTAGAATGGCCATTTTTATTGTATTAGCTCCATCTACCCATGAACAGTGGGTATAAAAAACAACAGATCCATTGCACTGGGGCTCAGGATCACCTTCTGATTTGTTGAGGTTGGTTTTGCTGCTGGTTTGCTGGGATGCTTCCTTGCCTGGAATGTGCTCCCTTTTTACCTGAGTGAGATGGACCTTTCTTGCTGATCCTCCAAATTTCTGCTCTATTTTCGCTTTCAGTTGGCTCTACTGTTCCAGGATTTGTCCAGCTGCACTGTTTTATGCTTTGTTTTTTTTTTTAAAGGTGAATATGGGAGAGAGATAGCAATTTATTGTTACTCTGCCATCTTGGCTCCCTGATCTGGCCTCAGGCACTTAATAGCTGTGTGACATTGGGCAAGTCACTTAACTCTGTTTGCCTCAGTTTCCTTATCTATAAAATTAACTGAAAAGAAAATATCAAACTGCTCTAGTATCTTTGCCAAGAAAATAGCAAATAGGATCACTAGGAATCTGATAATGCCAAAAATGACTGAATAACAAACAACAACCCTCTCTCTCTTTGGAAAGGTAGATTCTAGATACAGATGTATTGATATAAATATGTATGTACACACGTATGTTTATGTATATATGCATGTATGTAATATGTATGTATATATGTGTTCATATGTGTGTCCTCAGTAGAAGATAAGTATATTTGAAGTAAGGATTTTCGTTTGTTTGTTTTTTGCATTTTCCCTTTGTATCCCCTTATACCTAATAGTGACTTTCAAATAGTCTGTATTTAATCAATATCACTTATTGAACTTAATCTCACATGTAGAAAAATCAGCTATATTTTCCCTTACAGCAATAATAAATAGAAATCTCTGCATATCTTTACCAGAACATCATCTCTGTCATGACATTTTAGGTAAAAAAAAAAAAATCCCAGCAAGCTCTAATTACCATGCATTAGCATCTATAAAGATAAAAGCCTAGTGTTAATGTCATCCTTTTTTGGTTGGGGGGGGGGTGTGAGGAATTTGGCTGATCCCAGTAGCACTTTCTTGACTTTTACCACAAAAACCCTGCAATCACAATTTCATCTGAAATTGTGCCTGACAGACCAGGCTTTTGAGAAGCACTTAGGCAGTTAATTGCCTCCTAGTTATCTACATTCCAAGGCTGCCTGAATGTCATTAGTCACTGAAAAAAAGAACTCAGTAAATAATTCAGAGGATATAGACAACGACCCCTTCACCTCTGGTGCTTTATATGATGTGTTCATCCTCCATCCCCATGATGATTGCCATGCAAATCCTTGGGTATCAAAGATGCTCAGAAACTGTCATTTTTCTTTTGAAATTTTTGTCATTAATTTTAAGATAACCTTCTTCCTCCCCCCCCCCATCACAGATACTACGAATAATAGCACATTTCCCATATAGCATAGCACCTTGCCCCAGACAGAAGACTAGAGTGATTTGCGGGGAGTGAGAGCTGGAGAGGTGTAGCTCCTTTTACATAACATTTCTTTTTCTGAAAAACTGCCTGTAAAACAATCTGTTCAATAATTTTACCAAACCATGTTTTAATTTACCAAAACATGATCATTTCTGTGTTCACACTGGCAGTACATTATAACCCCCTGGCTTTCGTTTTCTTTTTTGTTTTGTTTTGTTTTGTTTTTTGTTGTTTTTCTTTTTCTGTTTCTTGGGGTATTTCGGTTTGTTTTTCCTCTGCATCTCTCTTTAAAAATGATGAATCTGCACACATAAACTAAACATCTACCACGTGTCATTCACTGCATTAAGCACTGAGGATATAAAGATATTAATAGTGGTAGTTGTAGCAGTACCAACAACGATAATCCCTCCTCTCAGGTAGCTCACTTTCATTCAGAAGACTGTAAAACTTTGATGGGTTTGTAATCTCATCAGTGTGGGTACTCTAGTCTAGAGGATACATAATTAAAGAAACCCCTCTGTGATACTTAGCTGCCTAGCACTTGCTTTGGCTGCCTTTGTGGCCCTTGAAACAAATTGTTTTCATCTCACTATTTCTCTAGAAGAAGTCTTCACATGCTTGGGATAGGCATTCCCCTAACTCACCATTAGGTTTGAGACCTATTAGCTAGCCCAAACTTTGGCTTGTCTGCTGAAATAGTTTTCTTGGAGTGTATTAGCTGTGTATACTACAGCTTCTTGGAGCCATAAGGTGAAAGTTGGGTGACAAATGGTCACCAAAGTGGGTAAGCAGTCCTGGAAAGGACTCATCAAGCTCTCAGGAGTGGGGAAGCTGTGGCCTCGAGGGGACACGTGGCCTTTTAGGTCCTAGCATGGAGCCTTTTGACTGAGCCCAAGTTTTACAGGACAAATCCTTTTATTATGAGGATTCCGTCAAAAGGCCTCACTTGAGGACCTAGAAGGCCACATATGGCCTCAAGGCTGCAGGTTACCCACCCCTGTTAGAAGATCTAGTTCCCCCTGAACACTTGCTTTGGCAGCACATATGCTCGAGAATATTAGCTTGTCTCCTGTGCAAAATGACACATAAATTTGTGAAGCTTTCCATATCTAAAAATATTTAGTAGGTAAATAAATCTAACTTGATCACTTCAGGAGGTATTTTAAAGCTTGTATTACTGTATCACTTGAATAAATCTTAAAATCAGTGGTATCTTGAATCTTCTAACACATATCTTTTTGCAGGACTTTCATATGCTCTAAGCACCCCACTATGGGGGGCTTTTTATCTTATGTAAATGCATTTTTAAAAATGGTTCCATGCTAGGTAAATTCAGAAGTTAAAGAAAAAACCTAGCCTTTATAGGGATCAAGGGAATAGATTTTTAGACTATTGTTTGGAGACAACATAAACATCTTTTATAATAACCACAGTGATTACAAGCTTCCTGGTCCAAGGCATTAGAAGCACTGCCCATAATATCTCAGCATGCAACGGAATTAACTTATATAATTTTCATGATCTATTTCAAGCATCTCATCTGCCAAGCTGACCTCCTACTGTAATCAAATCAAATTGTATATTTTTTTGCTACATTTGCATTTCATTTTTCATTTCCAAATGCAGACATTTCACTCATTTTCAGAAACAGCCTTCCTGTTAGTAGGACTCGATAAATGAATTTCCTTTTTGCAATATCTACTTCAGCAAAAAACATAAAAAACCAAGAAGTTAAAAGTCCTCTAGAATGATCAGATATATTTCATATTTTATTTCAACAAAATGCTATCTGCTCATCATGTATATTTGCAAGATTAAAAACACAGCTCTCTTCTCCCCATGGCATTTACATTGTCTGGGAATCCTGAGTATATTATGTCAATCAAGGTCAAATCTGCAAACCCCTTTAAAATACATTTCATTGTTGGAAATCTGTAGGTTCTTTAGATTTCTGAGTCCCTAAAGGGGCTTTCCAGTCTCTGGCATGAATGCTTATTTGTGAACATTTAATTCCTTATTTATTATAGTCAATATTTTATTTAAATTCTAAATTCTTCATAGTTAAAAAAAGTTAATTAGTTTAAGATAAAGTCCACTATCTTCCCCCTTCCAATTTTAAGGAAAACACTATTAATTTATAAAAGGCTCATTGGGTACATGGAACAAATACCAATGCATATATCCAGACTTTTTTGTTGAGGTAGAAGTAAATTACCTATTTGCTTGCTGCTTTTAGGATTTGAGTATGTAATATGTGTGGTGCTGCCACGCAGGCTTAGATAGTTAGGGGGTCAACTTTTCTCACCAGCTGTGTGCCACGTGGAGACTTGTCTAAACCTAGAAGTCCTGTTTTAAAGGGGAAAGAGCAATGAGCATTCTTTTGATGAATGTTATCTAATTCATCTTTCACAGTTGGTGTTACCAAACTTATAAAATGGGAACATTTTCCCAGCACTCAAGATGTGAAGTTGATACCTGAGTCTAGCTTATGATTTCCCCACATACTACTACTACTACTACTAACAATAATAATAATAATAATAAATAATAAAAAGAAGAAGGAGGAGGAGGAAGAGGAGGAGGAGAAGAAGAGGAAGAGGAAGAGAAGGAGGAGGAGGAAGAGAAGAAAAAGAAGAAGAAGAAGAAGAAGAAGGAGGAGGAGGAGGAGGAGGAGGAGGAGGAGGAGGAGGACGAGGAGGAGAAGGAGAAGGAGGAGGAGGAGAAGAGGAAGAGGAAGAGAGGGAAGAGGAGGAGGAGAAGGAGAAGGAGGAGGAGAAGAAGAGGAAGAGGAAGAAAGGGAAGGGCGGCTAAATGGCACAGAGAGTACAGCACAAGCCCTGGAGTCAGGAGGACCTGAGTTCAAACCCAGCCTCAGACACTTAACACTTATAGCCATGTGACCTTGGGCAAGTCACTTAAACCCAATTTCTATCCAAAAAAGCAAAAAAGTAATAGTAGTAGGAGTAGTAGTACTACTACAAAACATTTATATAGTATTTCAATATTTACAAATAATTTTAAATGTAACATTACTGAACTTCCTAACAACCTTGTGAGGTAGGTGCATTATTATGCCATTTTACAGTTGAGGAAGTTGAATTTGAAAGAGACTAAGTGACTTACCTTGAATCACACAGCTAATAATCATGTTTGTCCCACATTAAACTCATATTCAACTTTATGTACAGTGAATATTTTATTTTGTTACCCTACAAAGCCCTCAAGGGCTTTGGAGGTAATTAAAACTGTTTGTCCCCATATTAATGGTTCCTTAATTCAATTCTTTTTTTTAATTCTCTTTTTGGAAAAAAATATAGAAAGTCCACCTACAATTTTACTTATGATCCTACCTGGCCAGAACCTACTGTGGTCTTATCCATGGCTCAGAGCTGCCTATTGTCCCCTAGCTTCCTTACCAAGATCTTCCTCAGTGCCACTTAAAGTCGCCCAGCTGACGCTGGGAGAAGGGAACTAACATTTCATTTTCATTCTTTTAATTTTTATCCTCAAGAAAAAAAAAAGACAAAACTCGTACCTGTGAGTTCATCTTTGCAGAGAAATTTCAAAGTAGACTTTATTTTCACCAATGCAGAGAGACAACTATGTAGATTTATGTAATTTGGGGGTGAAAGATAGTTAACATCATAGGCAAATCAGTCACTTCTTTCCCCAGCACACAGCTCAGCTTCCTTCCTATTTGTTAATAGTCTGTCTCCAGGAATTACATTATAATATTGTGTCTTTCTTTTTATTTACTTGTTCTTGTGTTGTATCCATCTAGCAGTATGTAAACTCCTTGAGAACAGAGAATCTTCCTTTTTTCTGTCTATTTTCCTCGAACACATTGTAGGCACTTAATACATTGTTATGGGGTAGAAGGGAATTCCTCTTTAGTTACCAGCAAAGAATTTGATGTGAGTGGCTTAACTTGTCCCCTTATCCTGTCATCAATATTAAGTTACAAATGTCCATCTTGATTATTCCCACTATTATCTATCTTGGGTCCCATTAATGTGCTAATGAATGAAGTTAGAGAAAGGTCTCAAATGATGCTGATTTGCTGATTGGGTCCACTACAGATTTATGTGACATAATTCCTCCACCACCACCACCACCACTACCCCTGCCGATTATGGCAAGGAAAACATTTTATGCTGTTTTTTTCTAAATCCCTCACCACACTTTCTATGATTCTCCTACCCCCACCATCTCACTTGAGAATCATGTTTCCTATTTCACTGAAAAAAAAATATGGGGCGGAGCAAGATGGCAGCATAGCAGCAGCAACATATTGCAGCTCTCACATAACCACCCCAAAATACTCATAAAATATGACTCTAAACTAATCCTAGAACTCTAAAACGCACACAAATATACTTTCCACTAAAGTCAGCTTGGCTACAAGGAACCATATTAGCACTGCGAACCAAAACCAGCCACACCTGAAGCCACTGCTGAGCCTCAGGGGCGGCCAGATGAGAGGAGCCGTGAGCGGATTAGCAAAAGCTGTGAGCAGTGTTGAGAACTAGGTCAGTGGGCCTTGTGAAACCAGGGAAGAAAAGCGGTCCTGCCAAAAGGCCTCCAGGGCTGGAAAGCAAAAGGCAGAGATTTTGCACGCGCCTCTGCGTTGCAGCTTCTGCGCCCGCAGCCTGCAGACAGCAGGGGGACTAAGCAATTTTTCAGAGGCCAAGTGCTCTCACGTTGAGCAGCCTGGATCCAGATTGCCATCTTGGACCTCGGTCTTGAAGTCTTCATTATCCAGTGAGCCGGAAGTAAGTAGGAAGGGACCCAGCACCTTCCTGAGAGCTACGGCAGTCAGGAGGACCCCAGCGATTTGGGACAGAGCTTTCCCTTATGGAAGCAGAGCCCCACAGAGATTTTAAAAAAAATCACGGACTGACCAACCATGAGTAAGATTAAGCATAAGAAGCAAAGTAAGAACTACAACCAAACGCTAGATTCCCTCTTTGGGGAAAGGAAAGATCATGGCAAAGAGAGGGAGGAGGAGAGTGCAGCCAGAACTCCCCGACCAGGGGCTTCCAATAATCATGAAGAATGCCTTAAAGCTACAGATGAGCTGAAGAACGATTTTGAAAACCAAATAAGGGAAATGGAAGAAAAATTGGGAAGAGAAATAAGAATGTTGCAGGAAAATCATGAAAAGAGAGTCAGCAGTATGACTGAAGAAATCAACACCCTAAAAAATAGATTAACTCAAATGACAAAAGAGGCCCAAAAAGTCAATGAGAAGAATGCCTTAAAAAGTCGACTTTGCCAGATGGAGAAAGAATCTCAAAAGCACTCTGAAGAGAATAATTCCGTCAAAATTAGAGTGGAGCAAATGGAAGCAAATGACTTCATGAGAAATCAAGATACTATCAAACAGATCCAAACAAATGAAAAAATAGAG
>CM053580.1:43082798-43113378 GCA_028627135.1 Pseudochirops cupreus
ATCATGGCTTTCTGGTAGTCCAATAATTTTTAAGTTGTCTCTCCTGGATCTGTTTTCCAGGTCAGTGGTTTTTTCAAGGAGATATTTCACATGGCCCTCTATTTTTTCATTGGTTTGGATCTGTTTGATAGTATCTTGATTTCTCATGAAGTCATTTGCTTCCATTTGCTCCACTCTAATTTTGACAGAATTATTCTCTGCTTATCTCCCCCTTTCACAATTCCCACTCGCAGCTGCTGCTAATCTGCTCACCTGAAGCTCCTCAGCTATTCCCGTCCTGCCGCCCCCGGGGCACAGCCGCGGCTTCAGGCCAAGCTGGTTTCGGTTCGCAGTGCTGATATGGTTCCTCGTAGCCGAGCTGACTTTAGTGGGAATTATCTTTGTGTGCGTTTTGGAGTTCCAGGATTGGTTTAGAGTCCTATTTTATGGGTATTTTGGGGTGGCTATGTGAGAGCTGTGATATGTTGCTGCTACTATGCCACCATCTTGGCTCCGCCAGTCTTAGAGTTTATATATGGATAGAAGGTTGATAAGGTGGATGATACTTTGTTTTTGTTTGTCCTTCATTCTTTTTTAAATAATATTTTACTTTTCCCAATTACAGGACAAGAAAATTCCCAGTATTAATTTTACAGGATTTTGAGTTCCAAATACTTCTCCTTCCCTTCTTACCCTCCCCACTTCTGAAAATTGTAGTCAGTTTGATATAGTTTATAGATATACTATCATGTAAAATATTTCCATATTAGTTACAGTTATGAAAGAAGAAACACATCAAAAGAAAAATCAACACAAGAAAGAACAAATAAATTTAAAAATATACTTTGATCAGCATTCAGAGTCCATCAATTCTTTATCTGGATATAAATAACATTTTCCTTTGTGAGTCCTTTATTTGTCTAAGTTTGTTTTGTTGTAGAGAAAAGGTGAATCATTCATAGTTTATCACCCCACAATGATGCTGGTACCGTGATTAATTTTTTTTATCCTGTTCTGCTCATTTCACTTTGCATCAGTTTGTACATGATTTCTAGGTTTGTTTTTTGTTTTTTGGTTTTTTTTGAAATCTGCCTCTTCATCCTTTCTTATTGTACAATAGTATTCTATTTTATTCATATACCACAGCTTTGAGTCATTCCTAAATTGATGAACATCCCCTAAGTTTCCAATATTTTGCCACCACACAAAGGGCTACAATAAATATTTTTGCACATGTAGGTCATTTTTCTTTTTTTTTCTTCTGATATCTTTGTCATACAGACCTAGTAGTGTTATTGCTGTATCAAAGAGTATGCACAGTTTGGTTGTCCTTTGGTCACATTTCCAAATTGCTCTCCAGAATGGTTGGATCAGTTCACAACTAAACCAGCATACGTTAGTGTCCCAATTTTCCCATATCCTCTTCAACAATTATTATTTTCCTTTTCTGTTATATAAGTCAATTGAATATGTGTTAGTTTGTACCTCATAGCTGTTTTGATTTGCATTTCTCTAATCAAAGGTTATTTAGAGCACTTCTTCTTATGCCTTTAGATAACTTTTATTTCCTCATCTGAAAACAGCATGTTCCTATTATTTGACCACTTATCAATTGGAGAATTATTTGCATTCTTGTAACTTTGACTAAGTTCTCTAAATATTTGAGAAATGAGGTCTTTATCAGATATACTTGACGTAAAGATTGTTTCCCAGATTTCTGTTTTCCTTCTGATCTTGGTTCCATTGCTTTTTTATACAATACTTTTTAATATATAATTAAAATTATCTATTTGACATTTTGTAATGTCTTTCTTGGTCGTAAATTCTTCCCCTCCCCATGGATTTAACAGGTAGACTATTCCTTGATCTTCCTTTTTTTTTTTTTTGCTTATGCTATCTTCCTTTGTGTCTACATCATGCAAAAAGTCTGTCATATCTAACTTTTCTAATATTCTATTTATTCTACATGCCACCCATGAGTTTACCCTTAAATTGAAGAATAATAGAGTCTTCTCCATGGCCCTATCCTTACTCTGTGTGTGTCTCTCTGCTTCAAGTGTGTTTCTTGTAAACACCATCTTGTAGGATTATATATTTTCTTCCAATCTGCTCACCAATTCCATTTTATGAGAGTTTGTCCCATTCACACCCACAGTTATGATTACTACCTGTGTACTTCCCTTCATCTTATTCTTCCTCTTTTTTGTTCTCTCCTTTCACCCTTTTCCTCCTCATAAATGTTTCACTTTTGTCTACCACTTCCCTTAATATGCCTCTCTTCTGCCGGTTCCTACTGCCTTCCCCCCTTTTATTTGATCTTCTCCACTTGTACTTCCTTGTAGGGTAAGATAGATTTCTATTTTCAAATGATGTGTTTATGATTTCTTCTTTGAGTCAATACTAGTGACAGTAAGGTTCAAACAATGCTCCTTGCCCAGAACCCCATCTTCCTCTCCCCTGTAATAGGTCTTTTGTGCCTCTTAATGTGAAATTTTACGTCTCTATTCTTTCTGCTCCCAGTGTACTCCTCTTTCTCATCTTTTATTTTTTAAGTCACTCCCTCTAATTCATCTTGTGGCCCAGATGCTCTATATATGTATACTCCTTCTAGATCTACCATTAGTGATACAATTTTTTTTAAGAATTATAAGTCTCATCTTCCCATATTGACATACAAATAATTTAGCTTTATTTAATCTTTTATATTTTATTTTCTCCTTTTTCCTTGTTTATACTTCTCTTTGGTCTTGATATTGGAAGTCAAATTTTTGTTTTAGTTCTTGTGGTCTTTGTATGAAAGCTTGACATCCTCCTATTTTATTGAATGACCATTTTCCCCCCTTGCTATGTTAAGCTTAATTATGCTGGCTCAGTGACTCTTGGTTTTAGTCCTAGCTCTTTTGACTTCTGGAATATCATATCCCATGGTCTCTGATTCCATGATCTCCAGTATTAGAATTATTTCTTTATGGGTGCTTGAAGTATTTTTTTCCCTTGACTTGATAAGTTCTGAAATTTGACTACAATGTTTCAGTGGAATTTTTATTTTGGGACCTCTTTCCTGAGGTCCTTGGTGGATTCCTTCAATACTTCTTTTGCCCTCTGCCTCCATAACATGAGGGCTGTTTTCCTTGATAATTCTTAAAAGATTCTGCCCAGGTCCTCCTCTTGATTATGGCTTTAAGATAGTCTATTGATTATGATATTGTCTCTCCTGCCTCTACTTTCCGGTTCAGTTGTTTTTCCCATGAGGTATTTTATATTTTCTTCTAATATTTTTCATTCTTTTAAATGTGTTTGATTGATTCTTGATGTCTCATAGTCATTATCTTCCACTTGCTGAATTCTAAGTTTTAAGGTGTTGTTTTTCTCAATTAGTTTTTGTATGTTCTTTTATACTTAGCCAATTGTACTCTTTAATGAGTTGTTTTCTTCAGTGGACTTTTGTTTCTCCTTTTCCTTTTACCAGTTCTACTTTTTAGAGCAGTTTTCCAAAGTGTTGACTCTTTTCCTCCCCCATAATTCTCTCATATAACTCTCATTTATTTTCACATTTTTTTCTTCTCCCTCTCCTATATGATTTTAAAAAATTCTGTCATGAGCTATTTCCGTGCTTGAAACCACTTCCCATTTTTCTTTGGGGATTTGCCCATAGGTGTTTTGACATTGTTGTCCTCTTTTAATTCGTGTCTTAGTCTTCCCACCATAATAACAATGATTGGATTCTTTTTGTTGTTCTTTGCTCATCTTTTATTTCTTTGGTCTTTTCCCTTAAAAAGGGAAAAGGGTGCAATGGGTACTATCTTAGGTTTCCTGTGCCAGTAACTGCAGGCCCTGGTTGTTTACTTGGTGTTTTGCTGATTTTACTCTAAAGCCCCTGGAGTACCCTTATGTCTCATGCTGTGATGAGGGTGTGGAATGGGGGTGGCTAGTGCTGCTGCAGGCTGTAGGGGCCTGACAGCTTACCTGCTGCTGCACTTGGGTCCAAGTGGTGGTATTTGAGATGTAATAAGGCTTAATAAGGTGTTTCATCATTTCCCCAGAGCTCCACTGAAGCACGTGTAAGTCTGGCCATTGGAAGATGTTTGTGTCCCTGGGGCTACACTGAAGCACATTGTGGTTCTTGGAGCTGAAGTCTGCTGGTTACCCTGGCTTTACCAAGGAACATGTAAGATCCTTGTGTTGGGGTTTGCCTGCATCACCACACTGAGGCTCAAGATCCTCTACTGGTTTCCTTGAGGTAGAGCCTGCCACTAGCCCAGTGTGATGCCTCATGTCCTGGAATGTGTTTACCTTCCATTTGAGTCAGATGAACCCTTCCCAGAGGTCTGCCAAGTCTCTTGGGCTAAAAGTTGTGTCACCCAGTCTTTTTGCTGGTACTGCTGTCCTAGAACTTGTTTTGGGTACTATTTTATGGTTGTTTGGAGGTGTCTGTGAACATGGGAGAATTGCAGTGATTTACTGACTATTGTACTATCTTGGCTCCCAGAATTTGGGGTCCTTGTCCTTTGTCCTTGAAGAGGACCTATGGCAACATGAGAGTAAGATCTTGAATTAAATGTGAATTGAATGATGCTATAAAGGGTCATACATAGTAAGTATCCATACCAGTAAAAAGAGAGAAGAGGGATTTGTCATGACACAAAGGAAACACAAGGAGATGCAAGAGATAAGTAAAGAATACCTGGAAGGAGGATGATTTTCAGTAATATCAAATCTTATAGAGAAGTTGACCTCAAAGTTAGTGACTTTGATGAAAGTAGTTTAAGTTAGGTGATGAAGTGAGAAACAAAACAGTAAGAGGATGAGAAATAGGTGTCCTATGGGAAGATGAGTCTATGAAAAAAAATGTAGATTTTTTTTTCCCCTGGGAAATTGAATGTGACATGGATGACACACTTGCTTATGGGGATGATAATATTAAGTGAAGGTTTTAAGGGTAGCCGTGCCTCAACTTATTTATCTGGTTATATGATAAATTTCACAAAGGTAAGAGCTAGTTATTGTTTATGATTTGATCTTAGCTGACCCTCAATCAATATCCGTTAATTGAAATAAATATATATATTTTGGATGCCATTATATTATGATGGCAAAAAGAAATTGGTCTTATATATGTAGTAATTTCATTAAGCAAAAAAAAAAATCGATAATCAGAAACAAATATACCAAATAGCAGGGTAAAATAACTTTTTTTGGAATCACTTTACTTTTCAGAAGGTAGAGGGAATGCTACATGTTCCTTTGAATTCAAGAGTAGTATTCCTACTAATTATAATGGGTATTCCATTTCTGTGGAATATGAGACATGCTGGAAAACGACCCTGGAGTTGTGATAAGTTTTCAAATATGAAGTTTTGATTTTCTGTGCTTGTGCTATGGCAAAGGTAGAATGATTTCCAGTGCCCTTCCCTCCTTCTCCCTGAGATGCTTAATGGAGAGATAGCCTTGCATAGAGCAGGGTTTTAACCTTTTTTTTGCTGTTTGTTTATTTGTTATGTTCCCATATGGCATTCTGATGAAGCCTATGAATCATTTGAAGCCTTCTCAGAAAATTATTTTTAAAATTCATATAATACTATACATAAATTATAAAGCAAACTAATTCTATTGAAATTCAATGAAATTCAGTCATCAAAATATATTTTTAAAAGAAGTTGGTTGACCGCAAATTAAGAATCCCTGAAGAGCAAAGGATAGCATGTATGGAAGTAGAAGGCCTGCCTAAAATTCCCAGCTTTACTATGTTTAAGCTGTGTTTCCTTAAGCAAATCAATTAACTTTCTCTAAGCTTCCATTTCCTTAATTCCTAACTGGAGAAAATAGCTTCACTACCCTTCATTTTATACTTATTGAAAATATTTCAAGAATCAAGCTCAACTTGGTTGTTATAGCTAGAGGGTGGGGGTGTGGGGAGATGTAAAGGGAAAATAATAAAGGAAGTGAGATAACTCCCTCTGCCCAATGCATGAATCTGCCAGGGAAGTGTTGATATGATTTGGAAGACACATTGTCTGAGAATTAAAGGAAAGAAGATATATAATAGGGGACAGATGTGTCTTCCAATACTGTAGCACCTTCACCCTCAGAGGTCTATACATTAGGCTAACTATTGCTTTCTTGAAAGTTATTAAACCTGTCACTAACAGCTCATATTAGGTCAAGGTTGTCAAAGGTTCAAAAGAGTGGAAAAGCGCTCGACCATTTGCCAGGGAAGGATTTTTGACCACAAGCATCTTGTCTGAATTTTCAGGAAAATAACAGGTTATTAAATGTTCCTAGACATTTTGCTTCAGTGGGCAGTCTCCAACACAAGACTCACAAATATAAAACTGTTTTCAACCATCAAGCAGTATCAAATTATGCACTATTTTCCCCCACTCTTCAAAATATCTAAAATTTCTACATTCTTCTCAGATTGTAAGGGCTCCTTAAAATATCTTCAACCCATTCACAGAAAAATTACAAACACACACACACATACACACACACACACACACAAAATAAATAAACACGAAATAATATCTGCCCTCAAACTTAAGGCAGATTGAAGAATTGCCAATAACTAGGGACATATTTTATGAAAATATAATTCCTTATGTGCCATTTTAAGGAGATACTTATGACGAACACTATGACTCTGTAATGCCACGCACAAGCAGGTTTCCAGAAAAATGCTACTGTGAACAGCTTTTATGGTTCTGATTACACAGAATAGTGATATATATATATATATATCTTTTTATTCCATAACAAAGCAAAGCAAAACATTCACAGAAAATCAAGCTATAACATTCACAATGTTACAAATTATCACAGACAATTGAAATACAGCATTCACAACAACTTATCACAGAAAATGGCCACATGGTTTCCACCATGGTGGTCACAAAGTTTTCAACAAAGAACAATCATTTAGTAACTCAATCATTCAATAAATTTCTCCACTCATGGGACATAATAAGTTAACTCAATGAGTCCCTTATTCAGTCATGAATCACTAAGTACAATCATTTAGTTAATCATTCAATCAACTCAATCATACAATCATCCTTCATCATTCACTATTCAATCATCAGAAAATACACAGACCCTCCACCCCTAGGTCACTAGTAAATTTACAATTTCTCAGTCACTATACAGTATCTAAGTAAAGCCTTCTTTCAGCTTGATGTGGGGTGGTTTCTTGGATTCTCTGGATCCCCTTTCATGGTCCCAGATTCTACCTGAATCCACTGAACTGTAATCTGGATTCAAAAGCTTCCAGGTCCTTGTCCAACTCTCTGTGCAGTTCCTGCTCCATATTGGAGTTCACAGTGTCCAGTACATCTCAAATCCTTCACAGTCTCTGTTCCTGGGAAATTAAGGACTAACAAAGCCACAAACAAGTTTATGCGAAGTACCAGCATCATAATAATGCATATTCAGTCCCCAAGCAGCTCTGGCTGGCCCTCGAACTCAGCAGAAGTCTCAGCTGGTTCCCAAAATCAAAATCACTCCATCCAGGTTTTCAAAATCAAAATCATTCTCTTTAGCCTGTGGAAGGCTTTCCTTTTCAGCCTCCTCGGCTCCTCTTCAGCCTACCCAGGGACAGCAGCTTCTGCCTCCATGGAGTTCACTCCAAGAAGATCTGTCTCTTCCTCTCTGGGTTTTTCCTTATATACAGTATTGCCCCTCCCTGTTCAGCTCCTTCCTGTTACATCAGCAACAGGAGACAGGAGTTCATACCTTTTGTTTCTTTAATAGAGGCTTACTCTGAACTAGGTGCTAAGTACCTCTTAGCTTAGCAATACAAAAGGAACTTCAAATCTCATTACTGTCACAGACTCCAAGACCTGTACACACTCTAAACATTAAGTGAAACTCCTTTATCAATGAGAAAAGTAAATACCCTAAGCTTTCACTCTCATGCTATAAATCACCCTATAGGTTATAGGAACCTGGGATGATGATGTGGATTTCTGCTGGTCTGATGGAAGAGAAGGCACGACATAAGGCTAGAGAAAAGAGAAATGGATGAGAACTTAAACTTCCTTTAAATAGAAGAAAGTCCTTATTATATCCCTTTATTCTTTAGGAGATTTTCAGATATTGCATTTCCAAAATGTCATAGAGTTTTGGGGAACTACACTGAAGATTTCCCTGTTTTTATAGTTCCCTTAAGATAATAATTTGATCTGCTATCTTTCTTTTTAGACTCCTATCAGTTTCTTCTGGAAAGCAATGAACACCAGCTTTAAGGATTCTTCCTGACAATCTGATATCTCCAAATGAAGCTTGCAGGATATAGATGTTTCTTCTTCATCACAAGATAGAAGAATCTTGTATTCAGAGCAGAGAGGGATTTAAAGATCATATCCCTTGAAATAAGAATGAAGAATATACACAGTAGAAATATCATACCTTTTAAACTCAATCCATCGCACTACTGTAATTAATACTTACTTTTATAGATTCAGAAATGTTTCTTCACTTGAAAGGACTGAGCTCAGGGAGTATCTCATTGAAGTAAAGGGACTTATATGTCCCTCAAGGCAAAAAAGTGGGCCTCTCAATTAATCAATAGAAACTACTATTTTTCTGTTTCTCTGAATTTTTCCTGACCACACTGACCTACTTTCTTTGGAAATTGATATTCACAGAAAAAATCCATAGGGAATTAAACAGCAGGGAACAGTACCAGCATCTACCCAGATGCAAGCTTCTCTGCTAATAGATTGTTGAGCTTAGCTTTGCTTGATCTTACAAGACTTTTATCTTACTCTAAAACACATCGAAATTATCCTGAATCATCTAGGAAGTAGGTATATTTTTTTATTTAAAATTCAAGTGATTATATCTGTGATTGTATCCATTACTAAGTGCCTTACTAGAATGAATCATCTTTAAGAAACTTACTTAGAGGTATCATATTTATTCAAGCCCCTATATACACTCAAACATGTTTCTCAAACTTATTGTCCTTGGAAATAGCAAGCCAAGAATGATTTCATTGTAGTCACGAAACAAAATAGCTATGGGTACCTGATGTACCTGTGCCATTTACCTGTGTTAATGTTTCCTTATGTTGTTTTTCCCTGGAGAAGGATTGTGTTACAGGCTGTACTATTGAGCTGTCTAATTTTAAGAAATGTGGGGGAAAGATGGTATTTTTAAATTTATAAGCATTTCTTAAGCATTCACTATATATTGTGCCAGGCTTTAGAGATACAAAGATAAAAATAAAATAGTAATTTCCATTAGGTTCAATGGGAAAGTGAATTTCAATGATAACTAAATATAAATTATAATGAAAAGAAGGAAGGAAGAGAGAAAGAAAGAAAGAAAGAAAGAATAATAGAAAGAGAAAGGAGAGAAAAAAAGGAAGAAAGGAAGAAAAAAGAAAGAAAGAGGCCCTGCTTTCAAGGAGTCCACAATCAAATGAGGGGAAACAACATGCAAAGAACCATGTACACAAAAAGAAAAATGTGATATAAGCAGCAGAAGGAAGCCATTATTGAGAATTGGGATCAAGACACAATCTGCAAACGGCAACATTTGTTTTAGAAATGTCATGATTCTTTTTTTTAAATAATTAATTAATTTTTTTGTTTACATCATTCATTTCCATGAGATATTGAGTTACAAATTTTCTCTCCATTATTCCCATATCCACCACCTCAGAACAGCTATCCCACTGTATAACCCCTCCCCCAATCTGCTCTCTCCTACATCCTCACCCATCACCTTTCTGACTTTCCAGTAGGGCAAGATGGATCTCCTTACCCCAGTGCCTGTATATCTTAATTCCCAGTTGCATCTAGTTAATAATAATAAGGATAATAATTATTATTATTAATATTATTATCATACATATATATTTTTAACATTTGATTGTAGAACTTTAAATTCTAGATTCTTTCCCTTCCTCCCTTGTCACCCACCCCAATGGAAGGACAAGCAGTTCAATTCAGGCTGTACACATGTAATTACGAAGAACATCTCCACAGTGCACATATTGTGAGAGACTGATTATATGTCTCTCCTTCCTATCCTGCCCCCTCTTGTTCTATTCTGTACCCTGTCCTTGTCCCTTTACAGAAGTGTGTACTTCCAGCAACCCTCCCCCCTACCCTGTCCTCCCCTCCATCATCCCACCACTCATCCCCATCCCCCCTACTCTCCTGTGTGATGAGATACCCAGTTTAGAGTTCATGCTTATTTCCCTAAGCCAAATTCACTGAGAGTAAGGTTGACCCTTTCCCTTTTGCCTTCCTGTTCTTCCCCTCCATTGTAACAATTATCCCTTGCCTCTTCTGTTTGAGATGATTAGCCCCATTCTCTCTCCCTGTCTGCTCTCATTCTATTCCTCTCCCACCTCAGAATTTCACCTTTTAAAATATCGTTGCTTCCTATTCAATTGATCCTGTGCCCTCTATGTACACATATATACACATACTCAGATATGTGTTCATACACATATATAAACCCTCCTATATAGACAGTTGTGTATGTGTGTGTATGTATATATGTACATTTGTATTCCCTTCACCTATCGTCATACTAAGAAAAGTTGGTAAGTTACAATTATTGCTTTTCCATGTTGGGATGTAAATAGTTCAACTTTGATAAGTTCCTTATGATTTCTTTTCCATGTTTACCTTCTTATGCTTCTTGTATTTAATTGCCAAATTTTCTTTTCAGTTCTGGTTTTTTTGGCAATAATGTTTGAAAGTCCTCCACCTCACCGAATGACTATATTTTCCCCTGGAACATTATACTCAGTTTTGCTGGGTAGGTGATTCTTGGTTTTAATCCTAGCTCCCTTGATCTCCAGAATATCATATAACAGGCCCTTTGATCCCTTAATGTAGATGTTGCTAGATCCTGGGTTATCTTAATTGTGGTTCCACAGTATTCAAATTGTTCCTTCTTTGCAGCTTGTAATATTTTCTTCTTGATCTGGGGACTCTGGAACCTGACTAAAACATTCCTAAGAGTTTTCTTTTTGAGATCTTTTTCAAGAGGTGGTCAGTGAATTCTTTCAAGTTCTATTTTGCCCTCTGGTTCTAAAATATCAGGGCAATTTTCCTTGAGAATTTTCTGAAGGATGCTTTCTAAGTTCTTTTTTGGATTGTGGCTTTCAGGTAGTCCAATAATTTTTAAATTGTCTCTCCTGGATCTATTTTCCAGGTCAGTGGTTTTTTCAAAGAGATATTTCACTTTATCTTCTATTTTTTCATTTGTTTGGATCTGTTTGATAGTATCTTGATTTCTCATAAAGTCATTTGCTTCCATTTGCTCCACTCTAATTCTGAAGGAATTATTCCTTTCAGAAAGCTTTTGAGATTCTTTTTCCATCTGGCAAATTCTACTTTTTAAGGCATTCTTCTCTTCATTGGCTTTTTGAGCCTCTTTTACCATTTGAGTTAATCTTTTTTTAAGGTGTAATTTTCTTCAGTCAGTTTAATGACTCTCTTTTCATGATTTTCTTGCATCATTCTCATTTCTCTTCCCAATTTTTCCTCCACTCCTCTTATTTGGTTTTGAAAATCCTTCTTAAGCTGCTCTATGGCTTGTACAAAGTCTGCATGTTTCTTGGAAGCTTTTGGTGCGGGAGTTCTGACTGTTATCTTCCTCTTGTTCCATGTTTTGATCCTTTTTGTCCTCAAAGAAGGAATCTAAAGTTTGATTGCTGTTCTTACTTTGCTTCTTTTGCCTGCTTGTGTTGCCAATTACTTGACTTTTTAGCTCTGTGGAACTCTGCTTCCAGAGGGGAAAGCTCTATCCCAAATCACTGGGATTTTCTCAGCTGCTGGAGGTATTAGGAGGGTACTGCCGCCCCCACCAGCTTTGACTCACTGAAAATGCTCCCCAGGACCACCACTGAACACTGCAAACTGGATCCAGGCCACTCAGTACGTGAGCACTTAGCCTCTGATCGATTGCTTGACCCCCCTGCAATCTGCAGGCTGGGAGCTTTTGAAACAACCACATGGAGGTAGTTGCAGGGCCACCACTTCTGCTGTTTCCTTGCCCTGGAAGCAGTTCGGCTCCACACTTTTCTCCCCCAAATTTAGCAGAGTTCCACTGACCTTTTACTTTGTCTTTGTTTCTTATGGGTTGATAGGTCTGGAAACTGCCACAGCTGTAGCTGATCTACTCTCCTGAATGCTCCAGCTGCAGCTTGTCTTGGCTTCCCTGGGCCCAAGCCATGGTTTCAGACTGGCCTAGTTTTGGCTCCCAGTGTGCTGCGATGAGCCCTTCCTGCCGAGCTGCCTTCTGTGGGAGATGTGTTTTTTCTGTAATTTTGTGAGTTCTGGAGCCCTAAAATTTGTTTAGAGTCATATTTTATTGGTATTTGAGGTGGCTATGTGGGAGCTGTGGAGCTTTCCTGCTTATATGCCACCATTTTGGCTCTGTCCCCTGATCTCAATGTCATGATTCTTGAAAAATGAAGAACTACTAATTTGGAAACACTGCACTGCACAAACCTTTAAGGTTATCAGTTCTTTTATCATTCCTAGGGATTTTTCCTGAGGTACAATAAGAGAAAGCAAATGATTCATGATTATATATCTAGTAATTATCAGAAACGGGCTTGGAACCTATGACTTCCTAATCGTAAGTTCATACTCTATCCATTATGTCCAGCTGCTCCTACTGACATCAAAATAAACAAATAATTTTGATTAAACTTTGTTCCATCCCAAGCATCATGATTTTCTCCATGTTTGACTAATGGATGAATTAATTGCTAGTCTGGCCAAGAAAATGTCAAAAGTGGATGCCACTCTCACATGGCTAGATCTTTGTAGGAAAAATAGATGATCTTACAGGAAGTTCAATATTTAAGCAGAAAGTCTCCAGGAAAATTCTCACAGGGTTCTAGTTTCTCTACATTATTATATCAAATATTGTCACTGTGTATAAAGGTTCACACATATACCTTTTCTTGCCCTTGAAAATGATTTCTTTTGTCTAGAATGTTATGACCCAAGTGATTGAATCTGGTTTAATGTGGTTATAGTCTCTATAACAATGCACACAAGGACAACAAAGGGTTTGACTGTAGTTTTAAGCCATTATACCCTTTGAACCAGTCTCTATAGTCTATGGGCACTATTGGAAATAAAACTAATTTTAGGAATTGCCATTTGATGGAGTATTATCAAAAAATCAGAATTGATTTTGATTTCATAAATATTAGGTTTCATCTTTTCTTTAATATTTTACAGATAAGCAACATTTTAAAAACAGGATTAATGTTCTTCATACAAATTTCAGGAACATATTAGAGACTTCTGTATAATCTCAGTAATGAAGCTGTGCTTCTACCATGGATGAGAGGTTTTTCTTTTTTTTCCCCCTTTCTCCACATTTACTACTTCCTTTCCCTCTGTGAAATTACAAAGAGAAAACAGAAAATATGTTAATATTTTTGTTTGTTTTTGTGAGCACTGAATGTATTTGCCAGATGAGGCCAGGTGAAAAATCGTCTTCAGCTTTGTGTCTTATATAGTCATGGGAAAAGAAATTAAGTAAAACATTATCCCCCACCAATTTCAGAGACTATTTCTCAGCTTTGTCTGAATTTCCACTATCTAATACAGTACTTGAAATGTAATAGACATACTTTGTTAGGAATTGAATTAAACTATGAAAATGATACTAACAATTTTACAATAAACTTAAAAGGAATGAAAATATGCAAAAATATTCCATGTCAGTCCAGACCAGAGGCACTAGTAATTAATTCCACAAGTCTTTAATATTAAATATCAAAAATGAAACTATGTGAATATATATTTTGTTTTGTTTTGTTTTTTTGTTTTTTCAAGGGGAGGAAGGTAGGGCAATTGGGTTTAAGTGACTTGTCCAAGATCACACAGCTAGTTTTAAGTGTCCGAGGTCACATTTGAACTCAGATCCGCTCCAGGGCCAGTGCTCTATTCACTGTGCCACCTAGCCACCCTTGTGAATATATATTTCAAGTGATTACATTTATGATTATTACCATTACTAGTTGAATTACTAGAATGAATTATCTTTAAGCACTATGCTTAGAGGTATCATTTATTCAAGCTGCAACATATACCTAAACATTTTACACACATTTGTACACATCCTTCCCTTCAAAAAACAACATTGTTCTATGTTAAAGCTCTTCTAAGCTAGAACCCAAAATAAGTTATATGGCATTTTCCTTTCCTTAATCAAATATTAGACTTTATTGAAATAAAGTACAACAAAGTATGAAGAAAAGATAGTTTTAATGTAGGTCTTTTAAAAATATAATTTGCAATGTTTTAATTTATTAAAGAAATTATCTTTTATATCCATAATTATTTTTTTTTCTCTCTCTGAAGGTTTATTTCAAAAATATTCTATAATTTGGGAGATTTATAGTTAGGACAAATAAAGGAGAAGGAGGTACTTCCATAAATGTGAAGCATCAATTGATAACACGTGTAGTTCTGGCGCTAGAACTCCTTATGTTGATTCCTAATTCTGGTCATGAAAATTCAAATGTCAAAACCTTGTTATAAATCAGAAAGGTGAATATAATAGTGAAGCCACTAATCATTTTAGGTTAAAAAAAAACAGAGAGAGTTGCAGGATAAAGTTAACATTTTATTATCCATAGGCAGATTTTCTGAATTAGAGATTTATTGAGGCAAATTTCCTTTTTTGTTTATTATCTAGAAGACACTGTGAGGAAAGAAACATACAACACTCTGAATCAATGAGTGTTTTGATTTATCTCTCCCCTGCCCCCATTTGTAATATAACTTTCTGATAACAATACTAAGAGGTTTTAACTAGTCACAAAAATCACGGATTTTGAGTGCAAAAGGACTTCAGAGGCCATCACACCTTGTACATGTTGTATTTTCAACATATTCGACAAATAATTATCTAGACTGTGCTTAAAGACCGAGTAAGAGGACGTCATTACCTTTTCAGGCAGCCCATTTCACTTTTGGGTAAACATTAATGTTGGGATATTTTTCCTTATATTAAATATAATTTTATTATTTTGACTGCCTGTGACAGTTGAATATAAACTACTTTTTTTCTGCATAATGTTCTATCTATCAAATGAAGAAGATTAATCTATTTTCTGCTTCATGACTTTTCAGACACTTGAAGATTACTATCATGTGCCTCACATATCTTGTGTTCTTTAGGCTAAACATTCTAATTTGTTTCAATTAATTTTTCCTGATGTTCTTTACCATCTCGATCACCATCCTCTGGATGTTCTCCAAGTCAACAATGTTGATCTTAAAAGGAATCTGACCAGGCAAAAATACGGCAGGACCATCACTCTCTTCACTATACTAAGTATTTCCTTGTCACCAGATGAGAGATTGTGTATTAAAAGAAGTGTTTTTCTTTGTTTTGACAGGAGCATTGAACATGTCATTCTATTTCTCTCCTCAGTATTAGGGAAACATGGCTCTCTTAGTGGCTTCCTTTACTTGCCTACAGACACACTGAATTCTACCCAATCCTCACAACAAAATGTTATGTTGTTGCTCCTTTTTCTTATGCATAAATTTTTTTCCTCCTTTATTTTTCCTCTTTAAAAACAGAAAGAAAAGTTTTCCACATCAGATGCTATCTTACCACCCTCTCTTTTTAAATTTTGTTTTATTATGAAGTAAACACTGACCTGTCCAGGCCAGCTGGACTCAGGAATTCCAGGGATCCCAAAGTACCTACCGCAGACCCACAGTTGTGCCCAGTTGCCCCAACAACCCTGCGGGTGCTCTCAGTCACCCCAACGACTCTTCAGAGTAGAACCCCAGATATGGACAGAATAGTCCAACACACCTCAGTGGAGTGGCCAAGCATCTTTATTGTCTTACAAATCTCCTCTTTCTGCTGCCCCTTCAGCCTTATTTGCCTGCCCCTTTTATTCCCTTTCCATCTGCCCTTTTGTCAGGTGTCCCAGCAACAGGGTTCTGATAGGTGGGGAGTGCTTCTCCATTGATGGTGCATACTCAATGCCCCATGTTTGACGTGCAGTCATCGAGGCAGAGTACACACCTGGATGCCTCTTACCCACCTCAGGTTTTCCTTGTTAGCAAGGACACACTGACTGAGGTCACACATCTAGGTAGCTCTAAGGGGCCCTTACACTGACCAACAGAATTGACCATTTTAATAAATAAAATAAAACAACAAAAATATGATTTCATATGCAACTTTGAACTTTTGTTACCCACAGTTTTAAAAAGCATATTAAATGTCACACAGGAGTAATAGAATAATCATTCTTTATTTCTTTTTGGTCCCTTCTGAATTTCTTCTTATTTCCCTCTGTGGATTAGAAATGCGCTTCATTGATGCTTTTAAAAAAATATTTTAATGTCTTCCCCATTTCTCCCCATGTAAAATCATTATTTATAACAGCTAAGTGTATTTAAAAAAAAGTCAACACTCTAGTCATGCCAGAAAATTTATATCTCCATCTAGACCTTAGTTTATCAGATCTCTTTTAAGAAGTGAGAGACATACTCTCTCATCCTTAAGTCACTGCAATAGGGCTTCCACGTCTCCAACTCTAATAAAACTGGCTTCTCCAACATCATTAATAACTTTTAAATGCCGCCAGTCTATGGTATTTTTTTCAGTTCTAATCCTTTTTTTAATCTATGTTTCTAGATTTTTGACATTGTTGATGACTCATTCTTAACCCTCCTTGCTAAACTTTGAAGACAAAAATGAAAGCCTCTTTTAATTCTCCCTATAATCCTCTGGTCAACAATCCTCTATTTCTTTCACTTAATCATGACGCTCTTTTTTATCCTTTAATGTGGAAGTTTCACACACACACACACACACACACACACACACACACACACACACTGTCCTTCAAATGCTTCTATTATTGCTACATGCTCTTTTTTGACCATCTCATTTGGATACTTTATTTCAACTATGCCCTCTACATACATGACTCCAATATCCATATTTCTAATGAAATTTTTCTTTTGAGCTTCAGGCTAACACAAAGAATTGTCTCTGGAGTTAAAGATCCTATGTTCAATATCCGAGTCTGATGTTTGGGTGATGTTTGGTAAGTCACTTAGCCTACACAGGATTCAGTCACATCATATATTAAATGATTTGGATTGGAATAGATAGGTATTCTCTGATGTTGCTTTCAGCTCTAGACCTATGATCCTATAACCTCTGACTATATATTTTTTTCTAGGTAGATGTTCCATTACACTTCAAATTCAATATTGCCAAACCTGAGCTGATTTTTGACTCCCTGAAAACACACTTCTCCCTCTGACTTCACTATTGGTGACTATAGAACCAATACTCATTTAGTCTGTAATTTTCATAATCTTAATATTGTTCTTGGTTCTTTCTTCCTTTCATCTTTCACATTTGAACAGTTATTAGATTCTGTTAATTGCATCTATACAACATCCTTAACTTCTTTTATCTCTATTGACACTTGTCAGCCTAATTCAGTTCCATATATATGTGTGTGTGTGTGTGTATATGTATATGTATATGCATACACATATACACACATATACACACATATATACACATATGGAATATATATACATATATGTATGTATGTATGTATGTATATAATTATACTCTGATGTTTTCTCTATTGTATTTATCCAAATAGATAACTACTCGCCCTCAGGATGGGGCTAATTTGTCTATTAACATAAATCAATTTTAATGATAGTATAAGTAGCAAGAGAATCACTTAAATTGAAAATGTAGCCCTAACCAAAGCAAAATAAATAAAGAAGATAAATGAAACAAAATAAACCTATAATCAGAAACTATCCACACAAATCCTCTTCAGTGAGAGGAAATCAGCCCCTAAGGAAACTTAGATCAGAGGAAATTGGTTTTATTTACTGTTTTTATTTTAAATTATCAGGGAATTATGCAGACAAAGCAAAGATTTCAGTTATATCCACAGGTCATTTTAGAGTTTTAATGCCAGGATTCTATTTATGGAATATTTTATTTTTGATTCTGTTGGTTGCCACTTAAGACTTTCTCTTTGTTAGTACGTAAAATCACCCACATTTTTTCTTTGTTGGTTTGATTAACTTTTGTTGATCTACTGTTAATGCTTTGTAGCTTTGCATTATTGCAAGTATTACCAAGTAGACTACAAATACTTGAGTTAAAAATCTTTCCCAGGATTGGATAGCACTCCATCTCTTCTTCGTCATTTGCCCCATCCCTTCTACTTTCCCGCAAATATCAGGCCTATGGATGAAATGTCAAGTTTTTTTTTCAATGTCTTATGTACATCAATTGCAATTCAAGTCCTTCATTCTTCACATTGTTCTAGTTGCAAAGCTCAACCAATCTATTTTTACATTACCTAAGAATAACATAAACTCTTGCCACAATCAATAATGCATTCTTTTATCCTCAAATATATTTATTCTTTTAACCAAGAATGTGGTCACATGTTCCTGCTATTTATATAAATTTCTTCTCTTTTTCATTTCCCCTCATTCTCAATTACATCCAGTATAGTACTAACCCTTCCTAATCCCTACCCCCATTAATCTCTTTAACTGTGTCCTGTTATAAGCAGAATCCTTTACATATCCAAATTTTTTCTATAGTTTATTTTAATTTTTACCTTAACTGAGATCCATCCACTGATCATTTCTCTTTGCTTTGAATCCTCTCCATTGATCCCCATATCAAAAAATTTTAAATGAATGACTCCCTACGTATGAACCTCAGGTCAGGCAACCCCTATTAGCTCGTCTGGGTCAGGACCTACCTTTGAATTCCTTCCTCCCTCTTAAAAAAGGACAAGCAGATGATTATAAGGGAGAATAATTCTCCAGAAAATAGAAATGTCAAGTGTTTCTCACGCACCAGAACTCATGACCCTGCCCCAGAAGGAATAAGTCGGGCTTAAGAAACCGAAAGTTGGATCTGGCCAGCAGACGTTACAGAAGTTCATTTTATCACTAGAATGATTTTTTCTTAAGTAAGTCACCAAGAACTTTATAACTGTGGGAGGAAGGGGGAAAGCGTGGAATGGAGAATTTTAAATAATCTGGGAACTGGCATCATTTTATAATTATCAACTATTGCTGTTTTATGTAGGGTTTTCAAATTCTGATTGCACAGTTGCTTTTAGAAGCAAGGGTGGTACTTGTGTTATAGAAGCAAATGTTTAGTATTTCCCCTGGCTTGATTGTGGGTGACTGATCCTAAGTTCTGCAGCTGCATATAGGAATGTGAGTTCCTTCTACAGGTGCAAAGAAACACAGAGCCGATAACATGAATTCCACCATCTGACGAAAGCTACACAAACTTGTCTACTTAACCTTCTCAATACACACCTCTAACCTAACTTCTGCACCTCTCTTAGGAAATTATTTGAAAAGCTCTCTCTCTCTCTCTCTCCCTCTCCCTCTGTCTCTCTCTCTCTCTCTCTCTCTGTCTCTCTCCACATATATATATATATGTATATGTATGTGTGTACATTCACATATATATACTCATATGTGTTCACAATACATATATTCATATATAAACACATTAAAATATTATTTATACCTGAGTTTGAATCTAAGACATGTTTTACTGTGTTACACTTGGGTATACAATGCATATCTACACATATGTTCATATATACATACAGCTACTCACAAATACACACATTCATGTATGGATGCATATGTATGTGCATTTATGTGTTAATGTTTATTCTATGTGTATGTATGTGTATTTACATATATATCTATATATAGATATATATAGATATATATATTTCCCCCCCCCCATCTCACTCTTGCTTGGTTGTATTTTAGAATGTACTCATGCCCACTATGTGTTTTGCATTTTCATTTCAGAGATCTTTAACAATTCATTTGAGATTGGGATAATATATATTTTGAAGCTATATAAAACTATTTGAAATATAATATTTCCTGGTGAACATTGGAGGCTATTAGGAAACAATGAACAATTTTCCCAATATAACAAAGACTTCTTTCCCCACTCATATTCAACTCCTGGAAGACTTCATTGTCCAGTCATTGTGATCATCTAAATATACACAGTTATGGAGTAATCATTAGAAATGCCCATTCATTTGATTGCATTCTATAATAGGAACAATTATCTTCATTCATTTACCCCCTTCACAGGTAGTTAAAATTGATCTCTTTGGGAATGATGATGCTTCTCATTCAAAAAACTCAGCAGTGTTCTAAGGCTTCATGTTAATATGTTTGATGACAGAAATGTTCCCTTTTACATTTGTACACTTATCATCCTCCATCACAGCAAAAAGTACATTTGGAAAACATCTCCCTGCTTAAACTTTAGTTAATATAAAAGATGTCTCAGAAGTGTTAGTTCACATATATATGATCTAATAACTTCAGTTATCTTCTGTAGTGCAAAGACTATAATCTGACAAAAATATCTCTTGGAGGTTGTTATTTAAATGGTTCCACTTATTTAATATTGCAAATTTTGAATAAACAATTTTAATTTTAACCAGACAGAGTACCTAGTAATTATGTATTGTATATTTGGCAAATTCTAGTTGATACTCGCTCATATGAGAGGATCAGTAGAGGGGCTCATCTTGTTTGGAAACCTCAGTACCCTAATCTATCATCATCATCATCATTATTTTCTCTGTGTGTGTGTGTGTGTGTGTGTGTGTGTGTGTGTGTTTGTGTGCGTGTGGTCACATAAAAAACTATCACATAAGCATCAAAACCTCACTCTTTGGATGATCTTAAGGCTAGAGTTACAAGTGTAATATGTTTACCCAATGAGTCACAGCTGAATAAAGTGTTTATAAAGATAAAATATTAATTAGGGTGTTAAGTAGCACGCTATGGTGGACATATTGAAGTTAAAAGAGAAATATCAATAATTAAAAAAAAAATAGTTATCCTTCCCAATGCTGCCTTCTTTGTAAGGTTGTAGTACTTATTTTTCTGAAGTTATTAAATTTTAAAACTGTACTAAAACTGATGAAACACTCAGCAGTCAATTTGATGAATGAACAAAGTGTCATTAAACAATATTATTGTTACTGAATTATTCATGGATTTTTGTAGGATTTTACTAGAAGAGGGGTACTTGGTTTCATTGAATTACCTGCACTTTTATAGGCAACAAATAATAACCACAGTGGGATCTTCTGTTCTCTATCATCCTTTGATACAGGGTTAAATAGGAATAGGAAAACAGAATGAGTTTCTCTTGCAAAACTGCACAAAGTTCTTGCATCACCACAAAGATCTGGTATGATACAGAATATCATTCAAGAAAGCTTGCTTCTTTTCTCATATCATCATTAAGAATACCTTTAATGCACACTGTCCTTCATTTGTTTACTCATTTTTTCAAAAATTATGCCCGCATAAAACAAACCTTAGAAATGACAAATGAAAATGAATGCATTTAATGGGTAAGAAGATTGAGAATAAACATCTATAGTGCATCCACTCTGTGACAGGCAACCTTGAGAGGTAGATGCTATTATTTCCCCTATACTACAGATGATAAAACTGAGACTAACAGAGGTTAGATGACTTGTTTAGAGTCAAAGAGCTAGGAAGTATCTGAGACCACATTTGAAATTAGATTTTGTTTTGTTTTTTACTCCAGGTCTGCCTATTAGCTGCCTTTTATATACATTTATGCATATACATATATATGCACACACATACTCATACATGCATAAATATACATTATTTCCACATATGCATTTCTCATAAAGATTTTATGTTTCTTTGAACATGCATATTTGTGTATATTTGTGGCCATGACTATATCTATGAACATACACACATCCGCATATATAAATTTACATATGTGTACCTGTATACACTTATGCATGCATAGATGTACATATTCACATTTGTACATGCATATGTGTGTGTCAATTACTGTATCCCTTCTTTTCCTCCCCTGTGATTGGCATCCTCCCCAATTTCAGATAGCGTAATAATCAGTCCCTCGACAATCAAATCTGATAATCCAGAGAATCAAATTAAACTCTCTTTCCTTAAACCATTTATTTAAAGTCTTGCATGTGGTAATTCTGAACTCTTTTTAAATTTATTTCTTATTATTCCCTTCACATACCCCACGGTCTGGTCAAATTTGCCCACATAGTTATCAAAATAAACCAGGAATTTTGTCACACCTGGTTGTTCTCATGCTGTTCCTACTTTCTACCATAGCTTAGGTCACTCATGTCTCCATATGTCCAAATCAGTCAATGCTTGGACATGTGCTGCAGATTGTCATCTCCTCCATGAAGGCTCCCCTGATTGTCCTCAGGAAGCCATGATCTCTCTTACCTCCCTACCCTCACAGCACTTTGTTGTAAGTAATGATGTTACATTCTCCAGGCTATGTTTTGTACTACAGTCATTTTTGCATGTGTTTTATAATTTATGAAATTATATACTTTGTCAACACTGGAGCCTTACCTTCTAATTGTGCATTCCACTTATACAGCTTAGGTGTTCCTTGCATTTATTGAATTATTGAATGGAATATATTCCAACCATTAAGGAAGCATATATTTTCCAATTTTCAATTACTGTTAATCTTTTAACTTGACAAGAGGTAAGGCATTGCATGATTCATATTGAAAAAGTTATTTGCATCTTTTAACTTTTTTTGTTTAGTGAGGCAGAGCCATAAGTACACATTTTGATACCAAGACAAGTAACATGAAGTGTATTCACAGATAATCTTTTTAAAGACGAATTCATATTGACTTAGTGGAGGAAATATGTGAAAATATGGGGGGGGTTGATATGAGGAAGCATTCACCTGAGATGCCAATCATTGGGGAAGGAACTATAGCATCTGATAATACTCATATTTTAAGTTTTTCTTATTAAATACACGCTAGATTCAACTTTTCTGCATTTAATGGAAAGGAAGAGTTTTTAATATATCCTAAATTCTGGTGACCTGGGCCAAAATCCCAGTTGTCTTGCCCTAGTTGTTGCTCCATAGAAATATGTCAGTTGAAACTGTCAAATCTTCATAATAATATAACTTGCATTCTAATTTCAAATTTAGAGTATGGTAAGCCATTGATCGGGTGATATGTTTAAATGATTTTCTTTTAGGAGTAACACAAGAATCAAAGCTTCATTTTCTAATTTTGTATTTGCTCTTTGAAATAAGAATCAAAAGCTAAAAAAAAAGCATAGTTTCTAGGAAACAGCATCTTTAGTGACTCATGCCTTTTATTTAATAGAATCATTATATACTTTTTTTTTCCAGCAATTACCTCAATGTCTCATTTCAATGTCATCCAATTGGGAGAGAAAGAAGAAATTGATTACTAACATTACAGCATTTAAAAAAATAATTAGAGAAGTATAGATGCTGAAATGAAAATAATACCCACATTTTTCATGGCTACAACACCAGCAATTAATTCTGCTACTGTGGCAGCTGATCTACACTGTAAGAACTGAACCTGGGAGAACCAGGGCGAAGTTATATTAAACAGTAGCAATTCAGTCATTTTAAAATAGTGTACAATGTTCAAAGCACTGATTTTGGAGCCAGAGTAACTAAAATGGAATCCCAGATCTTACTATGTGACCTTGAACAAGTCACATAAGTTATCTGAGCCTCAGTTTCCACATTTATAAAATGAAATTATTTTGGAAAGTAGTATGATAAAGAAAGACGCTTATCCTGACTTATGAAAACCTGGGTTCATATGCTGCCTCTGATATTTGCTACCTTTGTAATGCCAGACATGTGATTTAATCTCCTTAGGTCTCTCTGCCTATAAAGTAAAGAGTTTGGGCTAAATCCTTGAGGACCTTATTAGTTTTAGATCTAAAAGCATATGACTAAGTGATGTCTGATGTCTCTTTCTATCTATAAACAAATGTTGTATTCCAAAGTGAGTATTTTCATTACAGTCAAGTGAATAGGAAAGAAAAAAAAATACAAGAAAGACTGCTAGACCCACCACAAATGAGGCAGGAAATCTGTATGCAGTAAATTAAAGAAAGAAGGCTTTAGAACCAAATGATATTGTTATCTTTGCTTTGGAAAATTAGGAATTGGGAAAAATAAAATTGATTTGAATTTGGAAATTATAATACTAATGTATTTTTATTGTAACATATATTGATCAAAATGTATGAGAGCTCCATCTAGATATAACATCACAATCTCTCCATGATTTCTCATCTGTGGAGACTTTTAACCATGTCCTACTATAAGTCCTCCACAAACAATCTACCTGCTTCTTTCTTTAACAGTCCACTAAAGGGAGAAAAAAAAAGTCTTTCCCCCAGAAGAAACTGTAACCCCTTTGCCATATATAATTTCTCTGTTTTAGCCCTTCTTCCCCTGTACTCTGTATAAACTTGTGAGAAAGTCTGTTATATAGACTTTAGCAGTGAATTTGCAACAACACTTCTTTTTCTACATTAGTAAATAACCTTTTCTTTTTTTAAAATTTTTCTTTTGGATTCTTTTTTGTTCTTTTTAAACTTTTGTTTATTTTAGTTTACATCATTCATTTAAATGAGATTCTGATTTACAAATTTTCTCCTTATCTTTCCCCTACCCACCACTCCAAAACAGCGATCCCACTGTATACTCCCTCCCCCAATCAGCTCTCTCCTCTATCCTCTCCCATCACACCTCTGACTTTCTGGTAGGGCAAGATGGATCTCCCTACCTTAGTACCTGTATATTTCCCTCCATCCTATTCCATCCCTCTCATGTTCTATTCTCTACTTTGTTCCTGTACCTTTACAAAAGTGTGTGCTTCTAACAACCTTCCCCCACAACCTGTCCTCCCCTCCATCCTCCTTTCCTCATCCTCTTGCCACCTACTCTCCTGTAGGCCAAGATACCCACTTTAGAGTGTATGTAATTCCTTCCCTAAGACAACTTCAATGAGAGTAAAGTTGAGCCATTCCCTTTTGCCTTCCTGTTCTTCCCCTCCATTGTAACAGTTATCCCTTGCTTCTTCTATATGAGTGGATTAACTCATTTCTATCTCTCCCTGTTTCCTCTCATATTATTCCTCTCCTACCCCTCAATTTCACCTTTTAAAATATTATCCTATCATATTCAATAGATCCTGAGCCCTCTGTCTATGTACACATATATACACACACTCACATATGTATTCATATGCATATATACCCTCCTATATAGACATATGTATGTGTATATGTATACATATACATAAATTTATATTCCCTTCAACCATGCTCATACTAAGAAAAATTTCATAAGTTATATTTATTGTTTTTTCCATGTTGACATGTAAATAGTTCAACTTTGATAAGTTCCATATGAATTCTTTTCCATGTTTACTTTCTCACACTTCTTGTATTTGAACGTCAAATTTTCTATTCAGTTCTGGTTTTTTCAGCAAGAATGCTTAGAAGTCCTCCACCTCATTGAATAACCATATTTTCTGCTGGAACAATATACTCAATTTTGCTAGGTAGGTGATTCTTGGTTTTAATCCCAGCTCCCTTGATCTCTGGAATATCATATTCCAAGCCCTTCAATCTCTTAATGTAGAAGCTGCTAGATCCCAGGTTATCCTGATTGTGTTTCCACAGTATTCAAATTGTTTCTTATTGGCAGTTTGTAATATTTTCTCCTTGATCTGGGAACTCCGGAACCTGGCTATAACATTCCTAGGAGTTTTCATTTTGGGATCTTTTTCAAGAGATGATCAGTGAATTCTTTCAAGTTCTATTTTACCCTCTGGTTCTAAAATGTCAGGGTAATTTTCCTTGAGAATTTCTTGAAGGATGCTTTTTAGGTTCTTTTTATTTTGATTGTGACTTTCAGGTAGTCCAATAATTTTTAAATTGTCTCTCCTGGATCTATTTTCCAGGTCAGTGGTTTTTTCAAGGAGATAGTTCACATTGCCTTCTATGTTTTCATTTGTTTGAATTTGTTTAATAGTATCTTGATTTCCCATAAAGTCATTTGCTTCCATTTGCTGCACTCTAATTCTGAAGGAATTATTGTCTTCAGTGAGCTTTTGAGATTCTTTTTCCGTCGCGCAAATTCGGCTTTTTAAGGCATTCTTCTCCTCATTGGCTTTTTGGGCCTCTTTTGACATTTGAATTAGTCTATTTTTTAAGGTGTTATTTTCTTCACTTAGCTTGTTGACTCTCTTTTCATGATTTTCTTGCATCATTCTTCTTTCTCTTCCCAGTTTTTCCTCCACTTCTCTTATTTGGTTTTCAAAATCCTTCTTAAGCTGCACTATGGCTTGTAATAAGTATACATTTTTCTCGGAAGCTTTTGGTGGCAGAGTTATGACTGTGTTGTCCTCCTGCCGTTCCATGCTTTGATCCTTTTTGTACCCAAAAATGGAATCTAAAGTTGCATTGCTGGGCTTGCTTTTCTTTCTTTGCCTACCCATGTTGCCAGTCAATTACTTGACCTTTAGGTTCAGTAGAACTCTGCTTCCAGAGGGGAGAACTCTGTCCCAAATCACTGGGGTTTTTGCAGTTGCCAGAGCTTTTAGGAGGCCACCATTCCTGCAGTCCCCACCAGCTTTGGCTCACTGAAAACACACCTCAGGACCACCACCCAATATCTCGATGCCAATCCAGGTAGCTCAAGGCAAGAACACTTAGCCTCTAAATGATTCCTTGCCCCCCCCTGCAATCTGCAGGCAGGGAGCTTCTGAAGCAGCCACGTGGAGGTGGCTTCAGCCATGTCTAGCCTTGGGGCAGTTGGCCAGACCCTCGCCCCTGAGTTTATCCGAGTTGCACTGACCTTTCACTGGGTCCTTGTTTCTTATGCATTGGTAATTCTGGAAAACACCACAGATACCAGTGATTTGCGCTTCACCTGTGGCTTGTTCTGGCGGACCCAGGGCTCCAATCAAGAGTTCATGCAGTGCTTGTCTGGGCTCCTGGCATGCTCTGATGAACCCCTTTGCATCTGCCTGCCAGGCTGCCTTCAGTGAGAGATACATTTTTGTGTAATTTTTGTGGGTCCTGGAGCTTTAAATTTTGTTTAGAGTCATATTTTATAGGTATTTGAGGTGGTTATGGTGAGAGCTGTGTGGTTTTGCTGCTTCAACGCTGCCATCTTGACTCTGCCCCCCAATACCCTTTTCTTAATGCTGTATAAAGTTGATTAACTGATTCTCAATTTACAATGTTGAGTGAGAAGTACCCCCAGGAGTACTCAGCTGATGTCATTAATCAAATCCCCAACTCATGATGCATACCTCTAGAATGCTGAAAGGGAGATATTCTTTTTTGTCTAGGATCTGAATGGGAGTTGAAATAAGGATCTGTGGGGCTTATATTGGCTATACACAATGTCTTTGTCTTTCTTTTCCTCACATGGAAAAGAGGAGATTAGATTGGATGCTTTCTAAAAGCCTTTCCAGCTATAATTTTACAATCTTATGAAATCCCTTCTACTGAACAATGGAGTAAACTCATTGGCCAGGTGCCTCCAAGTCTATCTAATCTTTTGTCAATGATAGACAGATTAAGAAAATCCCCTAGTTTTTAAGGACAATAACTATTTTTTTTTAAGAATGCTTTTCAACAAACTGATGAAGTATGACTCATGGTGGTTTCCTTTGCCCTTTACAAGAAAATATATTTTTGAATTAATACTATGAAGGAGGCTACCATGTGAAGTTATTTTTAAGATACTTGGATTGTCGTGAATTCTTGGAACAATATTTACGATGCTGTTTTATTTTGGCTTTTAAACATTTTGCATTCAAGGGTATACATCATGCAGTAATATTGCTTTTACTGAATACAACTACTATCCAACTGTGTTGGTTTTGGTTTATCAAAAATTTTCCCCCATATCATTTAGACTAATTGCCCCCAATTGATTATATGCTATGAAATGATCTTCTCAGAACTAGTGGAATCAAATTGTTTTAAGTAACCCATCCTTTCCCAGAACAATTTTATGGAACATTGACAATGCTTTAACTATCCTATATCTTCTAAATTTTTATGTGGTAATCAAGTTTAGCAATTTTATAGGAGCTTGGAAATTATCGGACGAGCTTCTCATTGCAGTAATGAAGTCAATAAAACAGAATAAATAAGCTTTTACAGGTTCTGTTTTGTTTATGAAGCATTGAAGAGGTTAACATTTTCCCCCTGAAAGTGCAATTAATTTGAAACAATGCTATATTAGCATAATCATGAACTCATATACAAGTCCATTTACCTACTCCAGAACAATTTATTCATGGGAGGCTAAAGTGGGAAATGAACACTTATGAGATGATTCTCTTTACCATTGAAACATCTGAAGGTCAATATCCTGGATTGTTTCCACTTGGCAGATGATCATGTGTGCAGAAAAAATATAAAGCATTCTGTTTTGTTTGTAGAGTGTATTTTGTGCAGCATTTTATACTCTGATGCATGGAAGCAATACATACCTAAAATCTTATGCTTTTCAGTCTATACTTACTTAGTCTACAATTATAGGCATTTAGAGACCATTAGAAGTAGTAGTTTTCTTAAAATTAGCTATTGGCTCTTCTTGGCTTCATCCACTGCTCCTCTGATGCTCTTATTGAGTTTTTTCCCTAGGAAACAGGCTTTCCAGAAAAAGTTCAGAGGAAAGTAAAATGCATGAATATAAAACATTTATGTTCACAATAGTATTCCCGCACATGTAGAGTTTGATAATCCAGTCCAGTGCACACATGTATGATGGTTTCCTTTTACAATGCTTTCTTGCTTATTGGGTTTTCTTTTTGGAAGCCTTGGGGAATATTCACAAGAGTATTCTGCAGTGCATGATTATTATTTTTTATGAATATATTTATATCATTTGTGAAAGGTACAGGAAAAGACTTTAACAGCAAAGCTCAAAAGAATTGAGAATAAAAAATAAGCTTGAAGAATGGTTTTGACAGTATGTAAATTTAACTGAGGTGCCATCTCTTCTGCATTTCACTGAGTAACTGATGAACAGTGTAATGAGTCTGGAAGCAGGGAGACCTAAATTCAAATCCTTCCTCATACACTTACTGTCTGTGTGAACCTGGGCAGTTTCACCCAAGTTTTCTCCTCTATAAAGTGATTATAGCACCTACTCCCTAAGGTTGTTGTGAGGGTCAAATGAAAAAAAAATAATAATTTAAAAGCACTTTGCAATTCCTAAAGCACTACTATTATTACACAATAGAACCACTCACAAATTTAAACCACACTCATAGATTATAAACTCCTTGAGGGCATGAACTATCTTTTGCCTCTTTTGTACTCCCAAAACTTAGCACAGTGCCTGGAAATGTGTGTGTATGCATATGTGTATACATGCACATAGACATATAAATTTTTATATATGTATATTCATAAATACATATATGTAGCATGTTGTATTATATATGCATATGCACACAAATATATATGTACAGGTGTGTGTATATATACAGATGTGTATGTATATATGTATATATAAAAATATGGATATAACACTTACATGTATATAGATTTAAGTAGCAAAAAACAAATATATGATCAAACATTTGGTAGCAAGTCAAAATGCATTATTCTTGAAGCTATTCATTCAGTGTATATATCTGAGATGGTTCTCATGGGCACAGAAGGCTAATAACATTTTCAAATATATGCCCGTGGCTTTTACCAGCTATTCTCTTGGTCTTTTTTCAGTGTGACTCATACCCTGCCTATCTATAAAGTCTATAAGAATCAAACTCAATGAAATAAAACTGTTAAAATATTAATTCTATAGCAGAGTTAAACTCTATATATTTTTATTGTTAGTAAGTATTCAGAGCACTTTGTACGTTGTCATAAAGGATTCTGATTAGTCCAAAATTCCTATGACTGACGGGAAGGTATTCAGGGCAGAAACTCCTTCAACATCAAGCATAAGTGACCCCCGTGATGCCTAGTAAAGGACTGACAGAAAATCAAGTGAACGCTCCAGATGAGGCATCTCTGAAGAGGAGAGTAGAAAGAGACAGCTGTGAACACTGGACAGAGAATGGCAAAGTAAACTGGAAAAGGTCAGGAAATAAATGCAGTGGGCAGAAAAGAACCGTGCTTGCAAATGCCTGAAATAATAAAAAAAATAGCATTGATTAATCATTAAATTAGAAAGAATTAATCTCAAATGGGTGTCTCTGTGTAGGTATGTTTAAATTAACTTCATACTATATAGATCTAGATTGAATGCTTTGAAGAGCAAATATTTCCATGGAAGGCCTTTACATTACATGATATATTTCTCATTATTCTTACGGTTTTTGCCAATTTAATCAAAATTTGTTGAGTCATTTCAGTTGTACCCAACTCTCTGTGATCAGTTTTGGGGTTTTCTCCACAAAGATACTGATGTAGTTTGCCATTCCCTTCTCTAGCTTATTTTACAGAGGAGGAAACTGAGGCAAATGGGTGAAGTCACTTGTTCCAGGTCCCATAGGGAGTGTCTGAGGCGAGATTTGAACTCAAGAAGAGGAGTCTTCTTGACTCTGGTGTCGGCACTCTATCTACTGTGCCAGCTTACAACAACAAATTGATTAATTAGCAAACTGGAAAGAACTACCCGACACTGCATTTCCATG
>CM053580.1:43113878-43131632 GCA_028627135.1 Pseudochirops cupreus
CATCCATCCATCCATCCATCCATCCATCCATCCATCTATCTCTATCATCTATCGTCTATCTATCTATCTAGAATCATTTGTTTTGTTTTTAGCTTATTGCTATTTTGATATTGAATCCCTCTTGTTCTTCCCATTCTTTTGTTGTTAATGAACTTGGCTCTTCTTAATTTAATTTATCAGTTTTGCTGTTGCGTAAATGAGTTATTCAGGCCTGAGAAGAGATCTGTGAATCACCATAATTCTATTACCTGCTTCCTTCTGGGAGGAGGTTGCATGCTAAATGATATCAATTGGCTTCTTTTCCAGTTCTCACTGAGCAAAGATTGACGTTCTTTCTCTAATGGCACTGTATCCTTATTTACATATCCCCCATAGATGATTTTTCTACTGGTCTAATTTTACAGATGAAGAATCAGTGAGGTTAAGTACCTCACCTCAAATCTCTCAGTAGGTGAGCTTGGAGCTGAGATCAGAACTCACAGTTTTAAATCTATTTGGAGGCTGCTGAGCCATGACTTGCACAGGATTAGAGGAATTTCCTCCCAGTTGTTTCAAGATTGTGAGAATATATGCATGCAGAAGGAAGTCCAATGTTGTCATTTAGGTCTAGTAATGGTGCACTTTAAAATTTAACAGTGGCCTTAATTAACTGATTTATAGCATAATTTTGGAAGCCAGGCCTACTTATTTCTTGCTTAATTCAAAGTTCCTTTTTTATAATTTAAAGTCCTGCAGAGTTTTAAGCCTTTTTTGTTTGTAAAAGTAATGTAGAATTTTATTTCTTGTGTTTGGGACTTGATAACTAGGGGTATAAATGTCTTTTTATTTTTGCACAATTAACTATTGTCACATTGTTGTTAAGCATATTAAAGGCTGATTAAAGCTCTGAAAATAGGGCCTTAGGTCTGATGAGGATTGTAGCTTTTTAGATTGCTAATGTGAATCTGGTCTCCACACATAAAAGGCTAATGGATTAATAAACCCAGTTATAAACTCAAGACCTCTAATTAAATATGAATCATATATTATGAAATACAGTTTAAAAGCTCTTGTGCAGTGAATCCAATTGCATTATTTTTCTAATGATCACCTTCTAAGTGGTATCTTAATGATGTGTGATATTATTTTGATAAACTTCACTGTAATATACACATACACAAAATCATGGTATGTATTGAGTGTCTTCTACTTTAATCAAGGTTTCACTAAAATAATACTGTGTTTTTGCTTCTATAATTATTATTGTTCCTAATCAGGAGCTGTGAGTTAATTCAAGTAGTAAATTCCTGGTTTGTAAACACTTTCCTCCAATGAGCTCAGCAGGAACTTATGGTGTGATAGACTTGGCTGGGGGCAGTGAAAAATTAGATAATTTGTCTAAGGTCTCACAAAGGTAATATATCAGAGATAGTATTTGAACCAAAATCTTCCATACTTCAAGGGAAGCCTTCCATCCACCATGTTCCTCTCTATAGCAGAGGTTAGATGAGACACATTGAGCTAACTCATTTCTTTGGCGGCTGCTTAAACTCATTAAAAATTGAAGTGAATGAGATATCACAAATTCCCTTGGGAAACTTGATAAGATGTTTCACTTATCTAAAATATTATAATAGGAACTCATATTTACAAAGTGCTTTATAAATATTATTGCAATTGGCAGTATGTTCAACCTTTATATCATATTTTAGTTCTTCTCACACTCATCACTTTTCTTACAATGACTATTGTGGATATGTATGTTTGTATGTATATATATACACACACACACACACATATACATATATGTGTATGTATATATGTAGTGTGTACGTGCATGTATGTATGTGTGCATGTATGTAAAATTCTCTCCCAAGGTAATAAAAGTTCTTTGAAGGTAGAGATTCTTTCTCTTCTCTATGTATTCCTGATATTTGGTACATAATGCTCATTGAATTCTATCTTCAACACATGATGGCTAGATGTTTTAGATCTAGAAATTACTCCTTTTGGAGTTTTCTCTTCCATAACAAGCTTTCTAGATTGACCTTCAGTCTTTCTCACAACATTACTTGACTACTGGTACCACTTGTGTTGTTTATACTATTGAAGCAATTACAATTATAGCCAAGACTGTACTTTGTAAGCACCCCACCTGGCAATAGGTACAAATATACATACACTTTCTGTCACTGATACTTAGAGGTCACATCTGGCACATGGTATAGAGTGCTAGGCCTGGAGTGAGGCAGAGGAGTCGAAATTCAACCTCAGATGCTTACTAGCATCTCTGTGACCCTGCTTGAGTCACTTAACCTCTCTATGCCTCAGTTTCCATAACTGTAAAATAAGGATAAAATATTTCTCATAGTATTGTGAGGATCAAATGCGATAATACTTGTAAAAATACCTAGCACGGAAAAAGCACTAAGTAAATATACTATGTTATGGAGTTTTGCATAGATTTGGATTTAGAGTCAAGAAAACATAAGTTCAAAGCCTGACTCTGACCATGAATATTTATACGACTTTTGGCAAATGATTTCACTTCTATGCTTCTCTAGAAACCTAAGATTGATTTGCTAAATCAATGTAAGGTTGCAATGAATGCTTCAGCAAATCCCTATAAATGGGATTCTAAAATCAAAATCATAGATCCTTAGGGTATTCCTGTTTTCAGTAATGTGCTGGTTTATGATATAACTTGAATCTGCCTAGGGAATTCTATCCTATTCGTATTCTATCCTATTCATACAATCCTCCAAAGAAATCCTACTGTAATCCAAGGTGATATTAGGTTCTCAGAGGTTATGCTGGTGAAATGCAAGGTCTGGCTGATCCTTCCAAACTGTGAAGTCTTCAGGCACGGTCCCAAGAAATAGACTGTCACCTGAGGACCAGTCTCGCAATACCAGAGACAGCTACATGGTACAGTGGATAGAACATTGCATTTGCATTAAACTCAAATCCTGCTTAAAATATATTTTTTTCTGTATGACCTTGAACAAATTGCTTAATCTTTGACTGACTCAGTTTCCTCATCTGCCGAATGGGATAATAATGAGATAAAATGAAATAAAGTTTTATTTAGTTAGGTCAATCAAAAACATTTATTATGCATTTAATATACGCACTGTGCTGGAGATCTTCCAATCTTTCTCAAGACTTTGTATTTTTGTAAAATATTTAATAATTTCACTTAGTTTCTCAGATTTATTGGCATATAATTGGTAAAGTAGCTCCTAAAAATCACTTTAATTTCTTCTTCATTGGTGGTGAATGAGCCCTTTTCATTTTTGATACTGATAATGTGTTTTTCCTTAATTTTCAATTAAATTAATGAATGGTTCATCTATTTTATTGTTTTATTCATAAAACCAGATCCTAGTTTTATTTATTAGTTAGCTGATTTTCTTACTTTTAACTTTATTGATCTCTCCTTTGATTTTCAGAGTTTCCAATTTGTGTTTGGGGATGTTTATTTAATTGTTTTTTTTCTTTTTCTAGTTGTTTTAGTTGTATGCCCAATTCATTATGCGTGTATACAAAACTCTAAAATAACTGAAATGGACTCCTAAGGTATTCATTAAGCACTGTTCAAAGCAGTGTGATAAGTCAAGATGTGAAAACATAGCCGGTAGCTTCCTTAAATGAATTAGTTACCTGGTCCAAATGAGATTACCATGAAAGCACTGGGATAACTTGGGGGCATGAATGCTAAATAACTATCGGTGATCTCTGAGGAATTATGGAGAACAGGATAGGCTTTCTGGAACTGGAAAGAGCCAACTGTCCTATTTTGCAAAGAGAGGAAGAAGGCAGATATTTCAAATTAGAAACTGTTGATTCCCGCAGGAATTACTAACAAAATTCCTTAAATGATTGTTTAAGTGATTTTTTTTTTCCCACTGAGGAAACAGTTTGGAAAGGCAAAAGGAGTAACAGGAAAGACATATATTCAAATGATACCTCTGACACCCACTGTGTGACCCTTAGCAAGTCAAACCATCTTAGTCTTAATTTACCTTTTTGCAAAATAAAGACAATAATACCTATACACATATATTATGGTGAAGAAATAATATAATTCAATTGAATTATTTTGTA
Source organism: Pseudochirops cupreus (assembly GCA_028627135.1). Lineage (NCBI taxonomy): Eukaryota > Metazoa > Chordata > Mammalia > Diprotodontia > Pseudocheiridae > Pseudochirops > Pseudochirops cupreus. Next base: position 43,117,965 of record CM053580.1, read on the forward strand.
AAGAAATCTATAGAAACACTTTAGTGTTATTATGACAGTCAGTATAATATAGTGGCTAGGGGACTGACCTTGGACTTCAGATAATTTTGATTTAAGGAGGCATAGAGTTCATGCTCATAAATCATAGGCAATTTATCTGTGCATCTTTTATTGATATTGAATATATATATATATATATACAATTATTATTATTAACTACATCCAATTGGGAATTAAGATACACAGGCAATGTGGTAGGGAGATCCATCCTGCTCTATCAGAAAGTCAGAGGGGTGATAGGGGAGGACATAGGAGAGAATAGATCGGGGAGGGGTTATACAGTGGGATGGCTGTTTTGGGGTGTTGGGTAGGGGAAAGATGGGGAGAAAATTAGTAAGTCAAAATCTCATGGAAATGAATGATGTAAACTAAAATAAATAAAAGTTAAAAAAAATTTAAAAAAGAATTTCTTTCAACCCCCACCCCAATCACTATAAAATCCTTCCAAAAATTAATTGCAAAGACAAGTGATTAGGTTACATATAGAACATGAAAGCAAAAAGAGTCAATGAGCGATTTTTAAAATTAGTTATGTCTTTTCTGCGATTCAGATCTGTAAAAGTGCCAGGTCTATGAGACAGTTTGCAGAATGAATGCTGGCCTAAGTATGAATCATTACATACATACATACACATATATATGTATATATGCATATGTGTGTGTGTGTGTGTGTGTGTGTATAATTTCTATTAATATACCACCAACTGAAAGAAGAAAATACTGGACAGCTATTCATGCATTGGCAATGCATGTCCTTATATAGATAGTAAACCTACAAGTAACTTTCTAGTAAATTGTCATGTTTTCTGCCCTTCAAGGACATAGAATTTTACTTAATTATACAAGTCTTGATAGGGACATGCTTTGAGTTATGGAGAGAGAGAGAGAGAGAGAGAGAGAGAGAGAATAAATTAGCACACCAACAGACTTTTGTTCCCATAAAAGTGATTATATCTGTAGTTCTTAGTGATTTCCCAGAGAAGTATTCACAGGTTTCAAGGTTCAAGTCCTTTCAATTGATCTGGTGTTGTTTCCATAAATTAGAAAAAGAAAATGTTGAAAATCTGGTCATGAAATGAGGAGGTGGTATTGGCATTTTGTGATTTAGACCAAAGCAAGTGACTTCCAGCCTTCGCCAGTGATAGCTATTACATTAAAAAGTCATTTGTTTAGTAAAAGACCTACATTTCACACATAGACATTTAAAAAAAAAAATAGCAAGGGAGAGATAGTTTTTAATGGGTTAAATGGACATTGCTGTAACTCCTTGATTCACAAGAAGAAAAGGGGTGTCTTTTACATGCTAATATTTCATTACAACTTTATGTAGATAATAAAAATAAAAATTAAATCTCTTCTTATATTCAAGGGTTATTGATGGGTATTAAAGACACCTTTCATTTATATAATACTTACTTATTGCGAATTTAAATCTAGAAAATTTAGAGTTCATTTAATCCAGTTTTCGTTTCTCTCCTTCTGTCTCTCTTTCTCTGTCTCTCTCTCTCTCTCTGTCTCTCTCTCTCTCTCTCTGTCTCTCTCTCCTTTTCACAGATGAGAAAGCTGAGAGGTAAAGAGAGAAGTGGTCTCATATTACAAAGGTAAATGTGTGAAAGAACCAGGATTTTTCACACTGAGCCTCTAATGCTCAATCACTGCCTTTTTCACTACACCACCCAACCATAAACTATTCACTTGTTTTTTTTTTACACCTTTATCAGATAAATTAAGTAGAATTTAGTTTTGCAACAGAATGTCAGTTCCTTGAGGGCAAGAACATTCTTATCTTTGCTTTGTTTTATCCCCCAAATCTAACACATTTTCTCAAGCATGAGTGTTTTTGGGGGTGTGAAAGGCAGTGTGTTTATCTATCTTTCTATTGATCATCTAGGTAGATGTAGGTAGAAATAGGTTTACCTATCTCTCTATTTATCTATGTAGGTATATCTATCTATCAATATAGACATAAGGATAGATAGCTATAGGCAGTGAGGTGGCTCAGGACTTGGAATCAGGAAGACTCATCTTGATGAATTCAAACCCAGCTTCAGACTCTTACTAGCTGCATGACTCTTGGCAGGGTGCTTAACCCTGTTTCATTCAGTTTCCTTGAATGCAAAATAAGCTGGAGACAGACATGACAATCCCACAAGCAATACCCAGTTGTCGTCACAAACAAAAATATCTCAAAAGTATTTTATTTTTTCCCAATTACATGTAAAGATTGTTTTCAACATTCTTTTTGTAAGATTTTAAGTTGCAAAAATGTCCCTCTCTCTCTCTTTCTTCTCTCCCCTCTCCACAAGACAGCAAGTGATCTGATACAGATTATACATGTACAATCATGTTAAATATATTTCCACATAAGTCATGAAGTGAAAGAAGAATCAGATCAAAAAGGGGGAAAAAAAACAAGAAAGAAACAAAAAACAAAAAGAGAAAATTGTATGCTTTGATCTGCATTCAGACTCCATAGTTCTTTTTCTGACTACGGTTAGCATTTTCTATCATAAGTCTTCCAGAATTGTCTTAGATCACTGTATCGCTAAGAACTAAGTCTGTCACAGTTGAACATCGCATAATGTTGCTTTTGCTGTATATAATATTCTCCTGATTCTGCTCACTTCACTGAACATCAGTTCATGTAAACCTTTTGAGGGCTTTTTTCCTCTCTGAAATCTAGCTGCTCATCATTACATATAAAGCAATAGTTCACATTCATACACCATACCTTTTTCAGGCATTCCCTAATTGATGGGTATCTCCTCAATTTCCTATTCTTTGTCATCCCAAAAAAGAGCTGCTACAAATATCTTTGTACATGCAGGTCCTTTTCCTTTTTTATGATCTCTTTGGAATACATATCTACTAGGGCTCTTGCTGGATCAAAGGGCATGTACAGGTTTTTAGCCCTTTGAGCATAGTTCTAAATTACTCTCCAGAATGGCTGGATCAGTTCACAACTTCACCAACAATGCATTAGTGTTCCCATTTTTTTCACATCTTCTCCAATATTTATTAATTTCCTTTTCTGTCATATTAGCCAATCTGATAGGTGTAGGTGTGCGGTGATACCTGAGAGTTGTTTTAATATGATTTCTCTATGCAAGAGTGATTTAGAACATTTTTTTAAATATGACTATAGGTACCTTTAATGTCTTTGTCTGAAAACTGATCATTCATACGCTTTGACCATTTGTCAATTGGGCAATGACTTGAATTCTTTTAAATTTGAGTCAAATCTATATATTTTAGAAATGAGGCCTTTATCAGACACTGGCTATAAACATTGTTTCCCAGTTTTCTGCTTGTCTCGTTTTTTTTTTTTTAGCAAAAACTTTTTAAAATTTTATGTAATCAAAATTATCCATTTTGCATTTCATAATATTCTATATCTCTTATTTGGTCACAATTTATTCCCTTCTCCACAAATCTGACAGAAAAACTATTCTTTGTTCTACTAATTTGTTTATAGTATCAACTTGTATGTCTAAATTGTATACCCATTTTGACCTTATGTTGGTATATAGGATGAGATGTTGATCTATGCTTAGGTTCTACCATACTATTTTCCAGTTTTCCCTGCAGATTTTGCTAAATCATCAGTTCTTACTCCAGAAGCTGGAAACTTTCTGTTTATCAAACAGTAGATTATTCCAGTCATTGACTACTGGCTCTTGTACAATGTATTCCACTGATCCACCACTCTATTTCTTAGCCAGTTGCAAATAATTTTGATGAATGCCACTATATAATCTGTTAGAGCTTTCTCACCTTCTTTTGCACTTTTTCATTGATCTCTCTGATATTCTTGACCTTTCGTTCTTCCAGATGAATTTTGTCATTATTATTTTTTTAGGCCTATAAAATATTTTTTTGGTAATTTGTGTGGTATGATACTGAATAAGTAATTTAATCTAGGTAGAATTGTCATTTTATTATATTAGTTCAGCCCACCATGAGCAATTGATATTTTTGTAACTGTTTAGATCTTACTTTATTTTTGTTAAAAAAAAAGTTTTGTAATTTTATTCATATAGTTTTTGGGTTTTTCTTGGCAGCTAGACTCCCAAATATTTCATATTGTCTACACTTATTTTAAATGAAATTTCTCTTTCTATCTCTTGCTGTTGGACTTTATTGGTAACACATAGAAATGCTGATGATTTATGTAAGTTTATTTTGTATTCTGCAACTTTGCTAAAGTTGTTAATTGCTTCAAGGAGTTTTTTAGTTGATTTTCTAGGATTCCCTAAGTATACTGTCATTTGGTTCATTGTTAGTTTTACATCCTCATTACCTATTCTAATTCCTTCAATCCTGCCTTGTCAATGTATATTATCTTGGAGATAAATTGCAACAATTTCTTGTAAATCCATCTGACACTAGAGATTTTTTTTCCCCTTTAGGGAACTCATTGATTACTTGTTACATTTTTTTTCCTCAAATAGGGTTATTTAAGTATTTTAATTCCTCTTCTGCTAATCTGAGCAATTTTTATTTTTAAAAATATTCATCCATTTCATTTAGATTTTCAGATTTATTGGCATACAATTGGTCAAAATAGTCTAATGAGAATGGGAATTTGAAGACCTTCCCTGCCCCTTAATAGACCTGGGGGGGAGTTGAAGACCTACCCTGGTTTGAAAGTAAACTCTGCACCCTTTTAGGCTATATACATGGAGCCTGTGGTGGGAGGAGTTTGCTGAAGGGAAGCAGAGCCCACAGGAAGCTGGTCAGAGCCAGAGAGATGGTGGGAGAGAAAGGAAGTTGAGGTAAGGAGATAGAGAGATTCATGAGTAAATATTGATCTTGTATTGGTTTGTGGGAAGGCTGAAGGATGCTGTGGCTCTCAACATTATTATGGCTTCTGAATATCTTGGGTACTATGATGGAATAGACTTACTGGTTTTGGTATTTGGTTTTCTGGTGTCTAAATAAATACTTCAGTTCTATCCTCTGGATAGTTTGGTATATTTTGTGATCAAATGTCATATGATACTTGTATACACAGTCTTTATCGTGATTGTGGGTACTGTGAATATTGTGTTAGCGCTACAAATAGCTTTTAGTTAATGGTTAAATTTCATCTTCATTGGCAAGGAATTTACCACTTTCATTTTTTATTCTGGTCATTTTGTTTTGTTCTTTCTTTTTTTTTAATTCAATTAATTAAAAGTTTATCAGTGTCATGTTTTTTTCCCCTTGAAGCCAGCTCTTAATTTTATTAGTACAGTGATTTTCTTTTCTTTTCTCTCTCTCTCTCTCTCTCTCTCTCTCTCTCTCTCTCTGTCTTTTTTTTGCTTTTTGGAGGATGGAAGGGCAGGGCAATTGGGGTTAAGTGACTTGCCCCTGGGTCACACAGATAGTGTTAAGTGTCTCAGCCTGGATTTGAACTCAGGTTTTCCTGATTCCAGGACTAATGCTCTATTCACTGTGCCACCTAGCCACCCCAGTACAATGATTTTCTTAATTTGAGTTTTATTAATCTCTCCTTCAATTTTCAGAGTTTTTAATTTGGTATTTAATTGAGGATTTTATGTTTGTTCTTTTACTAACTTTTTTTAGTTGCATATCCAATTCATTGATCTCCTTTTTTCTATTTTATTGACATAAGCAGTAAGAGATATAAAATTTCCCCTAAGAAATGCTTTGGCTACATCTCATAAGTTTCTGTATTTTTTTCCATTATTTTCATTTCTTTGATGAAATTATTGACTGCTTTCATAAACTGTTGTTGAACTCACTCTATCTTTAGGATTAAGTAATTTAGTTTCCATTTAATTTTTAGTCTATCTTTCCATGGCCCATTATTACACATAATTTTAATTGCATCATGATCTTTTTTTTTTTTTTGCATTTTATCATGAGGACTTTATGCCCTAATATATAGTCAATTTTTGTGTAGGTGCTATATACTAGTGAGAAAAGAGATATATTCCTTTCTATCCCCATTCAATTTTCTCCAGAGCTCTGTTATATATAACTTTTCTAAAATCCTAGTCACCTTCTTAATATCTTGCTTGTTTATGTTGTGGTTAGATTTATCTAGTTTTGAGATGGGGAGTGTGAGTTCCACCATTAATATGGTTTTGATCTTTATTTCTTCCTATAACTCACTTAAATTTTCTAAGAATTTGGATGCTATACCAGTTGGTGTATATATGTTTAGTAATGATATTTATCCATTATCTTTGGTGACTTTTGCTAAGATGTAGTTTCTGTCCTCATTTCTTTTAACTAGATCTTTTTTTTTTTTTATCTTTGTCTGAGTTCAGGAATGCTAATCCTGCTTTAAAAAAAAATTCAGTTGAAGCATAATATATTATTTATCCAGTCTTTTACCATTACTCTGTATCTCTCTGCTTCAATTTCCTTTCTCATAAACAACATATTGTAGGTTTCTGGTTTTTAATCCATTCTGTTATCTGCTTCTGTTTTATGGGCTAGTTCATGGCATTTACATTCACAGTTATGATTACTAAATATATATTTCCGTCCATCCTATTTTCCCCCATTTATAATTTTCTGTCTCCTTTCATCCTTCCCATACTAACTGTAGTTTTGTTTCTAAACACCACCTCCATCAATTTTTCCTCTCTTCTCTCAGCCCTCTTTTCTTTTTCCTTTCCCTTCCTACTTCCTTAAGGGTAATATAACTTTCTATAAACTGAGTGTGTATGTTATTCCCTCTGTTAATCAAATCCAATGAGAATAAGATTCAAATAATGGTTACTCTCTCTGTTCTTTCCCTCTACTGTAATAGGTTTTTATGCCTCTTTATGTGATTCAATTTACCCTATTCTGTCTCTCCCTTTCCTCTTTTCCCAGTACAATATTTTTTTAATATTATATTCAGTTTTGCTAGGTAGGTGATTCTTAGTATTAGTCCTAACTCCTTTGACCTCTGGAAAATCATATTCCAAGCTCTTCAGTCCCTTAATGCAGAAGCTGCTAGATCTTGTGCTATTCTGATTGTTTTTCCACAATATTCAAATTCTTTCTTCCAGACAGCTTGGAATATTTTCTTTTTTTTCCCTTGACCTGGGAACTCTTGAATTTAGTTATAATATTCATAGGAGGTTTTTTTTTGGGGGGGGGTATCTTTTTCAACAGGGCATTAGTGAATTCTTTCAATTTCTACTTTGCCCTCTGGTTCTAGAATATTAGGACAGTTTTCCTTGAGAATTTCTTGAAGGATAATTTCTAGGCTCTTTTTTTTTATCATGGCTTTCAAGTAGTCCAATAATTTTTTAAATTATATCTCCTGAATCTATTTTCCATGTCAGTGGTTTTTGCAATGAGATATTTCACATTGCCTTCTACTTTTTTTTTTCATTTGTTTGGATCTTTTTTTGTAGTATTTTGATTTCTCATAAAATCATCAGCTTCCATTTGCTGTAATCTCATTTTGAAGGAATTATTCCCTTTCGTGAGTTTTTGAAATTCCCTCTTCATCTTGCCAATTCAGTTTTTTAAGGCATTCTTGTTCTCATTGGCCTTTTGGACCTCTTTTGCCATTTGAGTTAGTCTATTTTTCAAGGTATTATTTGTTTCAGTATTTTTTTTGGGGGGAGGTCTCCTTTAGCAGGCCGTTGACTTGCTTTTTGTGATTTTCTTGCATCATTCTCATTTCTCTTCCCAATTTTTCCTCTACTTCTCTTACTTGATTTACAAAATCCTTCTTGTGCTCCTCTAAGGCCTATAACTAGTTCATATTTTTCTTAGAAGCTTTTGATTAAGGAATTTTAATTTCATTGTCTTTTTCTGGTTCTACAGTTTGATCCTTTTTGTCCCCAACAAAGGATTCTATGTTCTAATTACCCTTTGAATGGTCTCTTGGTCCCCCTACAATCTTCAGGCCAGGAACTTTGGAGACAGCCAGGTGGCAGTAGCTGCAGAAGTGGCACTTCTGCCACCTCTTGCCCCAGGGGCAGGAGCCTGCCCAAGCTCTTTTGTCACCCATTTCCAACAGTGTTCCCCACTGACCTTTTACTTTCTCTTTGGCATTTATTTGGTTGAGAAATGTTGAACCTGCCACAGCTGCTGGTGATTCACTCTCCTAAAGTCTGCTCTGGATTGTCTGGGCTACTGGTTAGGGCTGCCCCAGAGCTTGAGATGGCTCATAGGGGACTGTGCTCAGCTCCCAGCTTGGTGCTATAGACCTTTCCTGTCAGCCTGCCAGGTCAGCTTCAATGGGAGATTTGTTTCTCTCTGTCACTTTGTGGGTTCTGTAGCTCTAAAATTTGTTTAGAGTAAGATTTTACAGGTATTGGAGGTGGTTGTGGTGGGAGCTCATGGGATTTCCTGCTTCTACTCTGCCATCTTGGCTCTGCCCCTGGTTTCATGTTTTTGCTTAATTTAGTTCACATCTGTTCATAAATTTCTTCAAATTTTTATCGGGGGTATTCATATTTATCATTTCTTATGGCACAGTAAAACACTATTGTATTAATGACCATAATTTATTTTGTCAGCAAAGGAAAAGTTTTAATAATAAAAATCCATATACTCTGAAATTTGGTTCTCTGTCCTAACTAATAGAAAGTGAAGAAATATATGCAGCTACATCTGACTAACATATTAATCAAAAAATTTTCTGTCTTTCTCTTGTCAATTCAGAATAATTGTATTCACACGCAAATAGATTTTCACTACCATCAATGATAACTTCCTCTGAATAATTTGCAACAGCACTTGCTAGGCTCTGGTGATGGGGGATTTAAAGAGCATGCTTACTCCAACTGACCCCAAATGATTAATTTTTCTCTGATTTTCTTTCCATGTAATTTACAAAGCTAAACCCTACGACTAACGTTTGATCAAAAAGGTTGTTTTTAATTGCATTTCTTTGACTCTAATAACCTGAAGCACTGAATTTAATAACCTCAAGTACTAAAAAAAGTCCATCAAAATGTCAATGTAATTGCCTATTAAATCAGACATAAACAAAGCACAGATAGACTACTGTGTACAGCCCAATCATGATAAGCAGCCATTAAAGGAAAGTTGGCACTTCTCTATTGACTTTCATCTGAAAAATCTTAATGCCCTTTAGAAATAATCATTTAGACTCAAGACATCAATTTGATGGGAATATGAAAGAAGGAAGTATGACTCCTTTATATAGGATAGACACTGCAAGGAAAAGCTTTGCTTATAACAGCTACAAGACCATGATCTATACAATCAAAATGGTTCAAAACCTAGAACAGTGTGTAGTGAAATGAGCAAATAGAATGCTTATTGAAGTCTGACCAAGCTACTTGAAAATCAAAATGGATCTGTCTCAAAGGTAGAACCTATTATTTCCCAATGAAAACTATTACTGCCCTCGATTTTGGGGAACTCTATATCAATACAACATTAGGATTATAAAACCATTATCACTGATTTTTTTTGCTAGGGGGAGGGGAACAGAGTATGTAGTTTGGTAACATATATATTTGCTCAATGCTAGACTAGAGAAAATTGGGATTTAGCAAAGTTTTTTTTTATGCATCTTGCATTTCAATCCCGCATGTTTGCTGAAGCCCACTCTAAGCTGTCACATATTTAATATGGTCATTGTCTACAACTGTATAACCCACTGCATCCCTTACATACAGCTTTGTGTAGTCTAATGTTGACCATCACTATCTTTTTGATCCCTATAAACACCCAATTCCTTAAAAATATTGATTCCAGAGATATTCTAGGAAAATAAGAGAAAGGAGTAAATAAAGAGGCCTGGAATTTCCATGAAGAAACTTGATTTCTTGGGTAGAGTCCACTTTGGGGGCTATATGGCTTTGGGCCAGTCACTTCCAATCTCTGGTCTTCTGTTTCCTTCACAGTACAAGAGTCTCTGATTAGTGTGAATAATGAATTCTGTGAAGTTGTTGAATATATTGAATTCATACTATTCAAGCTATAATTATATAAAAGATGGTACTTCATTTTGGGTCAATGGAAATTTGCATAGTAGATTCAAATAATGTTACCACTTCCCATGATTCATTATTTGCAGTAAAGTGAGGGCAGTGGATTAGGTGCTATCTATGAAGACTCTTCGAGATCTGAAAGTCTCTACTACTCAAAATGTATGCTAATACTAAAGATAAATAAGTAATGATCTACCTACCAATGCAGCTAACCTTCTCAATAGTATTTGCATTTTTGTGAACTCTTTTTTAAAAAAAAAATTCTTGTGGATGGATTCTCAGACAGTAAAACACAGTTTAGTGAAGAGTCAGGTAGTATGAAACAGAGACACAGACAGAGAGACAGATATTGACAGGCAGATAGAGGGAATCAAAGACAAAGAAACAGAGAGAGGGGACAGGGTAGAAAGAAGGAAAGCACAAGCAGTTACGATAGTAGGAGACTGCACACAAATGACTATATACATAGAAGATATATACAAAGCAAATGGAAGGTAATATCAAAAAAGGCACTAGTACATATGGGTCCTTTCCTTCTCATTGTTCATTCTATTGGTTATAATCCTTCTTTACAACCTGACTAATGTTTAATGTGAAGATATTTGTAGAACATATATTTGATTGCATGCCACCATGTGGGTTGGGGGGAGGTAAGGAAGGAGAAGAAAATTTGAAAATCAAGCAATTGTGGAACTGAATGTTGTAAACTAAAAGTAAATAAATAAGTTTTTAAAAAATACTTTAAAAAAGGAAAAGAAAAGGCACTAGTAGTGGATTTTTTCAGGAAAAGATCCTTACAAGAGGCTGAATTTCAAGCGAGTCTTAATGGGGGCCAAAGAAGTCAAGATCTGGAGGTGATACAGAGATGTGAAAAGAATCAGATCAATATGAATTTATCAGGAGAATAATGTACAATATTTAAGCTGGTTTTTCTTTTGATAATATGTGGGAAAATGCCAAAGGGATGAGGAGCCTAGAGTACTTTGCTTACCACACCATGCCCTAGAATTTCATGCTTACTGAGCCTGAGACTACCGATGGGAAAGGAGCTAATTGTTCACATTTTAGGGGATTGCTAAATCTTTTAGGCCATGTGTATATGAACAGACATTTTATTAAGTCCACCTTCTGGTCTGAGTTATTGATATTCCCAAAAAGTAAATTACAATCTTATGCTAACAGAAAATAAGTCAATCTCTCCTTTTTTGCTCCTCACCCCCCAAAAAGGTTCACTTTTTATTCATTCATCTAGGATTCCTTTTAAAGATACAAGAAAAAAGTCAACTGAGTTCCTTTGACTACTTGTTCGTTAGGCATGTAATGGAGTAGATCTGGATGAGATATTTGAATTAATTATATGAGTTTGTTCTAACATTTTATCAGTCTGATAGGCAAGCTGCAAATGGTACCACACTGGGTTCTCATAACAGGTCTAGACCATAACTGCAGGGAGAAGGGCTGTGACAATGGAGGAATGTACCAGAGGCCCTGCATCGGGGATATGCTCTGGACATTCTGAGCAAACCTAGGTCCAAGAAAAGAAAATGAAAGATTCTGATAAGGTTAGTGCAGTGTATAATTGTCAAAGCAGGCCAGGGCTTTATGAGATTCATTCACAGAGAAATGCCTGGGAAAGCCTGGAAGATAACCAGGCTCCAGACAGCTTTCTTGGACTCAGCTGAGTTGGTCTGCTGACTTTCTCCATCCTCTTAGGTTTATTCTATGTTTCACTGAGAGCCTTCTATATCAGAGAAGCAGTCAGGTGAGTTACTCCTCTTCTCTATACCTTTGTTTTCAATCAGGCCATGTGCTGAATTTAACTGTACATCAGACAGGGGATCTCACCTATAATGATTTTTCCTACAGTTTTGCCCAAAAGTTACTGTGCTCTGGGCTCAGTTCATCTGTGACTAGAAAGAGAAGCCGATTCCCAGCAATAATATGCAGTTTTGACTTCGTGCTTGATTTTCTCAATATGATAACATTCAGATGCAATGTATCTATCAAATTAACAGCCATTTCCTATCAATTTGATCTCAGAAATTTCATCCACATTTATCTTCTTTTTTAAAGCACAGGGCCACTGTCCTCTCAGCCTCTAATTAGACCTCACCTAGAGTACTGCAATAAGTTTTAAACCGATTATTCTACTTTCAGTTTCTCCTCCTCTCAAATCTATTCTTCCTCTTCTTTCTAAAGAAAATCAGGGGCAGCTAGGTGGCACAGTGAATAGAGCACTGGCCCTGGAGTCAGTAGGACCTGAGTTCAAATCAGGCCTCAGACACTTAACACTTACTAGTTGTGTGACATTGGGCAAGTCACTTAACCCCAAATGCCCTGCCCTCTCTACTCCAAAAAGCAAAAAAAAAAAAAAAGCTACCAAAAAAACAAAACAAGAAAGATCTTTCCAATTCAAAGGTCCAAACTTTCAAAACAAAAAAAATTACTTGAGAAAATCTCCTGGAAAACAGCATGGCAGAAACTAAGTATTACACACCATATATCAAGATAAAGTCAAAATGGGTACATGATTCGCACATAAAGGAAGATATCATTAACAAATTAGGAAAGCATGGATTAATCTACCAGTCAGATCTATGAATAAAGAAAGATTTTAGGAACAAGCAAGATTTAAAGAACATTACAAAATGTAAAATTAGAGGGAAAATAGAAAACTGAAGAGTTTGTCACAGCAAGCATCTTTAATAATTGTTTAATGTTTCAGGTCTGGGGAAGGGGAGAGAGAGAGGGATAGAACTTGAGAATCAAAACATCAAAACAGAACATAACAAATCAAAACAATGAATGTTAAAATTGACTTTTCATGTAGATATGAAAAATAAAAACATAGTTTCATGTAGATATGAAAAATGAAAACATAAACTTTTCAGTGTACCAGTCTAATCATGACACTTGACTAATCCAAAAGCCTTTGGTGATTCTGGATTCCTTACAAAGTAATTTAAGGAAAGGATGACTTTGGATTTCCTGATTTCATGCTACCCCTCCTCCACATCTGAGTCATGTTTGTTGCATTCCTGGAGCAAAATTCTCTGTCATCTCTAATTACTGAAATTTGGTCTTCTTTTTCTTTAAGGCTGATCTAGAGTGCCACCTTGTCTATGACAAATGTTCCCCAATTTGTTTCTCCCTATCTCTCATATCCATTACCACCACAAATACCTCACCTGAATCTTGACTCTGGTCCTTCTTTTTGTATGCTTAGTATTTGTAATTCATATTACCATAACTTCTGTGGTATTTCATTCTCCCACTAGACTCCTAAAGAGGGATCTATTGTCTCATTTTCCCCTATTTGGTAACCCCAAGAATAGCAATGATCAAATGAGATATTTGTAAAATGCTTTCTGAAACTTAAGGTACGGGGGCGGAGCCAAGATGGTTGCGTAGCAGCAGCAACACATCGCAGCTCTCACATAGCCACCCCAAAATACCCATAAAACAGGACTCTAAACCAATCCCAGAACTCCAAAACGCACACAAAGATACTTCCCACTAAAGTCAGCTCAGCTACAAGGAACCATATCAGCACTGCCAACCGAAACCAGCCTGCCCTGAAGCTGTGGCTGTGCCCCGGGGGCGACTGGACGGGAGGAGTGGAGGAGCCTCTCAGGTGAGCGGATTAGCAGCAGCTGCCAGTGGGGATTGTGAAAGAGGGACATAAGCAGTCCAGCTTTCCCTTCTG
>CM053580.1:43149658-43167152 GCA_028627135.1 Pseudochirops cupreus
AAAAATGTAAATTGCTGTCAGATTGACAGCATTCTCATTATAAAATGTAATCAATCATTTACAAGGATGGAGGAAAAAATTCAGTTTTTATAGGACAAAAGAACAGTGACCAATGCTCACTAAGCTGAAAAGAGAAGGATTATCAGATCAATGGGGCAGATAAAGGTCAAGGTACAACTGGGCAGAAATAGAGGGAAGATGTCCCAAAATAATTAATAATAGAAGAGGTCATTTGACCTACAAGGATATAACATATTATGAAATAATATATTCTAACAAAAGAATGTCCTTGAATGAAAAGCAAAGATGGTAATTAATTTCATGAATTCCAACAAAGGAAGGATCTGTTTTTATTTTTTTTTAATTTACTTATTTCTCCTTTATTCACACTTCTAAGACATTACTGACTATAACACAGAAGAAAATATTTCCCAATATATGTTTTATTTCATTAAATATTTCCTAATTACATTTAAACATTAATATTTTTAAACAGTTCTAAATTTCTACCTTCCTCCTCCTTGAGAAAACAATTAATTTGGTACTAACTATACACATAGAGTCATGCAAAATGTATTTCCATATCAGCCATGTTGCAAAAGAAAATACAGAACAGGAAAAAAAAAACTTTAAAAAGTATGTGTCATTGCATACTCAGAGTTCATCACTTTTCTTTTTAGAGGTGGATACACTTTTCATCATGGAACTTTTGAAATTGCCTTGGATCATTGTCTTGATCAGAGTAGTTAAGTTTTTCACAGTTAATTATGCAGGAGAAATTATTTAAAATAACCTATCAATTTTGAGAAAACTTTCATTTGTACTGTGACCTATATATGCTGGTTTTCCTATTGGTTATCCATTGCATATTGGATATCTTCTTTCCTTCACTTGCCCTTCAAAGAATGTGTGTGTCTTTGAAGGTAGTTGCAAAAAAGGTAGCTGCAAAAAGCAACATTTCATAGAATTATAAATTCTGATTTTAAGGGGAAGATACAAATTCACTGGTGAATCTTTAAGATATTTCCCAATTCTGGTTGCTCTGGCAGACCTTCAAAGAATGCTATGCAATGACACCAAACTTAATCTCATGTTCAACTATGTTTTTACTAACTTCAAAAGTGGATAATGATTCAAAATTTTGTTGTTCAATCATTTTCAGGCATATCCGACCCTTTGTGACCTCATTTGGGGTTTTCTTGACAATGATACTGAAGAGGTATGCCATTTTCTTCACCAGCTCATTTTTACAGATGGGGAAACTGAGGAAAATAAGGTTAAAAGACTTTCGCAGGGTCACATAGATAGTAAGTGTTTGAGACCAAGTTTGAACTCATGAAAATTAGTCTTCTTAACTCTAGGCCCAACACTTTATCCACTGTACCACCTAGCTGCCCTAATTATTGAAAATTAAGTCATAAACTTGATTTTTAAGTTATTCAAAATCAAGTTATCAATATTTGCCTGGACAGCAAAAAGGTTTGAAAATTGGATTCAGAATGTCCAGTAGTCATTAGGAATGGATATTGGGAAATTTTCTCTAATTTTCCAAGTCTTTTCTAGGATTATAGTTTAACCACTAGTTGTCATAAATTTGAAAAAACAAATTCTTATTAAAAGTAAACTTTGTATTTGATACTTTACATATAAGCCCCATTATTCCATTGTAAAACAAAATAGTAAGAACTATTTAATAATATGTTAGGAGAAGCAGCCATATCTAATGAAAGAGCAACTTTTGAGTCAGAAACATTGGGGTCTAAAGGAGACATAACCTTTTTATGACCCAGGCCAGTCCCTAAGAGCATAACTTGGAGAGAAGTTGATTTACATAAGTAATTTGTTTCCTCAACAGGAATTCCATATATAAAGAAAATCACATGATCCAACATTATTATATGTTATGGTGGCCACATACACATATGGATATTCCCTCTAATAATGAAGTTGGCAATATGCTCTCATCCTAGATGAATCGTATCCAGAATTTCCCATAATTCCTGAATTGAACACCAACCAGCATTTTAGGCACTAGGTTTTGCGGGTTTTCCTCTAGGTCTCTTGCCCTTGCATTTATATTGAATAAACGAGATTATACACAGCTGTTATAAAATGGACTATGTTTTCTTTTTTATGGGAGGGGAATGTGACTGTTAAGGCATCTCATTTACAACCCTTAATTAGGAATTGGTTGCAGTTTAATAGTGCCTGCCATGTGTCTGTCAATTAACCTTTGAGTGACCTTCAACTTCAATTCTTTAGAGACTGGCAGCCATTACTGAGAGAAATAAAATTTTATTAAAAGGAAATAGTTGTTTAAAAGATGAAAATTGCCCGTTTCCAAGGCTCCACCTACTACAGTATGCTATGTGTTCTGTACTCTAAAGGTGTAGCATAGCTTTACTAAAGATGTCTATCTTTAACAGAATTGCAAATTAACAATGAACTAAGCTCAGAGTTGAATGAAAGGAAGAACAGGCTATGACTAAATTGCCTTTGGAAAATTTGAATGACATTAATTACCTCAAGGCTCTCCTTGAAACAAGGCTCACTGTCTATTAAAAAAATAATCCTTCTTATAATTGGATACCTCCATGATGATAGTAAACAATTCTTGAAAGTAAATATTCCTCTTTTTAAACTTCTCTTGATATCTATAACCATAGTCCTCAAAGTCATCTTTGTTGTTAAATCTTTCAGGGGAACTTGCTTGATTTTGAGCTATGGAAAGGCAGTTTATTGTTGGAGGCCCTTTAAAGCACCAATTTGCTCCATTGAGTCAAATGGCTTTTCTTGACTTTAGACATCTCTCTTAATTAGCATCAAATGAGTAGAATTTTTTTTGCTTATTTTTATTTTTTTTTTGCTTTTCTATCATACTGTTGATTTCTGTTGAGCACATAGTTCACTAAAACCTACTGACTTTTCTCACAAGAACTATTTCCCACTACACATTTCCAAATCATTTATGTGTATTTGCTGCTTCAACCCAAGCATATTTGGGGGTAGGAGTTGGAGGAGGGATGGCAAGGCAGTTGAGGTTAAGTAACTTGCCCAAGGTCACATAGCTATTAAGTGTTAAGTGTCTGAGGTTGGATTTGAACTCAGGTCCTCCTGACTCCAGGGCCAGTACTTTATTCATGATGCCACCTAGCTGCCCCTCAAGTATATATATGTTGTTGTTTTTTTTTTACAATATTCTAAACTTAGTTCATCCTTGGATCCTTCAATCAAAATGATTTTTGTATTCTGTCATCAGCCAATTTATCTCTCAGGCTTAGAATCATTTTCACATAATTGGTACCTTAATAAGCATCACTTAAAATATAGGTAAGTACACACACACACACACACACACACACACACACACACACACACATTGTGCAACTACATAGTCAAGTGGATAGATACCCCAGCCTGGAGTCAGAAAGATCCATCTTCCTGAATTCAAATTTGGCTTCAGACAATAAGTAGTTTTGTGACCCTGCACAAGTCATTTAACCCTGCTTGTTTCAGTTCCTCATTTATAAAATGAGCAGGAGAATAATATAGCAAACCATTCCAGTATCTTTGCCTAGAAAACTCAAAATGGGATCACAAAGAGTCAGACTTAACAACAGGTACAACAAAAAAAATGAATATACACAGTTACATATGTGCATATGTGTGTATCTATATTAGTGTATGTATTTGTATGTGTGTATATGTATACACATATATGTATTTATGTACAATGTTTTTATGGGCAATAGTAAATACATAGGCATTCTGTCACTGATGTCCATTCCAGTTTATATTGACCCATTAACGTGTATTCTTTTGGTCTGACTCTCAAACTACTTCCAAATCCAAATTACATCTACTGTCTATCTCTCCTTCTTTGTCCATAAAGACAGGATGTTATGTATAACACATGATCCATAGATACTTAAAGCTTTTCACAAGTAGGGAGAAAATGCCTAATTCCTTTTTTTTTTTTTTGGTTTGAGTAAGACATAACAAGAACCACAGGATGAGCAGATAGATGGGTTGCAAGCTATACCAAAACCTCATTATATTATCCTTCTTCCCAAACACTTTCCTCTACTAAGTTTTATTAGTTCTGTTGGGGGCACGAATGTATTTCTTTTCATTGACTCGGTTTCCCAAACTTGATGTTGTCTTAAAAAACTTACTTTCACTCCCTCCACATATCCAAACAGCTGCCAACGTTGTCATACCTATCTCTATAATGTTGTTGTTTTTGAGTTGGTTTTAGTCATGTCCCACCTTTTATGCCCTTATTTGGGGTAGTTGTGCCATTTCCTTCTAAAGCTCATTTTACAGATGAGAAAATGGAGGCAAATAGGTTTAAGTGACTTGCCTAGGACCACACAGTTCTTAAGTGTCTGAAATTGGAGTTAATTTCTGGTTTTCCAGTGAGCCAATGAGCTGTGCTCTCTCTATGGTACCTTATCTATATTACTCTGCCCTCTCTATTTACACAGCTTCCATTCTAGTTCAAGCTCTCATCACCTTTTGCCTGGAAAACTGAAATGACCTCCTAACTGATCTCTTGCCTCAACTCTCTCCCCTTCAAGTCTTCTTCCACATGACTGCCAAAGTGATTTTCCTAATGTGTAAACTGACAATGCACCTCTTCCCACACCACCCTTCCAATGGTTTCCTTTAGTGCCCACGATCAGATATAGATGTCTCTATTTGACATTTAAAGGCTTTCACAACCTGACTCCATCCTGACTTTCTAGTCTGATTGTTCATAACTTCCCTCGGGATGGTTCAAACTTGCCTTCTTGCTTATCCTAACAATCACACAAAAGCACACCTAAAATATTCAAAATGAATAGAAACCAAGGCATAATACCATTCTTTAAACAGAATCCTACAAACAATATTTTCTAATGAAAACTTTATTTTGAGTTGAAATCAGGGTCAATTCAATTAAATGTTTTAATATGGAAAATGGTGAAGATTTACATATAACATAACTTCTGTTGAAATTCTGTTATGGTGACTAATTTCCCACCTAGTATTTCCTTTATACATGATCTATCTTTAAATTAAACATATATAACATCTCACCTGCTTGACAATCTGCATTGATCAAATTAACTGAATACTTAATTATAATTAATAACAAGTCCATTAAAAGGAAATTTTAAAAAATATAACATATTCAATCATATTATTCCTAATACTAATATTGTTTTTAATAATAGGAAAATACTCTTTATATTGTGCAGGAATCAAATGTACAGTGATCTGAATAATTGGAATAACTTGCCAAGCCATTGAGCGCACAGATCATTCCAAAATTTGAGTAATAAGTATGAGTAATTAAATTATTTTCTTTCATCTTTACTACATTTTAAATTATCTCATTGGAAAATTTTATAATATAAAGAATATAACAGTGCAGTTTCATTTTCACATAATTTCTAAATTAGTACTAGTAGTGGTGTAATTTTGAAGGTTTGGAAACCACTGGTCTAGAGAAAGCAGCTCTGGACTCCAAATACTCAGTGATCTGTCTTCCCCTCCTTCTCTGTTTTACACTCTCCAGTTCTCTAATCTCTCCAGACAGATTAGGATTTCACTCTCCACATAGATTAGGTCACAAAGGCCTCCAAATATTCCTTTAATTTCTTTTTCTTTAAATTATCTATTCTTCCATTTTCCACCTTTAGAACATGCTTCATTTTTTCTACTTGCCAGTTTCACTTTTTAACTGGTTACTTTGACATCAAATTGTCATAGCTTCAGGCATTCGTTTCCTCTTGTCTTTGCTGATCCATAAAATGGAGGTGATGAACAACACTTTGTAAAAGATTTAGAGCTTATGCCATTACAAAGCTCTCAAACAGTATTCCTACCACATATAAAAAATTAACTTACCTACCTACATTGCTACTATGCCATAGTGTATATTAATGCTCCAATTGAATATCTACTTTTTTAAAGGTAAATATTGATTTCCTGAATATCAAGGACCAGTCACTAGAAGAGGATTTTGAGTCTGAAGCTGTATTTGTATCACATTGCTAGCAATTATAATATCCAGATATAACATTTTAAAAGAGATAAATTATTAGCATGACCTGTTTCCTGTACTTTTATTCAGAAAATCAAAATAATTCTTCCCTGATCAGCCACTGAATCTAGATAAAAATCTGGAACTCTGAAATGGAAATGTGGATATTTTCTTCAAATAATAAGTACCACATATATTTATAACAACCTCACATAACATTTTTTTCTAAAAACTTGGTCTTAAGGAACTATACATAAGATTGTTTCAAATTACTCTTTCAATTGTATTTTTGCTTTTTAATGTGTTACGGTAGTTGATTACAAATTCCTATTTGACAGGGTCTTCAGCCAAAGATCAGTAGAATCCCAGAGGTAATGACCCTAAAAATATCTTTCCCCCTGACTTCATTTCTCACCCATTCAAAAATGCATTAGTGGAGAAAGATCACATTTGTTTGAAAAATTGAAGTGAAAAAGAAAAGCTGTTCCCTGATACCAACAATGAAAAATTCAAATTCAGAAAGAATGAGCTATAGGACAGTGGAAAAGGGTTGATATGAAATTATAATTATAAAGGATGAATCAACTGGATTTTAAAAAAATTATATACATATCATAGATTATGCATTCAGATGCATGTTGTTCTTCAAAGCTGTGACTGCAGGAGGCCCCTTTATTCAAGTGAGACTGCCACTGGAACAGGTAAATGATACAAAGAAAAATTATTCAAAGAATCTGCCACTTAGAAATGTCTATTTCAGCTAACAAGAAATGAGATAACTGATGATCTTGGGGAAAAGTAGCAAAGAGTAATCAAGCATGTTCGCTTGGGTTCTGCATCCTTAGAGAAAATTAACAAATTGATGAGATCACAGATCAATTGGAGTGTTAGGGAATCACATTTTTGACAAGACATTTTTCCAGCTCTATGTGCCTACCTTTATTTATACCTCCAGATGGTTGCTTACACTTTCCAGAAATTAAATGAACACTAAGTGGGCAAATATTTGCCATGCTGGCATATCTAATATGCATTTGTATATGTACATATAAATATACATATACATATACATATACATATACATATACACTATATATGTATGCAAACCTATATGACTTGAAGTCAGTTCCAGAATTCCAGAAAATTCAGATCATCAACCTTTTTAAAGAACTATATAATCTTCCATCGTGACAATATTTATTTGGCTATAATATGGTCTGCTAAGTTTGTTAGAAAACTTCATCGTTAGAATGTAAGCTAATTTTGAGGAGAGGCTACTTCATTCTTTGTATACTTATATAAATATATATAAACATACATATATATGTATAATCTTAAGAATAATAAATAATAACTGGCACATAGTGGGAACTTAGAGTGTAGGACTTGGAATCAGGAAGATAATTTCATGAGTTTCAATTTGGCCTTAGACACTTTTTAGCTATGTGACCCTGGGTAAGTCACTTAACTCTGCTTATCTCAATTCCTCACCTGTAAAATGAACTGAAATGGCAAACCACTTCACTATCTTTGCCAAGAAAACTCTGAATGGAATTACACAGAGTTGGATGTGACTGAAATGACTGAATAACAAGAAGCTTCATAAATACTTGTTAAGTCATTTTACTTGACTGTCATACATACTATGTTCTTCCTCTTATGAAGTTAATAAATTATTATTAATATTGTTGTTAACATTTATGTGATACTAAAGCTATAAAAGTCCTTCATATATATTTATACATACATATATATATATATATATATATATATATATATATATATATAAAATTTCATACTCAATCCTCCCAACACTGTGAAGTAAGTGCCATTATCTTTCTTTTCCATATCTAGAAACTGTGGCTCAAAAAGTGTAGAAGATTTGCCCAAGATCACAAAGTTAGTACATATACAAAGCAGAATTGAAATGCAGGTCTTGCAAATTCCCAGTCGATACCCTATTCACTAAAATACCTAACTTCTTTTAGTAATGCGGTTTGGGGTGGGTACACTTTCTTTCTATCCAGACCTTCCTTTAGCATCAAGCAAAATCAAAAACAGAAGGATCACAATGAGAAACTAGTGAGTGACCTGGCTGTAAAATTCCTGAAGAGAAGGGCCATATGTTGTGTTTTCTTTTGTTTTTTTCAGGTGTCAACAAACACCAAAGCTAAAGATACAAAACAAAACTAGTATAATCATATTGGTAGGCCCCTGAGTAGGGCCAGTGTTTGAGGGGCCAGTAATATCCTACCCCCGAAACAGTATTGGTTTCTTGCCCTTCTAGTTGTGCTAGTTACTGGCATTAAGTGCTCATAACTCCAAATTGCTTTTTGGCCGAATGTATTTACCCTTTGCTTTTCCTCCCTTTTTATTGAATTCAAACTGGTTTTTATGCCTGGATGTGGACTATAATTTCTTTATGGTATCTAGGACACTGTATCAGACTCCATAAATATTTTAAGGATACAATCAATATTGTAATCTTTTGTCACAGTTCCACTTTCTCCCTCCCCCCTCCCCATCCTGACCTATAAAAGTAAGGAATTTTGAAAGTCAGGAAATGAGGCTGCCTGCCATTTCCATCTGGATACAATTAACTGTTACCCTTCGATAAATAAATAACAAAATAATTGATAGTTTAGTGTTGGAGGAAAAAAAACACTTTCAGGAACACGTTTCAAAAATTTTGTTTGTGAATTTTACCAGTACGGTACTATTGCTTTATGAGTACATAAATGGAGTGAGCAAAATAATTACTTACATAAGGTAGGAGATCAGGCTTAGGCTCCATCCTGTAATTAATCAGGCATTTCTTTTTGTGTACATAGACTTCTCATAGATAAAGGTTTGTTTTGCAATACTTAATAATAAATTGGTATCTGTGGTCCACTCCTTCCACTTATTCATGACTCCCTTCTGTATGAAGACAAATTGTTCAGATTGTTTACACATCTCTGGAAGGCAAGGTGACCTTCAAATGGATGATCAAATAGATATTAAGAAGTCATTTGTCTTCATTATCTTTTAATTATAGCTTTGTAAAATCTTCTAAAATATCTCAACAGCATTAAGACCATGGGAAGGACACTTACTTCAGATGAAAATATTCTTTTAAAATCTATTGGTTCTTTTTTTCCCTGTGTATTTATGTCATTATGAATGTGTATCTATAGTTTTATCATTAGTAAATCTTTCTAAGAAATACAAAACAAAAATTCCTTCCCCTTTACTTGGAAGAAGGTGAACTAAAAATAGCATTTCCCAGAGCATGGGAGACCTTAATATGATTAATTGAAATTTCAGGCTAAATGAAGGTAATATGGTGAAATTGATTGGGGGAAGGATGTTCCTCAGTCAGATGAGTCACCTGTTATAGATTTACACCCATTATCTTTTAAGTGTTAATAAATGTATGACTACCAAGTATAAACTTTTTTAGAAAACTTGTAGAAAGATTAATTTTCTGAAATCCACACAGATTTTGACTCTAGCAATTGGATTTCTAATATCAGAGTGAAAATACTTTGAAAGAAAAATCATAAAAAAATATGAAGTTCGGCTGTTGTCATGATTGCAGCCAAGGTGAATAACACCCTGAGTAAAAGCAGAATAGTAAAACCTGACCCCTAAAATGTCACAAGCAGAGAAACCTTCTGAGGCTTCATAAGTCACATATATCCAAGTTGAAACTCCTCTAGTGTCTTGAGGTGGTTTTGAAAGTCTTTGGATAGTAATAATAATGACAATAATAAATCCAATTGATGGATTAATACTGTCTAGTATTTATGTTGTGTTTTAAGGTCTGCAAAGCCCTTTACAAACATTATCTCATTTGATCCTCACCACAACCTTCAAAGGCAGTTGTTATTATTAAACTCATTTCAGACATAAGGAAACTGAGGCAGGCAGAGGTTAAGTGAGTTTTCCAGGACCACACACTCCCGTTCCAGTACTCTATCCCTTCACCGCCTACCTGCCCCCAGTCATTTAATTTCCCTGGGCTTCAGATCCTCATCTGTAAAATAAGGTGTTGGAGTGGATTGTCTCCATGTTTTCTTCCAGCTCTTAACCTATGATCCTTAGATGATGATGAGGAGGAGTTGATTTATTTTTATACTAGAGTTTGTGTATTTTTCCCTTATTTTTGTTAAATAAAATGATACATTAGGAAATAGTACATATGCTGTAAAACTACATAGGAAACTGCTTTCAAAATGAATTTAAAGTTAAAAAAATCAGCTTACTAGAGCATAACTTCAAAATACATATTTCTACAACTCAATCCAACAAATATTTATCAAATAACTCCTCTGGGCATCTCACTGTACTAGTTATTCTGGGAGACATAAAGTTTAGAGAAGATATATTCCCTGGATATATGTATCAAGTTGAAAAGAGACTATGACACATAAAAAATAAGAATTATATGAAATGATACTTGAACGACTAGTAAGATGTTTTGTGAGGGATGAGAGACAAAAGGTCATTTTTAACTGTGGCCTAGAGGAGGTAGCATTTGAGATCATCTATAAAAAATGGGTAGAATTTAGAAAGGAAGGAAAGAAGGTATTACAGGTATAAGTGGGCAGATTATATGATGATATAGAAAAGAAAAAAAAGTTATAGTTAAGTATGAGAGATGGCGAACAGTTCACCTTGATTAATGCAGTTCATATTTAAGTGAAAATTATGAGATATAGTTGCAATTCAAGTTTTGTAATGGAAAGTAGCATTGAAAGTCAAATAAAGTGGTGATTTAATCTTTCACCAGTACACAACGGTGAACCTCTGAAGGAAGTCAAGAAGGTCTGTATTCAAATCCATCCTCAGACACTTGCTTGCTCTGTAAACCTGGCCAAGGTACTTAACCTTTATCTGCCTCAATTTCCTAAACTATTAAATGAGAATCATAATCTCTACCTCCCTGAATGTTGTAGCAAACGACATTAAGATTTTTCATGTATAATTCTACTGTATATTCTTGCCACTTCTTCTTAATCTCTTCTTCTTTTGTTAAGTTCCTACCATTTTTGCCTCTTATCATGCAAATTTTTGCATGAAACATTCCCTTGATGTCTCTAATTTTCTTGAGGGGTTCTCTTGATTTTCACATTCTATTGTTTTATTCTTTTTTTTTTGCATGATTTATTTAAGAAAATTTTATTATCTCTTCTTGCAATTCTGTGGAATTCTACATTCAGTTGACTCTATGTGTGTGTGTATATACACATATACATATGCATATGTGTGTACGTATTTTCCCTTTCTCTTCTTCTCTTCCTCTTTCCTCAGTTATTTTTAAAGCCTTAGCAGACATTTTAGTTTTTTGCTCCTATACAACACTGCATTTTTTTCCATAGGACTTCAGCTACTCTATCTATCAAATCATATTCCTTAAATGTATTCATCATGTCCATTTAATATTCATGAAGGATGCTATTTAGGTCACTCTTATATGACCAGATGGAATTTCCTACTTTATTCACTTGAAGTGTGAATTTTACAATATCAACTTTATGATCTGGGCTACAGTCAACTTCAGATCTTATTTTAACTAATTCTACAGAGCTTCTATCACTTTGGTTGCAAAGTATATAATTAATCTGATTTCTACATTGACCATTTGATAATGTCCATGCGCAAAGTTGCCTTTTGGGTCATTCAGAAAGTGTTTGTTGCAACCAGCAAATTATCTTGACAAAACTCTATTAGGCTCCACTCTGCTTTTTGTTGTGCTCCAAGGCCGAACTACCTTATTATTCCAATTATATTTTGGTTTCTTCCTTTAGCATTCTAAGCCCCTATGATGAATATGACTCCTATTTTATGTTATTTCTAAGAGACGTCATGGATTTTTATAGAACTGAGCAACTTTGGCCTCTTCGATATCATTGGCTCAAGCACAGTATTATATTCACTATGATACTGAATGGTTTGCCTTGGATTTGGACAGATATCCTACTGTTTTTGTTGTTGTTGGTTATTTTGTTTTTTGTTTTTTTGTTTCAAGATCACACCCCAGTACTGCTTTTCTCAACATTTTATTGACTTTGAAGTCCACTCCATGTCCTCTAAGGGACTCTTGTACACACTACTATGTAATGATCAACTGAATTAAATTCACCAATTCCCATCCATTTAATTTCACTGACATTCAAGATATTCAGGTTTTATCTTTCCATTTCTTGTTTGACCACATTCATCCCACCTTAGTCTACAGATCTTTCATTTTAGGTTCCCATGCAATATTGATATTGACAGCACCAGTCTTTCCTTTCAGCACCAGCTTTGGCACAGCTGCTTCATTAGCACTAGAGTTACTTGTAGTTGTCCTCTGCTCTTCCAACTTCTTGGACACCTTCCAACCTGAGATCACATTCTGGTGTCATATCTTTTTATCATTTTAATTCTGTCCATAGCTTTTTCTTGGCAGAGATACTGGAGTGGTTTCCCATTTCCTTCTCCAATGAATCACCTTTTCTCAGAAGTCTGCACTATGACCTGTCCATTTTGGGTAATTCTGTATAACATAAATCATAGTTTCATTGAAGTACCCAAGCCCCTCTGCCACAACAAGCACTGATCGAGGAGGAAGTTTTTACACATATTAGAGTGAAAAAATAAAAAATGAAATAAAAGGGAGAGATGGGATAAAATCAGTATTTAACCTAAATTGTTAATTGATAGAATTAATAATAACTTACATTTCTATGCTAAAAGCTAACATGGCATAATAGAATAGGTATTCATCTTGGAGTCAAAAGAACTCTGAGTTCTGATTCTGATTCCCAAACTTTATGACTATATGACCATTCCTCTTAATCTCAAGGAGTATCAGTTTACTGATCTCTTTAATAAAGTTAATAATATCTGTAATAGTTTCCTCTTTACAGGATTATTTTGTGACTCTATTGAGATAATGTATAGATAGTCCAGTAGAAGAAATGTAGATATAGATATGTGTGTGTATACACATATACATACTTATGCAAAAGCATATTTCATACAAATACATGCATATATAGATATGTCCTGTATGTACATATATTACATATAAGTACATGTATTATATATTAAATATACATGTTAAATATACATATGTTTATGTATGACTTAAAATGGATACATACATAGATATAGTCAATATAATTAGGCATTTCTTCATCCTTTTAGATGTAATATAGATAGGGGCCTGGGACAAACTGCCAAATTGCTATTTATGATTTTGTATTTAATGATATGTGGTTTTCTACATGGGTACATAAATAAACTTCCTTTTTCTTTTATAACAAAATAACTTCCTTTTTCTTTTATAATGGAATAAAATATTTTGGATCTAAGCTCATTTTCATTATGCTCACTAAAAGCAGCTTCAGTAAAACTCCAAAAATAAATAACAGTAAATCATTCTGTCCTCTCAAAATATTATTTTCCCCTGTATGTTCTTATATTTTGAAAGATTTTTATTCCATATAACTCCTAGATTATAAGCAATCATTATGTTAATTCTTAGATTATATGACCCAATGTTATATCCAGACAAAATTCTGAAAAAAAATATGATGATAGCAGTACAGTTAATTAGCTGAATTACTGAGTACCTTTCTTGAGTATATATTTTTAGTATAAATATTTTTTTATCTGTTAGCTTATGTAAAATTGAAAACTTCTGATGTACAATTCTGATCACCAGATCTTGTCTAGCTAAGCAACTGGCAAATGCTACTTTTTGCAGTTTATAGTGATGTTTCTCCACAGTTTCTTCTATTTCTTTGCACAAATTACCTCAATTAATCCAATGTCCTTCTATAATTTCTGGTATACATGAACATATCCTAAATAGACATCATAACTCTCTGTTTAAAAAATTAAAATAATATATACATGAATCAGTCACTTCAATGCTTCTCTGCTAGCATTCATTATGGAGTACATATAGATGTCTCTGATTGGGGGGAGGGGGCTGTGGGATTTCATTTTTGGATTTTCACTGTTTCATAGGCTGCATCCAGAGAACAACTGCTTTTAGTTATATCCAATAAAGTTAATGATATTTACCAATTCTATCTTTACTATAGTTATTATTTTGTCTAAAAGCAATTCAGAGGAAGTTGGATTGTTAGGAATACTAAGGGTTGAAGATTAGAAGATTGAGAATGATGAAATCTCACAGGTCACTAGGAATTCCATGGTATCCAGAATTATCATTTAAAAGCCTGACCTTGGGGTCAAGGTTTGCTATGAAGATAAATTAAACAAATTGTAGAGATGGAGGGTAAGACTATGGCTAGATCAAGAAATCAGGAATATCAAAAAGGTAGAATTAATAAGACTTCGTTCAATAGAATGTAAGAGATGAGAGGGAGGAAAGTGCCAAAAAATAACATAAACTATGGTCACTGAGTATAGGTGAATGAATGAATGTTGACCACATTTAAAGAAGAAGGAATTAAAATGTTGAAATATGTTTGGGGGAAAGGTAGGTTCTGAGTTAAATATGTGGTTGTCATGCTGGCAGAAAGTTCAGTGGAAGATGTGTAACAGTTGGAACTGCGGCTTTGGAGTTCAGAAGGGAAGTCAAAACTTAGCATATGCATATGGGAGTCCCCCATGTAGAGAGGTGTTAATTGATGCTATGCAATCATTCACATAAATTAACAGAATTGTTAAACTAAAATATAAAGTAATCCCACAGTGATTAAGATTTAGAGGTAGAAATAATATAAACAGCAACCATTCAATTGACATATACTGAAAAGAGAGAAGAGCAATAATGGAAATAATTAAATTAAAAAAAATGTAATGACTAATATATCACTTAGCCAAAGTGAGCTGCATGTCCCAGATATTTTAAAATTATATGTGTCCTACTTTGTCACTTCAATAATTTGATGGATCTGTGATTTCAATCACTGTGGGTACTCCCTCCATCCCACCTTATCTACAGAGCATCTTCCTGTTAACATGTGTTGTCTCGTCTATGTCCTCCTGTAAAACCTTCACAGTATTCCAACCAGGATGCTAGAAACCTAATTCTTGATCTCTTGTGGTTGTACAGGTACTAGTGGAGTAAATTATCCCTTGTTCTCATATTACCACCCCACTTTCTTTTCCATTCATATATCTGTTTCAGTATCCATCATATAGCTTATCTTTTACAATTACCGGTTGGTTATATGTGGTAATATGCTCATGCTTATAGTATACTTCCTCAATCCAGTTATAAGTGATCTTCAAATTTAAGTCTTTAGAGACTTTATTATTCCTTGATGCACACTATTAATAGAAGTTAATGATACCAGCAATAACTATCATTTTATAGCACTTTAAAGTTTTCAAATCGTATTTAAAATATCTCATTTAATTCCCAAACAACATTATTATATGGCTTTTTTTAAATTCTCATTTTAAAGACGAGTAAACAGAGGCACTTAGTGGCTAAGTTTCTTGCCAGATCATGTGGCTAGCTAAAGTCTGGGGTTGGATTTGAACTCAAGTCTTTCTGCCAAGAGGTCCATGTTTTCTCAATCATATTTCCTCACTTCCTCATAGAGCACATAATCATAGGATATACCTAGAAAAATATTTTTTTTAATAGGACATTGTTTCATGGAGAAGCCTAGAGTCATTAAAAGCGCTATGCAATTTTGCAAAGGCAAGTCATAACATTTTCCTCTTCCTCTCCAACTCTGGCCACACTTCATTGTCATTACTGTTCTGTAACCATTGATTTTGTGAAATTTACATCAGTAACATATTTCAAGGAAGAATGGAGATAGAGACCGATGTGGGAATCAGGAAGTTCTAGGTTCAAGTTCAGACCCTGAAATATTCTGAAATTATACATTCTGACCCAGAGCAAAACACTTACCCTTTTAATATTCTAGGTAATTATCTAAGATTATATGTTGCAGATTAGGTGTAGATCAGTAGAAGATAGCTCAGAGAATTTTTTCTCACCCAAAAAATCATATCTTTTATTTTATTTCAATGTGGCTTTTTAAAGAAAAACTGATAGTTTGTGAGCTAGATTTGGGGTCCATATAAATCAGTTCATTCTGTGTTAGCTTATTAGATTTCTATTTTCATGGTTAGATCAGGTGCAATTTATGTGAGTTTCTAGGAATTTGTGGGTATTGCTCACAAATTTTACATTTTACATTAAATGTTCATAAATGTTCAGGCATGCAGCACAGATGAAAATACAACGAAGAACAACGATAAAATAAAGAGCTATTATATCTACCAAGAGTCTGTTTACATAAAATAATTGTTAATGTTAGAGAATTATATTCCTCCTTTAATATACTTAGAAAAATAATATAAATTAATGCCTATTTGTGCTCATTCATTCTGAATGAATATAAATGAATTGTTATATCAGAAAAAGAAACAAACTACTTCAATATAGCCATCATATGCATCCCAGTAGACAGCTTAAAATATTTAAACATTTTGCTCAGTTTAAATTGAATATTTACCCATCATCAAAACTTAATTGCCAATTTGACAATGCTCAAATACACAGTTTGATATTTTAAAATGAAGCTTTCACATAATGATTAGTAGCTAAATGCTCTCAGGTGTAGAAACAAATGTACGCACATTAGGGTAGACAATCTATAATGTATTTAGATATGTTATTATTGTTCAGTTTCTGTGAAAATTATATTCACTGATTTCTTCATTTTTACATTTCTAAAATGAATTGCTAAAAGTTATTTTAAAAGATGAAGCTCTAAATTTGCTCAAAATTTATGAGTTTTTGGAATTCTTAGGACCTCTGGACCAACAGTATATGAAACATGCACTTTGAGGTTTTTATTTGAGTTATAGCATGATTTTAAAGGAATAGGAAAACTTCTGCTGGCATTCTGCTATAGTAGAGCCTGTGTGAGCAGCAGCACAGAGACATTGAGACTCCTGGCCCCGGCCTCAGTCTACACACTCAGAGGCTATAGCTCACGAAGCTAACAACCAAACCCCTACCTCCTAGCCTGAGAAGCTCAGTATTTCTGCACCCCAGAAGCAGATATTCATTCTAAAAACCCAGGTCATAGACAACCACAGAGGGGAAGAAGGAAACTGCAAAGGCGAGAACCATCAAATCCTTTTATAGTGAGCAAGAACAACCAAACTCAGAAGGCAACACGGACTCTATACATACACCAGAGACTACAGAAAGAAATGTGAATTGGTCTCAAGCCCAAAAAGCATTCTTGGAGAATCTTAAGAGGGATTTTAAAAATGAAATTAGAGAGGTAGGAGATAAATTTAAATCTACAGTGACCAAATTGGAACAAAATTTCACTGAAGAAAACAAAGCTTTAAAAAGTAAAATCGGAGAATTAGAACAGGAGGTCAAAAATCTAACCAGAGAAAATACCTCCCTAAAAATGAAAACTGAACATATGGAAAAGGAGCTCCAAAAACTGTTTGAGGAAAATAATTCACTAAAAA